>JANJGK010000037.1:28124274-28169274 GCA_039081455.1 Macrobrachium rosenbergii | reverse complement strand
TTGGTATGTTGATCATCCACCCTCCAGTCATCAAACTTACCAAATTGCAGCCCTCTACCTTCAGTAGATTATATTTTATTTAAGGTTAAAGTTAGCCATAATCGTACTTCTTGAACCGCCAAACGTACCGACAACACAGGTCACCACCGGACCGTGGTTGAATTTCATATGCCACGGCTAAGAATTTCATGGGCCATGGCTAAGGCAACCACCGAACCGTGACTGAGCTTCATGGGCCGCGGCTGTACAGAAAACTCGATTGCGCCGAAGAAACTTCGGCGCATTTTCTACTTGCTTTTTAAGATGTGCATAAATAGGCAGTATAACGATGCCTTAGTATCACCCTTTATCAAGAACAATTATGTTCATATATATATATATATATATATATATATATATATATATATATATATATATATATATATATATATATATATATATATAATACACATTTCTGCAGTTTGAACACGGGACATAGCACAGTCCATATCATTTTAACTGCCGTATAACAATTTTTCTGCCTAGGATAAGCAAAGAGACGGTTGCCATACATTTCATTACTTTCTATTTTTTTGGGGGGGTGCGGGGAGGGGGGTCAAGACAATGATTTGAATAATGCGCCAAATATTACAGACTTTACATCGATCTAATTTCATAATTTACGTTACAGTCTTTCATGAATCAAAGCAGAAGATATAAGGCTAAGATATTAGGCAGACGCAATGAAAGTGAGACAACAGAGAGAGAGAGAGAGAGAGAGAGAGAGAGAGAGAGAGAGAGAGAGAGAGAGAGAGAGAGAGAGAGAGAGAGAGAGAGAGAGGCCTATTTAGAAAGTTTTGGAGAGCCATTTCGCTGATAATGGTTAGCATTTGAACTCAACTGAACCCATTGTAGATTATGCGAAATAATTCACACAGCTTGCTCTTGATACTAGAATTGAATTGAATATAGAATTTAGGCCAAAGGCCAAGCACTGGGACCTATGAAGTCATTCAACGCTGAAATGGAAATTGACAGTAAAAGGTTTGAAAGGTGTAACAGGAGGAAAACCTCGCAGTTGCACTATGTATCAATTGTTAGGAGAAGGTGGAGAGTAAGATGGATGAAAGAGAATATGAAAGGACGTACAGCAAAAGGAACGAAGGGGGTTGCAGCTAGGCTCCGAGGGCACACTGCAAAGAACCTTAAGTAATGCCTACAGTGCACCAAATGAGGTGCACTGACGGCGCTACCCCGCTACGGGATCTTGATACTAGAAAACGAAATCATTCACTGTCTTATACTGGGAAGGCAACTGAAAGAAAGAAAGAATTTTCAATACGAACTCCGGATGAATAACTTAAAAATCATTGACCAGGGGCACCCTTGTCTTACAGAGGCTCAACATTAATATGGTTATCCATCAAATACATAATACATAATTTTCCACATACATGTAAATATACCATTTTCATCCTGTGTGTAATATATTACTACTAGAACCAGAAATAGCAAAATATTACTCACTCGATGGAATGCTTTGGTGAATGAAATATAGATTTTAGGCTAAGGCCAAGCGCAGGGACCTATGAGGTTATTCAGCGCTGAAACGGAAATTGGGAGTAACAAAGGTCTGAAAGATGTAACAGGAGGAAAATCTCGCAGCTGTTCTATGCAACAAATGTTAAGATAGGTTAGGTAGCAAGACGGAAGAAAGAGAATATGAATGCTGGTACGGTAAAAGGAATGAAAGGGGTTGCAGCTGGGGACCGAAGGAACGCCGCGAAGAACTTTAAGTAATACCTACATTGCACCACGTGAGGTGCGCTGACGGTCCTACCCGCCTACGGGTGAAGGAATGCTTCAATACAGACATGAGACAGTTGTACTATCCAGATTAATCTCATTTGCATATGAGTGATCTCCCTGGTACAGAACTGAACTATTCATGGAAATGATTCTACAATGACTTTACTCAGTTACTCAAAATCTGAGAAAAACTAGTCTTTGTGAATTACAGGAATCTGTTTTCAGCAAGTCTTCAGAGTGACAACTCTACTTCTGTCCTGGCGGGTTCAATAACCTCTCCGATTTCTGCAGCACCCGTAACCTCAACAATTCCTGGCTCTTTAATTCCTATTATTGTTATTTTTTTTCTCCGGTTCATTTCTTGGTCATCCTTATCCACTCACACATCACTTCGATGTGTTAACTTAGGAATGTCACTGTCAGTTAAAGTATCAGTCGTGTCAAAGTAGAGAGAGAAACCTTATACTGTAAAGTATGTCATTCTCACTTTCCGCAAGTTTGAGTTTGCTCATTCGGTCAGAAAGAGACTTATTGGGTCCTTAATCGACGCTTGAAGGAATACCTGTTTTTCTTGACAGTCATAACTGTCCTATGACCATTCAGTGCCCTTTTCCATTTATTTTCAAAATAAACAAGTAAAAAATGCCCCGAAGTTTCTTCAGCGCAATCAAGTTTTCTGTAGCCTACAGCGTATAATCAAGGCCACCGAAAACAGATCTATCTTTCGGTGGTCTCGGTATAATGCTGCATGAGCCGCGGCCCATGAATCTTTAACCACGGCCTGGTGGTGGTCTGTCCTATATCGTTGCCAGACGCACGATTATGGTTAACTTTAACCTTAAATAAAATAAAACCTACTGAGGCTAGAGGCTGCAATTTGGCATGTCTGATGACTGGAAGGTGGATGATCTACATACCAATTTGCAGCCCTCTAGCCTCAGCAGTTTTTAAGATCTGAGGGCAAACAGAAAAAGTGCGAACGGACAGACAAAGCCATCTCAATAGTTTTCTTTTATAGAAAACTAAAAGTACAACAAATACCTGCAACATATTCGCACAAAATGGATAGCACTTCTTCATTATTCTTTTCAAATGGGTTATCTCTTACACTCACACATCTCATACATTTATCTTTAAATAACATGTATCAACCTTAATTCTTCAATTTCATACTTCGAATAAAATTCACATAAATGTGGACCTCTCTGAACTTAAAAACCTATCTCTGTCTTACCAGGGTCTGAATTCCATGCACGTCATCATCGTCTAATTTCATAATATGATTAGGATCCTTCTCCATACAGTCAAAGAGATCATCAACATTAATAACTGTGTAGGATAAATATGTATCATGTCACTGATATTAATAATACTACCCAATCGAATGCTATTATATCTATCATTAGCCGCGCATTACATTACCTAGCTCTGTCCACGCCAAGATATTGGCGCGAACGCCAGTTGCTCTAGACCTACCTTACCATTAGGACGCTTTGTAATAAACCATCAACACGGGAGTAGTGCCCCTTACTTACCGTGCCCAAAGAGTATCCTATAATTGGTATCGCATTCTTATTTTAAGGGGTATAATAGCGATCATCATTTAATAATCTCTAATATGATTAAGAGCATTCTCCATAATTTACAAACTCAACGGAACCATCGTTATTGATAACTGGTTTCGTTTTCTGATTTTAATGAAGATTTCAGAATCATATCTTCCATTAACCCCTCTCCCATCACTATAAGAGAGAGGATAAGACACTGAAAATAATTTCTATATGAGTCTCTGTCATAAATACAAAAATTATGGGTTTTGTTTAGAAATATACAACATGCCCTCGCCCAATACTAACTTTTCCTGTGGGAAATAATGGTTCCAAGGCATTCTGATTCACCTAGACCGACCTTGTTTCAAAATTTGTTCCGAAATTTTCCGAACCAAACAAAAGAAGCGCAGTTACCCAAGGCCACTGATAGCACTAATGATTCACTACGTCTTTATACAACCTCACTGCTGAACGCAATTTTGGAGCCTCGATGGCTCAGTCGGTTACAGCAGCAGCTTCGGACTTCGTAGAGGTCTGTGGCGCGGGTTCAAATCCGACTGATCAGAGAGGCAGACACTTTGCTATCCGTGTAGACATCCCGGGATTATATATGTAATCAACGGATAGGTTTGCTTAAAAAGCAAATGGGTGTTACAGACTATATACACACACAAAACAAAGCCACTACAACACCTTCTAAAAGCATAACAAACATCTCACACGTCTCGAACTCTCGCCCTACCCGCGCAACAACTTCTCGCTGCTGGGAAGAAAGGGCGTTAGGTCGGGTATGATACATGAAACATACGCTACCGGGGTCTAAGCGATGTCAGGCAGGGCAGCCGATCGAGACTACGGTCTACCCCAAAGCCAAATCAAAAGTCCTTCAAAAGAAGGCATCGTGCTTACCCCATACAAAAATGGGAAAAAAGCACGTTAAAAGAAGAAGAAGAAGAAGACTGTTGAACGCAATTTTGTCTCCCGCCTTAAAAAAAAAAAGGGCAGGTTTACAAGAAACCCCTTACCACCACCATCTTATTTCTTTCAGACAGAGCATACCCTGTTTTGAAGTGTGTCTATTAATATACCAAATAAGGGAACCTAACTTCTAAACAAGTAAAAAATGCGCCGAAGTATCTTTGGCGCAATCAAGTTTTCTGTACACCATATAATTAAGGCCCACCGAAAATAGATCTAACTTCCGGTGGTCTCGGTATAATGCTGTATGAGCCGCGGCCCATGGAACTTTAAACATGGTCTGGTGGTGGCCTGGCCTATATCGTTGCCAGACGCACGATTATGGCTAACTTTAACCTTAAATCAAATAAAAACTACTGAGGCTAGAGGCTGCAATTTGATATGTTTACTGACTGGAGGGTGGATGATCAATAGACCAATTTGCAGCCCTCTAGCCTCAGTAGTTTTTAAGATCTGGGGGCGGACAGAAAAAGTGCGGACGGACAGACAAAGCCGGCACAATAGTTTTCTTTTCAGAAAACTAAAAAAGTGAAAATGACATTTATTTCTGTCTAAAAAAAAGGGGGCTGCAGCATATTGATATGCACGCAAAAAGAAAGAGGATAGAGCAGAAAATTGCCATTCAACCTGCAACAGTATTGAAGGCTACAAAGATTTCAGTGGGGTGTCAAAAAACATCTAAATCGTTCGTCGCTTACCCTGCAGGACAAAAAAAAAAAAAAAAAAAAAAATCAACGCGTTTAGCCTTGGCATATTTCATAATTCTGTTACAATGTCACCCTGATTCAAAGGACTCCACCAAAAAAGTCTCCTCAATGGAGGCACCGCCGGAAAACGAAAAGTTTGTTAACAGAATGTATTGCTGGTGCACTACCTAAAGATATTTTCTCGTGGTCAGGTCAGCAAATTGACCTCGTTCTGATTATGGAACCCGGGTTCGTTTCCCGCTACCGGGCATCATAATTTCTTCATATTTCTTGCACTTGGATCTTAAGGCTTTGTAGTGGCAAGCGTATCCAAAAACGCGCGAAGAATTCGAGAAGTTAAGAGGGCATTGTAGCTATCACAATTACATATGTATCTGGTAAAAAGCGACCAGTAGATTCTACATATATGCCTGTGATTGCACTTTAGTCTAGCCGAGTACCATAACATACAGTTTTCTCCCCTTAACAAATCAACTATCCTAGTAATGAAAACAGCGGGGAGTGGTGGGGGGGGGGGGAGAATGTAAAAAATCTGATGCAACTACAAAGAATTCTTTCCTGAGACAATTTTCTTCATATGAAGAAACATCGAAGCGGCCAAAATCAATACGCGAACTACTTCTGCATACCGCGCGGGTACTTATGCAGAACCCTCAATAGATCCAGTCCAATTTTCACACTTCTCAATGTACATTCGGGCGTGCGCGGGTACACACACACACACACACACAAATACACACACACACACACTAGAATAATCTGACTGACGGTAAGAACTGATTACTCATCACTGGGGACCCTCAGAATCTTTCCTTCACAACACGACAATGGACATTTCTTCAAACACGACTGAATGTGTTTATATGGAGGGACAGATTTTATAAACGTATTTTTATTTTTTCAGTTGTGAAATTTACCATTTGAAAAAACATAAACGATCAAAGGATTTTCTTTTACACTTAAACGTAATTGGCACTCGAGTTCATGTCGACAGTTTGATTGCAATGTGCAAATCAACGGTATTTTTCTACTACGTTGGTTATGAATAACACCGTCAAAAAAAATACTTTGAGAATAACATATAATAAATTCATAAACCGTATTTTTCATACACTGCTTTTTGTTCATATACTTTTGTTGCAAAAGATGTCAGCGTTAAAGAAATTAATTCTTGACCTCACGGTCTCTCTGTTCACTCACTCCTTTGTCTACAGACAATTTTTATATCACTAAAACGACGAAGAAAAACTGGCAAATCCTCGGTTTCTCAAATCTTTTAACTACTTACTTTATTTCTTTCAAAAACAACTATCTGAATAACATCCATACCTACACGATTCCTAGTTTTCCCCCTATGAGCCTTGTACATTGAAGAGGAGAGAGAGAGATGAGAGAGAGAGAGAGAAGAAGAGAAGAGAGAGAGAGATGAGAGAGAGAGAGAGAGAGATGCTTTGGTGATATTTTTACTGTGGGGAAGAGATTGAGTTTTCGCATAAATGATCAGCAAAATGGAAACGAACCGAGCCCTGCCTCCGCGTGCAAATTCGGTCTCATGAAAGTTGTATGACTTGGTGGGCGGTAGCTCCGAATTCACTGGTCTCACTGTGACAGAGAGGAGAGAGATGAGAGAGAGAGAGAGAAGAGAGAGAGAGAGAAGAGAGAGAGAGAGAGAGAGAGAGAGAGAGAGAGCACGCAACTGCTTAACTCAAGATTATGCGTGAGAGGGCAAAATGTGGAATGAAGAAACGGCACACCGAGTTTGCAAGAGGCTCCTGTTCTAATTTAAAATTACTTATAACCTGGACTGTCTTAGACCTACACCTACGTCCTCCTGCAGAAGGAAGAACACCTGCCCAAGACTGATGCAATGTTCCAAGAGAACAAAATTCAAGAGGAACTTCAGGAACAAAGTGGATGACACTAACAGGGCTGGTTAACGGCTATCAGGATGGCATTAATTTTTCCTTAATGGCTGCTGGATACTTTGCCCTACGTTGTTTGCATGGAGATGTGAAGACCCACAAGACAGCGCATCTAATACAACCTACAATTAGCCAGATCCTCACCCTTACCTATCACCTTACCCAAAAGACCAGCACACTTCCTGACAGCCTTGATTCCCTCCTGCTGAAGTATCGCTTCTTCTGACAAGTTTCTGGTGCTGAGTCTTAACTACAACTCTGAAGGGTATGGAGTTCCTCTTTCCAGATGTACCCATCGACAGGAGCAAAAAATACATCCTGAAAAAGGTGTACAATGATGGTGGTCCCATCACTTCGATCATTATCCCAAAAGAGAGGCTCAAGACCTCCTCAGTATTAGCACGAGAGAAGCCGTCTTTCAGAACCCAAGATGACTGGTGTACCAGAAAACTGATGGCACTGTTGTGGAGAGGCTCTTCATAAATTTCTTCGTGGGATACATCAAGGAAAGAGTAATCAGCAGGTGTGTCAACGATACATTATTTGAGATGATACCAGACGATGAATCCCTTCTTAGCATCGGAGAAGCCTTTGAGGGGAAGTAAATCTGGTCTGTGCTTTACAACACAGAAGGCGCCAACAGAATGTTTCTCTTCTTAAGACTTCCTTCTAATGAAGAGAAATGGCACAGAGATACAAACCCGGATATAGGCAAAGGCCACAAACTCAGGATACTCTCTGACACTACTGCAGTGGTGCCGGTGATTACTCTCTGTGTTACACTGAGTACCAAAACGAGTGCCTACTTCCAACACGACTTCTCCCATAGTAATAGCTGGGCTGCCATTCACAGGGATCCCCAATGCCATGGTAAGGAGGGTTATGACAGCAATCTAAACAAATGGTACAGCAAGCAAGATGGCAACATGATGGCGACTGCAATGCAAAGACCCTACTCTACAAAAAAAATACAAATATAGTGCACATAAAACAGACAAGATTTCTTTTTTTACAGAGGTCGTTTAACAACGTCCACACCGCTAGAAACACAGCAGAAGTAAAAGCTGTCGTATAATACCAGTCCCTTGAAGGAACTGCCCTTCAACTAACCACATTCCAGAGGGCTAAACTGATATACAGGCAGTTCCTAAAATAAAGACTGCAGGCAGCACCAAGATTAATGTACAGGGATGATGAGACGCCTCATCGTCCATCTTCAAGACTGAGACATTAAGAGGAATTACTGGGATCAACACAGCTTACACTTGACAAGATAAATTCCAGTGGAAAAGGATATTAAGATTACAGACTATTAGACCAATGCCCAGGCACCTTTCCCTACTAGAAGCCCCTTGCATTAAAAAGGAATATTCTTCAATAAACTTCCAATACGAAGAACTATTCTCCCGTCACTATACTCCCAAATCTATCTGCAGATGAACCCTCTCCGTCTACCTGCCTTGTCAACACCTGCTGCAACCTTCAACCCCGGTATTCTTCGCTCCTGGTCTGAGCTAATCCCCAAAGCCAAAAATTTTGACTGGTCAGCACTTTACTCTCTGCCCCTCTGGTTTGGGTCACTACAGCTTCATGTAATTTTGTTCATTCTCTGCTTAGGATAAGATTGATGTCTTCATATACCCAAATCAAATATAATCTCCAGTGATTAGGCCTTAAATTTGCAAATTTCCCGAGAGAGAAAAAATTTGGGCGTGAGCTTGACAATTTATGGCAATAGAATGATTGGCTATCAGGCTGTTACTAATTTCGATACACATTCACTCATACACTCACCCACACACAAACACAAATACATATATATATATATATGTCTATCTTATTCACTCAGAAGGGATAATTTGAATGAAAGGCTGTCTATTGGGTAATTGATGAGTCGGGAAGTTGGGGAAAACTCGCTGGTATGCAAGCAGTTAGCTTGCCCAGGTAACCCCTTGAGTGCAGTTGCTCTCAGGTTCCAACTTCTTTTAGACTTGTGTGGCCTAGTGGGCAGCGCCCTTGCCTTTCAATTGAAAGACCTGGGTTCGATCCCGATGTGAGTCAGAATTTATTTCTGTTCCACACGTGATTGTGTGTTGATTATTTCTATATATATATATATATATATATATATATATATTATATATATATATAATATATATATATATATATATATTAAATTTAACGAGGTCACTGAGTTATTTCTAAATCTCGCAGATTTGCCCTAAAACTTGTTTTTAAACTATGTTCCGGAAAAAGACAAATGGGATCCGACGAAAAGTGATATAATGAAAGAAATTCGGCTTAGGAAACTAAAAGACAATGCCATGAACTTTGAGTATTGCCCTAACCTCAAAGTGGGACACAGACTTTCAAAGGAATCTAGGAAACTTTAGAAAAAAAAACTACTGAAATTCGTGTACTCACTTTTGATGCACTGTCTGGGATGATTTCCTCAGTGTCATATCTGAAAATCAGAAATAAAATTTTCCGTTAGAATGACATAAAACAATGAAATGGATATGTAGATATATCGAAAAAGTTTGGCCTTATATTGACCTATGATCTTAAGAAAAAGGTCACGGTAAAAATATTTGAGGAAAATAATCAACAGTTCCTAAGGTATGTACCTAACAAGTTTAATAAGAAATCAGAAAAATTGGAGGTTGAATAATAATAATAATAATAATAATAATAATAATAATAATAATAATAATAATAATATTAATAATAATAATCAAATACGCTGAAAAGTAAATAAATATGATCACATTCTAGAACAATAAGTCACAATTAATGAAAGTATTGAAAGTTACTAATTATCAAGACCAATAACGATACGAAGAATAAGAACAGCAGCAACAATAAAAACAACATAAACAACAACAATAACAATAAATGCGTCTTATGAAACTCAAAGCCGAAAATATATATATAAAAAAAAAAAAGAGCGGTAACGAGACACCACTCGACAGCCAGTCAAAACAAGAGCAAAATTGCGCAAAGCCGTTTCAAAAAAGGCATCGAAGATGAGCAATGCTCTTTCTTTTCTTAGGGGGGGGGGATGCAATGCCCTTGCAATTTTGATCAGGCCCATCCACGAACCCGCCGCCAGTTTCCTGCCGCTATTGACAGGACTGTCTGGTCGAGAGAAAGGTTTCGTGACAGGGAAGTCGCCTTCGGAGTGGACGGGAAGATTTTCTGCATTCTGGGAAAATATAAAAAAAAAATGACAGAATTCCTATCCAGTCACAAACACACACACGCACATAAAACCTGGAAATGTAAATAAATATCTGTTCTCATACAAGAACGCTTCCGCCATAAACCCACTTACTACACATAGATATACACACTCATACAGATTCACGCATTTAATAGGTAATAAACATATACACACACATACAATTTCACGTATTTAATGGGTAATAAACATATACACAAACTCATTCAGATTCACGTATTTAATAGACAATAAACATATACACACACTCACACAGATTCATGTATTTAATATGTAATAAATTCTCGTGATTTACTTGTGAGTTAATGTAATGCCATCTATCTTACAGATAAATAACCAATTATTTGACTGAATATTTACTCAGTACACGTACGGTTCTCTAAGGAATTATGACAGCCTCGCCCCAATTTTGGAAATAGTAAATCGGTTCGATTTGCAAGATTTATATTAAGTTCCCCCAAAAGACTTTAGATCACTTACACATAAGATTCACAAAGAAAAATTACGCATCTCGATATATATCGAGACATTATTAACATTTACCAACCCTGAACATTAAGCATAATGGTACACTCAAGTGATAAGTCGGCCTCCTAAAGATAACATAATAATTGAGTACAATGAATTTGTGAAAATAAACTAGAAAATAAACTAGAAAAGCTAATAATTGCATTAAACATTTCCAAAAAATGCCAGAATTCTGCAAAAGATATTACTATACTTCAAGTACTGGTACGGAAAATAAGTTGCACTAAACAACCATGCAAAAATCTAACTCTCACGTTGCATATTTAGAGACAAAAATCCATTATTCCATGCTGCACAGTCTGTTTGTTTTTAGCATGTTTATTCTACTGAAAGTTTTTAATACAAAAGGAAAACGAAGCAAAATAAAACACGCCAATATCTTTAGAAATAGTGCAGGGAAAAGTTTTGAAAATGAAGTTTTGATAAAAAGAAACTTTACCTTTTTGAAAAAAGTAAAGTTTTTTTTTTTATTAAAACTTCATTTTCAACACTTTTATCTTCACTATTTCTAAAGATAATGACGTGTTTCATTTTGCTTCGTTTTCCTTTTGTAAAAAGGTACTCACGTAGAAAATGGTTGAAGATTCTACGAACATTTATATTGAAAGTAAAATTCTGTGATATTTTCCACTTTAAATGATGTACCGCTCATTACATTAAGCGGGATGTTACGTACATGGAAAATGTCTTTCCTTTACCGATGCAGCTGCAGTTGATAATAATTTTAAAATTCATCAGGAAAGCAAGACAACGAACACACAGCTGATTGTCGTTGCTACGCTCTCTCTCTCTCTCTCTCTCTCTCTCTCTCTCTCTCTCTCTCTCTCTCTCTCTCTCTCTCTCTCTCTCTCTCTCTCTCGCCAAACACTGTACCATCGACAAACTGTGAAAAAACGACTAAAACTACCAGCATCAAACAATGGAAACAGTTTCTGATTAAGCATTGATAATCTGCAAATTTGCTCGGAAAACTGTTCAGCCTTCGTGAATATCATCTCTTTATCCAAACCTGTCGAAAACATTGGTCGTGAGAACAAGTTTTCCAAGGTCTCAGATGGGTGATTGATTTGCATGGAACGCGAGTGTTGCAAATTAGCTGGAATTCCAGAGCTGGTGTAATACTGGTCACTGTGGTGTGGACAAGTTGATATTTTGAAATTTTGCAGTCCAGGCAGTAGGGAAGATATGCTTGCACAGCCATCGACCTCCACAGGCCAACTTAAAAATAAAAAACTATGGAATGGAATGGGATACAGAGTTTAGGCCGAAGGCCAAGCACTGGGACATATGAGGTCATTCAGTGCTGGAAAGGAAATTGAGAGTAGGTAGGTTTGAAAGGTGCAACAGGAAGAAAACCTCCCAGTTGCACATAATTGTTAAGAGAGGGTGGACAGCAAGATGGAATAAAGATAACATGAAAGGAGGTACAGTAAAAGGAATGAAAGGGGTTGCAGTTCGTCGGGGCAGAAGGGACGCTGCAAAGAACCTTTAGTAATGCCCACAGTGCACCCCGTGAGGTACACTGCAGGCACTACCCCCTACGGGGTACAACTATGGAATGGGCCAAAAGGAAATGAATTATCTAACAGATTTACGCTGTGGACGCTAAGTGCTGTAAAGCCTCAAAATGCTTTTTACGTTTGTTACAAAGGATGGACTCGCCCAGAATCAGCTGGAAGATGATGGGTATAAGAGGGCAGGGATAAGCAATTATCAAGTTGCTGGATGATGAAATAAAAGGTTTAGAGAAGGGAGAATGAAGATATCTACAGTGCAGCTGCAGTGCTGGACCGAGTGACAAAGCTGGTACATGTTAAACGTCCAAGGAGAAATCTCATCAAAATGAATGCACTTGGGAAGAAAGATTTTATTTTAAGGAAATGCAGACAGTAAGGTTAATGAGCAAAATGGATCTAATAATAAAAGAGAATGCAGAACTGAGCTGGAGGCAGTAGTTTGTGTAAATGTGAAGGGCAGAAGAAAGGAAGGTCTGTATGACAGAAATTTGGCAACATTCGAGAAAATGACAATTAAGGTCATAAAGAAACAAGTCAAAGGAATATGATGCTATGTAGAGTCGAAAGAGTGACTCACTGGCTGACCTGGTTGTGTAGGGTATATCTGGATGGGGGGAAAGGTTGCAAAGATATAGGTGGGAAGCATGATTGTCCCTTTGCATAATGGCACAGGGTGTTGTGCAACACGTTTCAAGAGAACAGGAAAATGCTGAAGGTACCATACAAGGATCTAGAACAGTGGTTCTCACACTGGGTGCCGTGGCACCCTGGGGTGCCACAGACAGTGCCTAGGGGTGCCGCAAGATTGTTATGAATTTTACCTTGGCTAGATCATCTCAATGAACATTTGTGAAAAAAAATTGCAGACGTCTTCATGTAATTATTATCAGTGTGTCTTCTCTAATATATTAACACACACACACACACACACACACATATATATATATATACACACACATATATATATATATATATATATATATATATATATATATATATATATATATATATATATATATATATACACACACACATTAAATAAGAAGTTAATTCTTGCGATATGGTGGGACGGGGAAGACGGGTGCCACGGTAATGAATACATTAATTAGGGTGCCATCAGTCTTTTTTTTAGACTGAGAACCACTGATCTAGAAAATCTTGATAGAATAGACTGAGTTGCAATGAGGAGGAAGGTTAAGGAGGTATGATGTTGGAGGTAATTTGATGAGGAGAAGGTTAAGGAGGTATGATGTTGGAGGTAATTTGATGAGGAGGAAGGTTAAGGAGGTATGATGTTGGAGGTAATTTGATGAGGAGGAAGGTTAAAGAGGTATGATGTTGGAGGTAATTTGATGAGGAGAAGGTTAAGGAGGTATGATGTTGGAGGTAATTTGATGAGAACAATAAAAAGTTATGATGAAAAGAAGGGTATGCATTATAATTATGAAAAATTATACAATGACCGTTTTCATGGAGAAAAGAGTGTTAAGTCTCCATGGTTAAATAATATCCTTATAGACGAAGGGGAGGAGCGAGGCAATGAAAAATGATGGCTATTAACCGTGTTTGGGGTTCTGAAGTATTGTATGATAAGAGTTGAGTGGCGCAGTGTGCATAGGGAGGGGTGGGGGCACACTGCTGGAAAGCCTTTTATGTGTATTTTGATTAACTGGCTGATGTTTTTTTGCAAAGGGGGTTCATCCTTGGCTCTGCAGTTAAAAGATGCAACTGGCAGTGATTGGTTTTTTGTTTTCATCTTGAGCCAGTATATATATATATATACTGTATATATACTAAAAAAAATAAGCTATACAACTTTACTACGTATATATATTCATATTATTCGTACGCTTCCATTAGATGGGATAGAGTTTAGATTCTACAGTAGAAATGAAAGGATCTGGAATCTAAGCCATCCGGTCTTATTAATGCCCGCCACGAATAATATGAGTATATATGAGTATATATATATAAATATATACATATATATTTTATGTATAAATATATAGATATATATTATATATATAATATATATATACATATATATATATATATATATATATATATATATATATATATATATATATATATATATATATATCATATCATATACAGAGAGAGAGAGAGAGAGAGAGAGAGAGAGAGAGAGAGAGAGAGAGAGAGAGAGAGAGCAAAATAAAAACCGCACATTCCCCCGTCAGGCCACAGGTGTCTGCTGCATCCGGATTGCAGGTAACAGTGGAACGACCTTTTTCACCAATACCAAAGTGTCGTTACTGGAAGAGAAAAAAAAAAAAACCTCGCCGGTTCCATATACATACTATTCAATCCCTTTCCCACAGCAAAAAGATATAAAATCATTTCACACTATTCGGGCAAAAGAGAGGCGAATGAAGAATTGGTGCGGATAGTCGATAGCTTCCTCCGCTGATATTTCCTCTCTCTCTCTCTCTCTCTCTCTCTCTCTCTCTCTTTCTCTGGAGGGGAAAGCAAAGATAAAAATCTATTATCGTCTCTCCTTTTTTTTGTTTGTTTGTTCGTTTCTTAAGGGAGAGAGAGCAAGCAAAGTGAACACGACACAAAAGCGCAAAAAAGGGTTTCCTAACTAACGGAGAGGCGCCCAGTTAGGATTTTTTTCTCTGCGCTTGCATGCAAGCCTTACCATGTAGTATATAGCCTTTCTCTAAGCCTATGGTCTATGACCTAATATATACATGTATATGCATACATACATACATATATATAAATGTATACATGCACATATACTTATATATATATATATATATATATATATATATATATATATATATATATATATATATATATATATATATATATATATATATTATATATATGTATGCATATATAAACACACACATTTATATATATATTTATATATATATATATATATATATATATATATATATATATATATATATATCTAATATATATATGAATTTTTTTATCACATCACCGTGATTTAAATACAATGAATATCTGTGTGTTTGTGTGTATATCTATATCTATCTATCTATCTATATGTATATGTATAATATATATGCATATATATATATATATATATATATATATATATTACACAAAGACAGTATATTTCAACATTAAGATGTTTCCCCTAACACAGGGTGGCTCTCAAGAAAAGAAATATGGATGAATCCCAGTGCCAAAAACTTCCACAACACTATCTGCTTTATGCATCTTCACAGAAGCCTCACCAACAGCATGTCTAACCGCCCCCTACACATAGGGGTTAGTCATCCCTATCTAGGTTCCTCCCTTCTTTCCTCCTAACACTTCAGTTTTGTAAACTCTTTCACCGACAGATCATTCTCATTCTTTCCACATGTACAGACCATCTCAAAACACTGATCCATCTTTCACCTGCATTAACATTTTTCCCACTCCTAAGTACCTTCAATGATCATTCTTATACCTCAATTACTATATAAACAATTCACTTACATCTTCCAAGTTTTCTTTTATTTGCATTCATCATTCAAACTTCACTGCCATATATGAGAGTTGGTTCAACAATCCCTTAGTACTTTCCCACCCTGGCTTCCACTGACACTCCTAGTTAACTCCTATTTTTTTGCGGACATGCTACTACCCATTTTGCTTCACCTTCTCTGTGACTCGTCTCTTCTCTCATACCACCATTGGAACTCTGTACCCCCAAGTACCTATAGGAATTACTTCTAAACTTACCCCTATCATAACATTCACTGAACCATCTTCCTAGCTCCCATTTACCCTCATAACATCACTCTTGTCATGTTTACTCTAAACTTTCTCCGCTTGCAAACACTTTCAAACTCTTCCTAATCTTTGCAGTTTTTCTTCGCTACCCACAATTAGCACCGTATTGTCTGTGAGCATCAGTCATTCCACACACTATTTATGATTTACCTCCTCATCCTACAACTCTTCACTTATATCTACCGATCTTTCTTTGATTTCTTGTAGCCAAAGATATGCAACAGCCACAGAGACAGCACACCTTTGTTTTACCTCATTTTTACACTGATCCACTCACTGTACTGCTAACAAACTCTGACATGTGTTTCACTTTCATCACGAGAATTTTCAGAGTTGTCAATAATTTACCATCTGTACCACATATACTCAACACCCTCCACATTGCCTCTACATCACTTCTGTCAGAGGCTTTCTCTAGGTCTGTGTGTGCCACACACAGCCTTTTCTTATTACTTTCAAACTTCCCACACAAGTGTTTTATGACATACACTTGATCCACACACCCTCTTCCCTGTTTAGACCACACTGTTCTTCTCCTATTAGTGCAGCAGATTGCTGTAAAAATCGTTCAGATAGTGAAACAAGCATGAAATTTGGCACAAACATTCCTAAGACTACGCTCTCTTAGAAAAGGGCGCTGGCCACCTGAAAATCCAAGATGGCGGCTATTTTTCAAAATGGCCGCCATCTATGTTGAGATTCACTGGTTTGGGAGCATCTATTGGATGGAATATGCCAGTTTTTTTTTTTTAAACCTCGACTTTTAGGTTATAAAAATGTTCCATACCACACATTTTATTGAAAACCCTTACTAAATGAATTGTAACCAAGATGGCGTACAAAATGGTTGCCATAAAAGTTTTTTTTTCTATCCACGGCGCTAGCAGACATAGAGACCAACTGTTTTTATTTAATGGTATATTCATGTGATCAGACAGTTTAACTAATATGCTATTTTCAACTGAAATAGTAATGGTATGGTCACATACAACATTGTGTCTAAGACTGTAACCATAAAAAGAAAAGAAGAGAAATACGGACTAAACGCAACCAATCTATGTATAGGTCTCTCAACCTACACCTTTGAAAAATTCGAGGATAAGAAGGTAGGCATAGCATGACACGTTGGATGCTCAAGCTAGATTATCTACTGAAGAGAGGGCAATATTTATCTAGACTTCACATTTGCAAGTGCACAGAGCTGTGCAGGGAAGACCCAGCTTGTAGCACTTGCACCTTTCCCGACAGCCTGCTTTGCATCCACATTTGGTAAGCTGTTGGCAACTCTTGGCTAAGGGCGAGTTGGTTGTCCAGAGGACTTGCCATGCTTCACCAGACTTTTGCCATCCCCACTCAGCAGGGTTCTCTGGCTGTGGCTGACACTGGGTGGCCTGCCCCCACACACAACCAGCCTGGTACGCAGCACGCTTGGTGTGTTGGAGGAGAGCTCCCCTGGTTGGTGGAATGGCCTCATATGCCCTTTGTTTTCTGGCAAACATATCAAGTCTAGCCTCATCCACAGTGCCAGCAGTGCTGGATCTTTCATACATAAGTATGACAAACCTCTCCAGGACCTTCAGGTCACTCTCTTCCACTCTGAGAGGGTAGTGACTCAGTTTGGAGAACACAGTGGAGGCCTCTGGAAAGATGTTCCATGTCTGCCAGGCGGTCTTCTTGCCCTTGCTCCGGAAGGCTAACACTGTATCACAGCCTGTATCGGGAGTAGCAGTTGAACTGCATGAGCTGTGCAATGGCCTGGTCTGACTTTGATGCTCCAAATCGTAACTGTGACTTGATGTCAGCCCCATGCTCAACCATCCCTACAAACTGGAGCAGGAGAGGAGGCACAGAATTTCGTACACAAGCCTCAGAAAATGTGCCATCAAACCGTGACTGATGATCAAGTATAGACTTTCTGAGAATATTTGCTGCTTTAGCAATGATAACTGCCTCTGAAAGATCAGATGATTGAGCAAGTGCTTTTCCCACATCCTTTTGAAATGCAAGTAATACATCTCTGCCAGATTTATGAGCCTCAAGTTCTGGAATTTCTGCCAGAAGTTTGTCTTTGAGTCTCGTGGAATTTACACTTGGTGACTCTACACCTAATTGTTCCAGACGTTGTTGGTAAAGGTGGCAAATATCTGCCAGCCGAAATGTGACTGGATCATCTGAACAAAGGTTGTTTTCAACAATGTATGTCATCAGTTCTGACAGAACTAGTGGATACACATCTGATTCTGACTCAGTGCTACCTTGGTCTTTCTCAAGGCTCCTCAGGTAGGACCTTTTTCTGTTGTAGAGGGCACAAAGACAGGTATTGTGATACTTAAACTCCTGTGCAATGACATCCCCACCAGTCAACTTAGCAAGGAGCTTGCCATCACTAAGTATCTCTGCACATTCACGCAATTTCAAGTCAAGGCCCTTAGTACTAGCCTGTCTGAGATCAGATGCAGGTGCCACTTTCTCACAGAAAATGCAAACTTCATTGTCATGACTGGTTCGGCGCAGTTTTGCACGACTAGTCTCAGTGTTGCTGGTCTGGTCATTGGATTGTCGCTTTCTTGCACGGTCCAGTTTAGTGTTGTTAAACAACAAGCGACAGTTCACATGGTATTTTGCTGCATTTTTCCTGAGAGTGGCCTCTATGCCATCACCTTCATCCAGCCTTGCTGGATCCATTATCAGTGGCATTTCATTAATTTCACTGAACATGGGAATGTTCCTTGCCAGCATTGTGTACCCATCATGGTCTAGGACATGATGACTTGGAGGTGATGTCAAGTGCTCACCTCTTTTGTCCTTCTGACAAAGACAACACAAACTCCAGTTTGTTTTTCTACTGCTCAATATTGGATTGGCATCACATTCTGCCATGATTTCACTTTTGATTAAGGCCGAGGGGTTATCCTTTTACCACCTTAAACAAAGCACACATTCCTGTATGGGATTCAACTAGGTTCGGTCTCCCTACACCTAGCCCGATCATTCATCCAGTGCCATTTAAGTCCTGTGTGATCTGTACACCATCCGGGTAAGTACATGAACCATCATGTACAGCCCCCATACCCTTGGCTCGGCTCTCCCGCGCTGGCACATCCTGTCTATTCAGGTGCGGCTATCTAACTATAGCTGGTCTGGGGCTGTTAGAAAGCATTTGGGACACTAAACTAAACTATACTACAACTACTAGTCTAAGACTACAGGATTAGTAAAGCTGGATTAGCTGGCACTGAACCCCATGCTGAGTTACACAGCAGTGATGTCACCAGTGTGCCCTGGTTGTGTGCAGACATACACTCTTTTACATTTATTAATTTTCCTTCAAAATTGATGAGTTATTCGAAAGAGATGGCCTCATTAGGATCTAAAACCACAGAAACCAAGATCCATGCTTAAAACGATAATTGTTGAACGGGCATTATTTCTCATTATAATTATTGTTTCTACCTTTTCTTGGCAGCCATATAGCCCCCATATTTAAAGGTAAACTGTACTGGGAAGTTACAGAAACATAATATTCACAAGAAATAGTATGGAAGAGCTTTACCATATTGCTAGAAGCAAATACATGCCATTCTAGTGAAAAATTAGCCAAAATCTGTCGATACTGGCCGCCATCTTGGAATTTGGCCGCCATATTAAATTTTTTGCGTGGCCAGCGCCCTTTTCTGATAGAGGGAACTTTAAAGAGCACTTGTGCAAAATTTCATGCTTGTTTCACTATCTGAACGATTCTTATGAAATATGCAATTATCTGTTGCACTATATTAAGCCTCCTGTCATCCGTCTTAGCTTTTCAATCTCAATCCTAACATATGCCTTTATGGTATACTAAGGTAAGCCATGCCCTTATAATTCGTACAGTGTCCTCCAACGAACTGCTTTGGCCCACGAGGTTCACATATGGGTCTCGTTGTGTACTGCAGTGCACTCGCCTTACTGGAGAGAAAAATTATTACAATTCTGTATAAAAACACAACGATGTGAGCCGACTGCGTTAAAATTAAGTATGTTTTTGTTGACCCAAGCTCCGAATGTCTAACCTGGCAATCAGGAGACTGTAGTGGATCACAATAAGGGTGAAGGGAATGGCCTAGCAATGTCATCCCTAAGCGTTAGCATATAATCTGAAGCATAAAACCCTTCCGAGCCATCCTTTACCTGAAGAGGTGCATAAGTGATAAATTTATACATCAGACGAAATTGTCTGTGTTAGTTAATGAAACTTTTCTTCATTTCTTTTTATGTGTTTGCAGAATAGGATAATTGCAGCTTACAAGAAGTAACAATTTTATTTCGTTCTTACTTTACCCAAAGAAGCGTGATTTTAATGCCGCAAACGGCGTTGCAGTCACTGGGGCCATGATCATACGATATGATGAACGAAAAGGCCTGATAAACATGAACTTCACATCTGATATAGAAACATATCAGGAGACAAGTGACAGAACGACCTAAACATGAAACTGACTTCTAATATGAAAAGCAACCAAGAGACAAAGGGACAAAACGACTTAGATGAAAAAAAGTCTCTCTCTCTCTCTCTCTCTCTCTCTCTCTCTCTCTCTCTCTCTTCTCTCTCTCTCTCTCTCTCTCTCCCCTGATAAACATAAAATTGACCTCTAATATGAAAACACACCAAGAGACAAGGGACAAAACGACTTGAATAAAAGAAAGCTCTCTCTCTCTTTCTCTCTCTCTCTCTCTCTCTCAAAACACAACAAATCTAACGAAAGACCGCTCATGGGAAGCCTGTAACCGAACGTGAATAATTGATTATCACTGTCGGCTCGAATCAAGGTGATATACTGAATTGCAGACTGACCACACTGAGATAGCAGCACGAATCCACCGGCATGGTGACAGACAACCAATTTTAAGGACTTCCTTTTTCATCAAGCTAATCTCGAAGCAATTCGCTTTCAAACGAACTTTCCGAAGGAACCAATCACTGCGTCATTCTCATGCGGACAATCTCTACAGGGGCGCGAGTTTCTGAATCATTCTTATTTACATCTTCATAGGATAAAGAATGTAGAATTTAGACCCAAGGCCAAGCACTGGGACCTATGACGTCATTTAGTGCTGAAATGGAAATTGACAGTAAAAGGTTTGAAAGGTGTAACAGGAGGAAAACCTCAAAGCAGTTGCATTATGAATCAATTGTGAGGAGAAGGTGGAAAGTAAGATGGAAGAGGAAAGAGAATATGAAAGGAGGTACAGTAAAAGGAACGAAAGGGGTTGCAGATGGGGGCCGAAGGCACGCCGCAAAGAACCTTAAGTAATGCCTACAGTGCACCGCATGAGGTGTATTTACATCACTGGCAAAAAATAAAAAATCATTAATAGTCGGAGATTCTTTCCAAAGAAACCAATTAATGGAAAACTTTGGCAAATCAGCAATTTTAAAAGTTCAAATTCTACAAAGCTCCACCAGGAATGATTTGGTTCTGCTGCGTCAAGAGCTATAAATCATCAAACATTTTCTGAGGACATTTACTTTGCATCGAGTTTGAGAAAAACAGCGCACGTTCAGAATAGAAGAATCTACCTATGCGTCAATTAACAGTAATCGAAATTCGAAAAAGCTCTGGCAAGGTAGAAACTATTTCGGTTTCCAGAGTGTAAACATTTTTTTTTCCAGGAACAAGAACTACCTTCCTTCCAGGTTCCAGTTCTTTCGGCTTTTTTCCTCTGGAGCTAATTAATCATATACCACCTCCCTACCTTTGTTGTTACACTCGTAAGCACTCCCATTCACACATACTATCATGGAGTTCACCAACCCAAGAGTCAACCAGTTTAATCATATTAAAACTTTTACTTCAGTGATGCAGAATGATCTATCTTCTATTTATAAAATCAACTTCTTACCAAAAGAGGTAAATTATATTAGCAAACTGGAGGAATGGGCTTGCCCGTCAAGTCTCTCATTCTCTAAACTATAAAAACAAAGCATACAGACATATTTCCCGCAAGGAGGTAGTGCTGTCAGTGCACCTCGTGCGGGGCACTGTAGGCATTATTTAAGGTTCTTTGCAGCGTGCCTTCGGTCCCTATCTGCAACCCCTTTCGTTCCTTTTACTGTACCTCCTATCATATTCTTTCTTCCATCTTACTTTCCATCCTCTCCTAACACCTCCTGTTACACCTTTTAAACTTTTACTGTCAATTTCTACTTCAGCGCTGAATGGCCTCATAAGTCGCAGCGTTTGGCCTAAATCCTATATACATACATGTTGTCAATATTCTGCATCATTAAGAGTGCATCTGTCTTGACAGTTCTAAGCGGCCAAGGTCCGAGAATGTCATGATAAGCACATAGACAGAATTAAGGATTAAGTAATGGAGATCTTCCGACGACAATGCAATAAGCTTCTCGTTATCCTGAACAGACAAAAACATGCAATCTTGATATTCATGCTTGCATGAATATCAATAACTTGTGAAGCATAGACTGAAAAATTCATTCACGAAATGTATACACGTGCAAAGAATTATGTAAGCATAAATCTCTATCCCTTTTAGAAAAAACTACATCTGACAACCGAGAGACCAACGAAGGGGAGAAATACAATTCTCAAATTACGTCTTACTCCTCCTCCTCCACCTTCTTCTTCGTCTTCTTCTTACGATGGGGCCACCTCCTCCTCCTCCTCCTCCTCCTCCTTTTTCTTCTTCTTAAGATGGGGCCGCCTCCTCCTCCTCCGTCTCCTCCTCCTTCTTCTTCTTCTTAAGATGGGGAGCATCAATAGTAGTAGCTCTCCTCCTCCTCCTCCTACTTCTCCGTCTTTTTCTTCTTCTTTGGGGAGATCAGTCCTGCCGGAATTCTCCCCCCACCCCCCCTAGACTCCCCCTAACGACGGCAAAAGCTGCAACCCACCAAAAAGCAGCCATCAGGAGATAGAGGAGGATTCTAACATTGCCCCGACAGGGAATGACTGCTGAAGATAAAGAGAAGATGATGTCGGAGTTGCATGACGGAAGGCAGCCCACTTGAGCTCCTACAAGCCTTCGACATGCAACTGCAAACGGTCCCTTGTCATGCAAACTTTCCTTTTGCAAAGACGAGGGCGGACGGACGGACGGACGGGTTAAGCTTCAACAACGCTCGAACCTTCTTCATCACTCTCCCCAGAGGTCATCCAAAGGTCCACCCCCCAAACCTCCAAAACCCCCAACCCACACACCCCTACTCATTCGCATGACCCCCCCCCTTCTCCTCCCCCTCTTAGAGACAGGTGGCGGGAGTGCCTTGTTGCTCAACAGACGTCGAGTGTGGAGCAAATTTTCTCCTGTTTGGATTTCCCGTGGCGAAGGCACACAAACAAGCAAGCAAACTCTGGCGTTGTTTTTTTTTTTTTTTTTTTTTAATATTTCTCCCTCGGTTAAAAAGTTCTGTTTGCTCGGGAATGAAAAAAAACAGCGCTAGACTTAGAGATGGCCCCGGGAGTATTTCCGCATTTATTTCTGAGGTCGCTTATTTGAGCATCGGCCGCAAACATGCGCACAGACAGGTCAACAGGAATAAGGCAAAGATTTCATCCGCTTCAAACACAGTTGTGTAATTTTAATGTCAATATTCGCTGGGAACGTTTTAATGTGCAATAGCAAAAATCTGTGAGCGTGTTTCTTGACGAACAAGAAAGTGAAACAACAAACTTACTATAATTTCTTCGTGGGTGTGCCCCGTCCACTTACATAGTCTAAAAAAAAAAAGCAAATGACGTACTCAGGAGAAAAAATACAGCACAGACCTAATATTATCCAGCAATTAAAAAATCAATGCATCACACGAAGTCTAAAGCAAAAAAAAAAAAGTAAAAAAAAATACAGCACAGACCTAATACCATCCAGCAATTAAAAAAATCAATGAATCACACAAAGTCTAAAGCAAAAAAAAAAAGTAAATGACGTATTCAAGAGAAAAAATACAGCACAGACCTAATATTATCCAGCAATTAAAAAAATAAATGAATCAATACTTAAAAAAAAATGAGAGTCACAGAGGTAAACACAAATACAAACGTAGCTTGGGTTGTTTTGTCAGTGCTCATCTCTCATACGGTTCTCACAGTGGATCCTCAAAACATGAGTCACAACACTTGACTTTTTTAAATGAGTGTAACTGGTATTCGTAAACTTAAACATTGAGTAAAAAAAAAGTCTAAATGGGAGTGGCTGACAAATGATAGGTCACAGACCAGACTGAAAACTCACTCATGGAGTTCAATACTACTGCAGGTCGGGATGGAGGGGAGGGGGGGGGGGTGGATTGGAGGAATTTAGGCAAACGCGCAATATCATAAGTATACAGTAGCACCTACACAGAGACGAAAAAGTTAAGTATACCTTAGTTTAACCAGACCACTGAGCTGATTATCAGCTCTCCTAGGGCTGTCCCAAAGGATTAGATTTATTTTACGTGGCTAAGAACCAATTGGATACCTAGCAACGGGACCTACAGCTTATTGTGGAATCCGAACCACATTACAACGAGAAATGAATTTCTATCACCAGAAATAAATTACTCTAATTCTTCATTGGCCGGTCGGAGAATCGAACGCGGGCCCAGCAGAGTGCTAGCCGAGAACGATACCAACCCATCCAATAAGGAACTTACACACAGACGAAGAAGGTGTAGTACATAATTAGAGATAAATAAGAAAAGGGAACCTAAGCACCTTTCCTTTTTGTTATAGTACGTTTTCGCGAACACTAAATATGAACAACGACCTCCTTCCTTCTTTCAACCTTAGGTTCTTCGGCGCAATCAACTTTTCTGTACAGCGTCTAATGCTATATGCAACTCACAGCATCGAACCATGAAACTCTCAGCCGCGGCCCATGAAACTCTCAGCCACGGCCCGGTCGTGGCCTGCGTTGTTGGCACTTATGGTGGTGCCAGATGCACGATCATAGCTAAATTTAACCTTAAATAAAATAAAAACTACTGAGGCCAGAGGGCTGCAATTTGGTATGCTTGATGATTGGAGGGTGGATGATCAACAAAACAATTTGCAACCCTCTAGCCTCAGTGGTTTTTAAGATCTGAGGGCGGACAGAGAAAGTGCGGACGGACAGACAAATCGCCATCTCAATAGTTTTTTACAGAAAACTAAATAACCTTCTAAATAGTTTTCTTTTACAGAAACCTAAATAACCATCTAAATAGTGTTCTTTTACTGAAAACTAAATAACCATCTAAATAGTTTTCTTTTACAGAAAACTAAAATGAAATAAAGAACTAGAATGCAACGTCTAATTATTCAATTATTCTTTCACAAAATGTAATGCAAAAACACCTGAACGCGAAATCTTGTTAAGAGATGCTGAGAGAGGATTACCCTCACCGAATTTATGCGTCTGTAATGCATGAAAGCTTCTTTTACTTGCTTTCATATTAAAATAACACAGGCAAATAAAGAGAACGTTCATTCAGAAGAAAATAATAAGGCCTTTCTCTCTCTCTCCCTCTCTCTCTCTCTCTCTCTCTCTCTCTCTCTCTCTCTGTATATATATATATATATATATATATATATATATATATATATATATATATATATATATATATATATAAGATATATGTGTATATATGTGTATATATACTGTATATATATGTAGAGAGAGAGAGAGAGAGAGAGAGAGAGAGAGAGAGAGAGAGAGAGAGAGAGAGAGAGAGAGAGAGAGAGAGAGAGAGAGACAGGCCTTATCACTTTCATATATATATATATATATATATATATATATATATATATATATATACGGTATATATATACATATAAATACATATATGTATATATATGAAAGTGATACGGCCTATCTCTCTCTCTCTCTCTCTCCTGTACATATATACAGTATATATCACTTTCACATATATACATATGTGTGTGTATATATATATATATATATATATATATATATATATATATATATATATATATATATATATAGAGAGAGAGAGAGAGAGAGAGAGAGAGAGAGAGAGAGAGAGAGAGAGAGAGATTGATTACTCTTCCACAATGAAGCGACATCATTATTGAGAGATGAAAAATCTTCCTACAAAAATGACATAACTGGAACGAAACCTTAATTGCAAAGAAAAGTTGTTATTATTATTATTATTATTATTATTATTATTATTACTGAGAGCGATACCTGTATCATCTGCTTTCACTATACACAGAGTTTTGTCCATCTTTCTAATAATTCCTTTACAGGGTTACTGAAAGGGAATTCTTAGGAGATGTAAATAATTGTGCACTGAGGTAGTTTTACTTAGGAACAATACTCTGTATTAAAGTCGACGCATTTTAAGAACATCACTCGGCCACGCCCCCTTCCCCTAGCACCATAGATAATGCTTGACATTATCGTACCGCACTCTTGTAGGTATCAGTTGCTGCTGTAGGACACTGATAATATCAAAAGGTCGTTCAACCCAAGCAGGAGTAGAAGACCCCAGAGGGAGGCAACCCCCTCCCTCCACCCATCCGGAGACGGGAAAGAGTGGGAGACTGATAAGCACAGTGCTGCCATCCGTATGAGTAATGTCGTGAAAGAGGGGAAGGGGTTTGGCTGGGTTGGCGGGGTGGGGTAGGGAGGATGTGGGCGTGGCCGAGTGATATTCTTAAAATACATCGACTGCAGTTACAGATGAATGCCGTATTTCAGCGACCATCGTAGTTTCTCTGTAACTGATATAGATTTTTATTAACTATCCTAATTTATAACTATCTCTCAAAAGAAAATAATTCTTGGAGAGATAGAAAAACCTCTATATATACTGAATGCAGTTGATGCAGCTGTCACTTTCAACACTACGTGTTTCAAAGAATGTCTTCTAGCTATGTATATTATTATTATTATTATTATTATTAATATTATTATTATTATTAAGATATTCACAATATCATGATATCCTGTGATGTAGTAAAAATCCACAATTATATAAATAAATTGTATTAATTTGCAAAAGATAAAAAACAAAGACTTTCGAACGGTGACCTCCTCAGTGTTTACGTAAACATGATGATGATGATGATGATGATTATTATTATTATTATTATTATTATTATTATTATTATTATTATTATTATTATTGAAGAATCAGGAATGTTCATAAACTTGATAAGCACAGTTTCACGGAATAGAATACTATGGCAACAATCGAAAAAAAACAACCACATCGAATTCTAGGTGGTTAAGTAAGGCCAGTCCCATTTGCATATTGATAGAATACTTCATCACGCCCACTTTGCCAGAACCTTATCACGTTCCTATAATTCGAGAGGAAACTCACCGCATAAAATTAACCATACAATTAGCAATGCAAGTTGTTCAATATGCATACTGCACAGAATGCATTGCAAGCACCAATGCATGCCGTCTCTTTATATCTTTCTGTTTGAATAAGAAATTATTACAGAATGAAATAATGGCAGATAGAGAATGAACGTGATAATTTATTGGGGAATCTTTTCAATATATAATTATTACAGACTGAAATAATGGCAGACAGAGAATGATAATGATAATTTATTGAGGAATCTTTTTAATATATAATTATTATTAGCCTGAAATAATGGCAGACAGAGAATGAAAGTGATAATTTATAGTGGAATCTTTTTAATATATAAATAATTATTAGCCTGAAATAATGGCAGACAGAAAATGAAAGTGATAATTTACTGTGGAATCTTTTTAATATATAAATAATTATTAGCCTGAAATAATGGCAGACAAAGGATAAAAGTGAAAATTTATTGTGGAATCTTTTTAATATATAATTATTACATACTGAAATAATGGCAGACAGAAAATGAAAGTGATGATTTATTGTGGAATCTTTTTAATATAAAATTATTACGGACTGAAATAATGGCAGACAGAAAATGAAAATAATAATTTATTGTGGAATCTTTTTAATATATGATTATTACAGACTGCTTCCTCGGAGGAAGGCAGGTATCCTGCCAGGCTGGGGAAGCGGGCCTTGTGAGGACCCCAAGGGTGAGGGCCAAACGCACCTCAGGTAGGCCAGTTCTTTGGGGGCACCCTTTAGAGGAGTGTCCTCTCCTGAAGAGGAAGGCAGAATTCCTTGGAAGATCTGATAAGAAAATTATTGCAGCTTGATTTCCAATTTATAGAATGCTCTTTATTACTCTATTTCTGTTTTCCAGATGATTAAAATATTTTTTTTTATTTTTGTACTGTGCTCTGCATCACTTCGTATCAAAATTCTCCCATGCCAAGAATTCATTCTGGGGAAAGTGTATTTCGTATTATTGCCATCAGTCTCTGTGTAGTACTTTGTGCTGGTTCAGTGCCCCAACATCGGGAACTTGAGAAATCGTTTCTTCTCAGAGTTCATTGATGAAGATGGTAATTATCGTCTTTCCTGGGATCTCGGAGAGGATATTTTGAAAATCGTGGAGGAAGCTGATTTTCTTGAAAATTTAAAACGTATTGTCAATTTATTTTTACCATTTTATCAATTTCTTGGAAATGTTATGCTTTTTATTCCCTTGAGGCCACATTAATTATTAATGGTGATGATGACCATAAGTACTGCGACGCTGATTTGTATGAGATCAATGAATCATCCGAAGAGAAGACTTTAAGATGAAGGACCCCGTTCGCGACTGGCAGCCGCGTGTAAACAGGGAGTCCTTCAACTGCCCTCCTGCCCCGCGCAGCATAGCAGTGCCTCTCGCTAATAATAATAATAATAATAATAATAATAATAATAATAATAATAATAATAATAATAATAATAATAATAATAATAATTAGAGAAAGAGAGAGGGAGAGGGGTGGTGGGGGGAGGTAGGAGTCAATCATGTATGCCTCTAGTAGTAACGGTCAGTCACACTCAGCAGCACGAGAGAGAGAGAGAGAGAGAGAGAGAGAGAGAGAGAGAGAGAGAGAGAGAGCTAGCAAGCGTGCAAGCAGTACCTGAAACAATCACACCGCTCTAATTAACGCTGGCCAAGCAAAGTCTCCGCGGGGGGAGAAGCAACGGCCAAAACAATTTGTATGCAAAGCAGAACCGACGGAATAAATGGAAACATGAAAAGAAAGGCGGGAAGGGGGACTAATGAAAAACAAACGCGTATGGAGAGTCTGTGGCAGGAACGAAATGCATGCAAACGCAGCCATCGCTATTCCAGCGGACTTGATTTCTAAAAACAAAAGAGACTCGATCAAATAAAAGCTTCCGAGGAGGAGAACACACACGCACACATACACGCACACAATGACGGGCTGGGGAAGTGGACGGTGTGTTGTTCGCTAAGTGGATGGAGAATGTGGGTGTTTTTTTATTTTATTTCCCGAAACGAGATGATAAAAAGTTGGTGGTATTTCGGAGTAGAGCTTAATAAAAACTTGACACCTTGGTAGTATTTCAGGGTAGAGCTTAATAAAAACTTCTAAGTAAATGTTTGATATGCGTTCCCATCAAGAAACTAAGTAAGAAGTTCCTTATCATTAGCAAGTTAAAATATGTCCGTACAAATAAACTAACAAGTTGTTTACCTCCTTCCTTTTCCAAACATTACCAGAACTCTGGGTAACGTATCGAAGTCTGTGTTAATAGTCTGGATTTTACAATGCACTTCCATGAACCATACTGGTCAATTCATGCATTGTTGCAAAACAATTTTGTGACGCCTGATAACCACAATTACTTGTTTGCAAAGAAAATTTTAGTGTAACGTGACCTTTTCCAAAAGCAGTTTACCATTCCGTAGCCTTCTCAAAAAAATTTACTGTAACGTAGCCTTCAAAAAATTTTTTACTTTAATGTAGCTGCCCTAAAAAAAATTTACTGTAATGTAGCCTTCAAAAAATTTTGTACTTTAACGTTGCTGTCTTCAAAAAAACATTTACTGTAACGTAGCCTTCTTCAAAAATAATTTTTACTGTAAAGTACGTGTCTTAAAAAAATTTTTTTTTCACTGTAACGTAGCCTTCTTCAAAAATTTTTTTACTGTAACGTAGCCTTCTTAAAAAAATTTCACTGTAACGTAGCCTTCTTCAAAATTTTTTTTACTGTAACGCAGCCTTCTTAAAAAACAATTTCACTGTAACATAGCCGTCTTCAAAATTTTTTTTTTACTGTAACGTAGCCTCCTTAAAAACCAAATTCACTGTAACGTAGCCTTCTTCAAAAGATTTTTTTACTGTAACGTAGCCTTCTTAAAAAACAATTTCACAGTAATGTAGCCTTCTTCAAAAATTTTTTTACTGTGCAACGTAGTATTCTTAAAAAAAATTTTTACTGTAACGTAGCCTTCTTCAAAAAAAATTTTTACTGTAACGTAGCCTTCTTAAAAAACAATTTCACTGTAACGTAGCCTTCTTCAAAATTTTTTTTTTATTGCAACGTAGCCTTCTTAAAAAAATTCTATTGTAACGTAGCCTTCTTCAAAAAAAATGTTTACTGTAACGTAGCCTTCTTCAAAAAAATTACTAGTCGCCGCCTTTACATAGTTGCTTCGTGATAATGTCAAGAAGTAAAAATTTACTGATTTGATCTTTGAGTGAAATGAAGATTTTCTACTGCCAAATATTCTACAAATGTAGAATATTTTAACCGATTTAGCAAATGAAACAAAATACTGATTATGCTTATGATACCTAATTCTATCAGCTCAGCGTTTAGTTATCCTATGGTTTGAACACCGCCAAGTAAAAAGATATTATAAATAAAACGCTGAATCTGTTCACAGTTCTTTCACGGTTTGGTAATAAAAAACTAAATTCCAACTATAAGAATATAAAGCATAGAGTTGTCGTTGCCAGGATCACCTTCAAGTCCCATCTCACCTTCCCTTCTCAAACTTTCCTCCGAAGAAATTTCAGGATAAAAAAAAAAAAATGCGACGAAGTTTCCTAGGCGCAATCGAGTTTTCTGTACAGCGTATTATGCTGTATGAAACTCTAAGTCACGGCCCATGAAACTCTCAGCTGCGAACCATGAAACTCTCAGCCGCAGCCCGGTGGTGGCCTGTGTTGTTGCCACCTAAAGCGTTGCCAGACGCACGATCATGGCTAAATTTAACCTTAAATAAAATAAAAACTACTGAGGCTAGAGGGCTGCAATTTGGTATGTTCGATGATTGGAGGGTGGATGATCAACGTACCAGTTTGCAGCCCTCTAGCCTTAGTAGTTTTTAAGATCTGAAGGCGGACAGAAAAAGTGCGGACAGAAAAAAGTGCGAACGGAAAAAGTGCGGACAGATAAAGTGTTGACAGAAAAAGTGCGGACAGATAAAGTGTGGACGGAAAAAGTGCGGACAGATAAAGTGTGGACAGAAAAAGTGCGGACGGAAAAAGTGCGGAGAAAAAGTGTGGAGAGAAAAAGTGCTGACGTACAGACAAACTGCCATCTCTATAATAGTTTTCTTTTACAGGAAAATAAAAATATAAGGTTCCCAAGATCAGTTCCTGGAGATTTAATTAACGCGATCTGCAAAATTTCTCGCTCTCAACACATCACACCTAATCTGAGGAATTATTTTTTACAAGCTGAAGATTATTTTGACCTCTACATTAATTATTATTAAATATAATAATAATAATAATAAGAATAAAAATAATAATAATAATAATAACAATAATATTAATAATGGTGAAGAAATCCACAATGGTGTAAATATAAGTATAAATTAAATATATTATATATATATATATATATATATATATATATATATATATATATATATATATATATATATATATATACATATATACACAAACGAGAGCTTTCGAGAACACCGCTCGAATCACCTTCTCAATTGAGGAGAATCGAGCAGGTTCTCGAAAGCCCTTGTTTTGTGTGTATATGTATATATATATATATATATATATATATATATATATTATATATATATATATATATATATACACACACACATATATATTATATATATACAGTATATATGTATATATATATATATATATATATATATATATATATATATATATATATATATATATATATATATATATAATATACTTATATTTACAACATTGTGGATTTCTTCACCAATTTAGAGACTTATGCTATTATGAGATTTTTATGAATAATAATAATAATAATAATAATAATAATAATAATAATAATAATAATAATAATAATAATAATAATAATAATAATAATAATATTCCAACAAAGAGTTCTTAACTTCTAGATAATTAATATTATTCCCGTAGACATTGAATCCGAACATGAGGCATAAGAATAAACTCTCTAACTTTGTACCCTAAGAGTTTCATCGTATGTTTCCCGGTCGGATTAACGGTTTACAGAAGTAAGCGTATATCCCAAATCAGAGGGCACTTGTTAGCTTGGTATAAAATAAAAGCGTATATCACATTTATTATTATTATTATTATTATTATTATTATTATTATTATTATTTCAGTAGATGAAGCCTTTTTACATGGAACAAGCACACCCGACTTAAAATTCAAGCTTCCAAAGAATGTTGGTTTCAACCTCCCACCGCAGACCCCGCACTGCAGCAGTAACTGATCTTGATACAGAGAGCGATTTTTCATCGCCCTGAGGGAGACACAAACCCGCGACGTCTGAGTGGCATGCCACGACACTAACCACTATACCAGCGGCCCAGCTGAACGACTGACACTAACATGTCCAGTAATACTAATCGTAAGTGCCAGGTCCGTGCCTAGGTTTTGGAAAGAGAGGACTGACTTGATTTCGCGAAATTTAGGATATCAAGCCAAGGACAACGGCACTCCTGGCCATTTAGAGATTAAGGCAGAGGGAGGGGGGGGGGCGGGAATTGGAGCGGTTGGACAGCAAGGAAGAGATCCAGAAAATAAAGGAGATGGAGTACAAGGATCTAAAGGTGGATCTGAGAGAAAACCCCACAGTTGTACTGTGTTAAGAGAGGCTAGTTAGAGAGGCTGGACAGCAAAATTAAACGGTAATGAGAACACACGTAAAGTAAAAGACAAATAAGTGAGCACAGCTAGGAGCCGATGGGACACCCCCAAAACCCATTAGCCACGCCTACAGTGCACCACTCGAGGTGCACTATCGGCACTAACCCCTACAGGCTTGAAAGCGAAGAAAGATAGCGGCTAGAAATTTCAATTTATATTAACTGGAGGTTGGTTTAAATTAAGCCTGCCTTATGCCAGTCAGGAGGGTGTGTCTTTTTTTTCATGTAAAAAAGTTCTTCAAGGTTGCCCAAAAGCGGCAAGTGGGTGTGACAATGTATGAAAGGGAATGAGAATTCTAGTATGGACTTTTGGACTCCAACCATCCAACCGAGACGATTATCAACCAGCATCTATGCATCGCAATGCTGTATATTTCCTGTCTGAGCAACGTCCATGCAATACCTACGGCATGGCATCGTCAAAAAGTACTTGAACTGTATTTTGAGGTCATAAAATGGACATTGAAAGCTTTCATTTTCTTGTTTTCTCTTTTCAAATACTCAATTCTATTTTGTGGAGAATTAATTTCCAAGTATGTGGCTTTTTATTTTTGTTCTTCATGAACGTTTTAATAATAATAATCATAAAAATAATAATAATAATAATAATAATAATAATAATAATAATAATAATAATAATAATAATAATAATAAATCCGAGTGGATCTTTCTCGTTTTGTCCGCCCCGGATGAGGGCGGGGTTGGTAGGGAGGGTAGGCGATAAATGATGGGCAGCGCCGGGTTCCAGTGCAGCGTAGCGTAGCGCGCGCCATCGAGTTCGTAATAATAATAATAATAATAATGGCTAAATGTGCAGTCTGATTAAGACTTTCAAGTTGGATACCCTTAATATAATGTCCATTAATTAAAAATCCCAGTCATATAAAATTTATGACAATTCCTCATTAAAACTAAAAATACTGAATAAATATTGTTCCCAATTATGGAAATAACCAGGCAGATAATGCTGATCCAACATGGAAAAGTTGTGGCCATCTAGATCTGGTACTCTCTTCCACCTTCTGTTCTTTCTGAATCTCATATCCTTTGATCCTTTAAGAGGCAGAAAAGGTCTATCGCATATATATATATATATATATATATATATATATATATATATATATATATATATATATATATATATATATATATATATTTACGTTTTCTCTGGGTCTGGGCTAGATAAGGGCATACGGTTCCCCATCCCACAGGCCTCTGATAAAACAAATAAAATGGAACATATACCACGGAGTATGGGCATGAGACAAGCACCTACGTCCTTTAGTCAAACCAAAATGACAACGAGGATGGCTGTCATTAGCTACGTTGCCAAACTTAACCTATAATCAGACTACAGTTAATTCCTCAATTCTGGGTTCTTTATTCCGGTCATGAAATCCTACTTATCCCTTCCACGGGCGTGTCCAGAAGAGCGAGACAGTTCCAGGACGCAAATTCCAGCCCTAGTTTTTTTGCCATGCCCCTAGGTTAGGTTAGGTTAGGATAGGTCAGGTTAGGTTAGATAGAACTCTAGAGTAATTTGGGGGTGGGAACATAATGAGATCATTTTCAAACAAATTCTCTGGTTAGTTTTTAAGATATGGCGCCCCAGTTTTTTCAGGGAAAGGTCCCGGACTCGGTTACATCTCGGGAAAATGCTTCCAGGACAAGACCAACTTAATTTACAATCTACCATTACTTGAGGAGCACTGTATCGTTTATTTTTATCAGGGAGACTGGGCTAGATATTGGGCATTTGTATAATTCATTTAGATGACTAGAAACTAAATCATCCTCATTCTACCCTGTTACCAGAACACGGTAATGCGTGATTTAAATTCTTCATTTACTGTAATTTTTTTTTTATTGTAAATTATCCTTTACTCGTCATAAAATTTCAGTTCTTTCGCCAATTTCCGTCTTCAGTGTTAGAAACGCAGAATAATATTGTCAAGCTGTTTACCCTTTCTGACCTGGTTTAAGGAAGATGTGGCATCGTTTCTGCCACATCTCCACGATATCCCAACTTAGGTCAAGGTTTCATCAACCAAATCTGGGAAAAGTGGCAACGTCTACAACGTACAACATGTTCGTGGTCATTTCGGTTTGACTGTTTTTAGTTTTCAGTAAAAGAAAACTATTGAGGTGGCTGTTTGTCTGTCCGTCCGCAATTTTCTGTCCCCCCTCAGATCTTAAAAACTACTGAGGCTAGAGGGCTGCAAATTGATATATTGATCATCCACCCTCCAATCATCAAACATACCAAGTTGCAGTCCCCTAGCCTCAGTAGTTTTCATTTTATTTAATGTTAAAGTTAGCCATGATCGTGCATCTGGCACAGCTAAAGGTGCCAACAATACAGGCCACCACCGGGCCGTGGCTGAAAGTTTGATGGGCCGCGGCTGACAGTTTAATGGGCCGTGGCTGAGGGTTTCATACAGCATTTTAAGCTGTACAGAAAACTCGATTGAGCCGAAGAAACTTCGGCGCATATTTTACTTTTGTTTTTTTTTTATAGAACCCGACGTTTTTAGATTACAGCTGTCCTCAGCAGACTCGTCTAAACGGTCAAGGGTAACAACGAGGCTGGACAGGCTTACTTGCAGAGCGAGCGAGTGTTGTCCCGAAATTCTGATGCATCCCAGCGGCCCTCGCTCTTCTGGTCGGAATTCGAATATTTGCGAGGTCATTCGGTTATGGAGGCTAAAAATTTTCTAATATCCGCGAGGTTCTTCGGAGTTATGAAGGTTAAAAATTTCAGCCATGTACGTGGGCCATGAGATTCATTAAACCTCCTCCTCCTCCTCCTCCTCTTCTTCCTCCTCCTCCGAGAAGATGGAGGAGGGAGAGATGAACCATGAAGGCTTGAGATTAGTCAGGAGTGCTTGGGAAAAGATCTCTCTCTCTCTCTCTCTCTCTCTCTCATATATATATATACATATATACATATATATATATATATATATATGTATATATATATATATATATATATATATATATATATATATATATATATACACACAATATATATATATTTATATTATATATATATATATATATATATATATATATATATATATATATATATATATATATTTCTAAACTTCCCATAGCCTGACCATAAGCATTTATTCTTTATTGGACGTCGGAATACAATTAAAGAAGCTGGACAGCCACGGGGAAGGGCCTACAAGGAACAGACGACATGCATAAGGCAGAAAACAGAATAGCTGGAGGTTGAAGGGACGATTCGAAGGGGTTTTGATATTGCCTGCAGTATGCCGCGCAAAGTAAACTGTAGGCAGCACTTCCTAAGTGGGTAGGATAAAGAAGCCTCTGTCCTAAGTCACAAAGTCGCTGTCGGCGCTGACGTTAAAATTAGCTTCCATCAAAGGAGACGTCTGTGGTGACATCAACGCTGATATAAAAAAAAGTAACAAATGCGCCGAAGTTTCTTCGGCGCAATCGAGTTTTCTGTACAGCGTATAATGCAGTATGACACCCTCGATGTGCTACAATATGAAACTCAGCTACGACCGGGCAACGCTCGGTAGCTCCCTAAATGCGGTCGGGTGAAGGTGCGTCGGCGACACCTCCGGAATTGGACTCGGCGGTGCCAGACGCACGATTAAGGCTAACTTTAACCTTAAATAAAATAATAACTACTAAAGCTAGGGGGCTGCAATTTGTTACGTTTGATGATTAGAGGGTGGATGATCAGCATGCCAATTTGCAGCCCTCTAGCCTCAGTAGTTTTTAAGACCTGAGGGCGGAATGGCAGTCAAACAGCCATCTCAGTAGTTTTCTTTTACAGAAAACTAAAAGTGGGAACTTTTCACACCATAGACGCTCAATGTCAGCCTGATGCTGACACAGATTTCAAAGCTGACACAAAAGCTGATAAAGAAGCCGACACAAAACCTGATAAAGAAGCTGACGTAAAGGCTGATAAAGAAACTGACACAAAAGCTGATAAAGAAGCCGACACAAAACCTGATAAAGAAGCTGACGTAAAGGCTGATAAAGAAACTGACACAAAAGCTGATAAAGAAGCCGACACAAAACCTGATAAAGAAGCTGATGTAAAGGCTGATAAAGAAACTGACACAAAAGCTGATAAAGAAGCTGACACAAAACCTGATAAAGAAGCTGACGTAAAGGCTGATAAAGAAACTGACACAAAAGCTGATAAAGAAGCTGACACAAAACCTGATAAAGAAGCTGACGTAAAGGCTGATAAAGAAACTGACACAAAAGCTGATAAAGAAGCCGACACAAAACCTGATAAAGAAGCTGACGTAAAGGCTGATAAAGAAACTGACACAAAAGCTGATAAAGAAGCCGACACAAAACCTGATAAAGAAGCTAACGTAAAGGCTGATTAAGAAACTGACACAAAAGCTGTTAAAGAAGCTGACAATCTTGACCAAAAAACCTTTACATTTGGCATCATAATCTACTGATAAAGCTAATGTGCAGACTAAGGTAACGATCATACTTAAAGGTCAAAGGTCAGAGAAAAGTCTAACCTTTGAGCTATGTGAAGCATAAACTTCTTATCTGCATTATCCTATAGTCATGCCATTGTGCACAGTGGTTTCAAGGGCAATGCCAAAGTGGTAAAGTGTTAACCAAGAAATTAACCTTGGGAGCAATTCTAGGTCATTCATTACTGATTTTAGGAACGGGTAATGCCGCTCATTCTACTAGTGTCTACATACATATAAACATGCATACATACATACATACACACACACGCATATATAAATATGCATATATATATGTATATATGTATGTATGTATATATATATATATATATATATATATATATATATATATATATATATATATATATATATATTGCATACACATGTATAAATATATATATATATATATATATATATATATATATATATATATATATATATATCTATATATATATAAAATATATATATATATATATATATATATATATATATATATATATATATATATATATATATATATATATATGAAACATAAGGCCGGTACCAAAATAAGAGCATGGCTACAAATAAGAAAAAATAAAAAATAAAAAAAAACACACATAATCATCTACACCATAAACGAACCCTGTGTAGGAAACGTCCACAACACCAGCCGTATGATACACCTACCCACAAGACACTGACGTAGACACAGCTCTGTCTATGAGCAAAAGCTATTCTGACAGAGAAAATTTCTGGGCGAATTTTCTCTTCCCGAGCGTACAAACGATCTTGACAACAAAATTCCTCTTCGAGATTTAATGTATTCCGGTTGTTACAAAACGAGGGGAATGAAATGCAACTGCAGGACGACTGAAGGCAAACAAAATAAAGAAAGCAAGACAGGACGTCACGACTGAAGAAAAAAAAAAAAAAAAAAAAAAAAATCGCTTAAGTTTCTTTGGCGCAATCGACTTTTCTGTACAGCGTATAACGATGTACGAAACTCTCAGCCACGGCCATGAGACTCTCAGTCGCGGCCCATGAAACTCTCAGCCGCTGCCCATGAAACTCTTAGCCGCGGCCCATGAAACTTTCAGCCACCGGCCGGTGGTGGCCTGTATTGTTGGTACCTACAGTGGTGCCAGATGCACGATTATGGCTAACTTTAGCCTTAAATAAAATAAAAACTACTGAAGCTAGAGGGCTGCAATTTGGTATGTTTGATGATTGGAGGGTGGAAGTTCACCATACCATCTTGCAGCCCTCTAGCCTCAGTAGTTCTTAAGATCTGAGGGCGGACAGAAAAAGTGCGGACGGACAGACAAATAGCATCTCAGTAGTTTTCTTTTACAGAAAACTAAAGACGCGACCCGCCAAAAAAAGACGTCACGACTGAAGGCAAAAAAAAAAAAAAAAAAAAAAAAAAAAAAAAAAAAGAGATGTCTCCGTGACCGAGGCCATCACGCAAGAATGACCTGAGCTGACTTTAAGACGTGCTTTGATTCTTCTTGCTGCTGACCAAAGGAGATTTGGGTCGAAACAACAAGTATTTCGGGGAATTCTGTCTGTCTGCCCGTTCTCCCGTCCGTCTGCACGTCGTCGCTGCTAGCTCTCTCTCCCTCTCTCTCTCTCTCTCTCTCTCTCTCCAGCATTGACTCCACGTTGGATGTTTTGTCAGCCTGATCAACCTATCAAGTGTTTTTATTCTCTCCTCTCTCTCTCTCTCTCTCTCTCTCTCTCTCTCTCTCTCTCTCTCTCTCTCTCTGTACGCTGGATGTTTTGCCAGATTAGCGTATCAAATGTTTTGACTCTCTCTCTCTCTCTCTCTCTCGTCAGTCTGATTAGCCTATGAAGTGTTTTTATTTTCTCTCTCTCTCTCTCTGTACGCTGGATGTTTTGCCAGATTAGCGTATCAAATGTTTTGACTCTCTCTCTCTCTCTCGTCAGTCTGATTAGCTATCAAGTGTTTTTATTCTCTCTCTCTCTCTCTCTCTCTCTCTCTCTCTCTCTCTCTCTCTCTCTCTCTCTCTCTCTACGCTGGATGTTTTGCCAGATTAGCGTATCAAAAATATTTGACTCTCTCTCTCTCTGATTTTTTTTATCTATCTGTCTGTCTATCAGCCTATCTCTCACCGTATCTCTTTCAATCAATTTATATTTGTGTTCTTCATACGAAACCCACTGAGTTTTTTAAATATTCTTTTAATTTAGCCACGGAATGAAACTCGATTACATGTGAATTATTTGAATCTAATAATTTTTCAGAAAAGCGAAATAGACATACGTGATTTGTAAACCAGTAGAATACTTTAGTTGAGCTATGAGTAAGCGGATAAGCAATGTAATGTCTTTTGAAAATTTATATATATTAAAATTATGACGATGAAAAGTCATGAAACTTTATTAACTGCAAAATACCATTTTTCGACAATGAAATCATTTTTTTGTGAAAATTCATGTACTTGAAGAATGTTCCAATAGAAGATGAAAGAATTGGGCCAAGAGCAATTTAGTTACGAAAAATACGAAGAGAATGATAAAAAAAACTTTTTGCGGATGTAAGACATTAAAATATGTGGATAAAAGGCGTCTAAAAAAATTGAATAATACAAACAATACAAACAGAAAATGAAGCACTCGATAGAAAGGTGACACTAAGAAGCGGTGTCCTTAAAATGCAAACCAAACAACATCCGAATCACAGTCATTACGATGAAGTATCTTAACAGTAAATGTGTCTCCCAACACGCAAATGTTTAATTTAATGGCTCGTCAGGAAACGTCTTCCAGCTCGAGAGACACCCGCAGGGAACGGCAAATGTCTCTCAGACACGAATGTTGCTGAATTAAAACACCGTATTTCCTGTACACCAACGCACACATGGTTACGATTTAATTCAGAATATGCCAGACATATTGATTGATTGGTTGATTATGAAGTTTAAGGTCTTGAAGACCAAGAGCCGGAATCCATCAGGATTATTCAGCGCCAGAATGAAGATGAAATATATAAATTAATGATATGATTGATAATGAATAAGTGAATGATGACATACTAGTAAAATTCAGTGTTAAAATATGAACTTAAAAAAGAAGAATATTAGATAAAACCAATAAAAAGAAATATGTAAAAAACCTTTATATTTAAAATATATACTTAATATATAAAGTAATTATGACTAAAATCTTTTTTAAATACACTAAAATCTTGACATATTACAAGTACATGAGAGGAATACTGAGACACTCCAACAGCTGTGTCGAAACTACATAATTAGTTTCATTTTATATATCTGGGATAAAGTATATAAATTGTAAGTAATCGCGAGTACCGTACACTGAAAGAATATAAACAGCTTTTCTAAGGGTATAGTAATTTCCACTTCCAACAAAGAAAAAAAAACAGCTTTATTAGCAATGACAAATCATTTCGCAGTAACGGTGATGGTGGTAAAAAAAAATTTAATAAAATGGGAAACTGCAATTCAAAGACTGAAATTAAAATAACTAAAAATATAAATGTATATATATATAGTATATACATACATATCTATATTATATATATATATATATATATATATATATATATATATATATATATATATATATACGTTGTGCCCGACTAAATTTTTTATTCCCTCTCACCTGCAAGATTCTTCAAAGTGTCGACTCCGTCGTCACTGCGTCTCTCGTCGTCTGTTGTTCTAGAACCTGCTATTGTTGAAGGGAAATTATCTTAAAAGTACCGGTATCTCTCAGAAAGGCGTAATAGAGACAAGATTGTAATTTCTTACTTTAATGACGAAAGTTAACTACAAACTTAAGTACAATTTACAGTTACAGCTATGACAACGAAATCACTCTTATTAGGCAGTTCAATTCAGTCTGTTTTGGGAGCACGAAAGCAAGGAGAGATATAACTCTCCCTGTGGTGTATGTGAACTCGAATCTGCTCTGCTCTCCTGCACTTGTTTCTCTGGAACCTGGGTTTACTTGTTACCTGCAGCTCCTCCTCCTTCCAGTGTCCTACTGGAAGAATTTACCTGCAAGGCCTCCCCTCAAACAGTTGACTGGGAAGGACGTTGGTGGGTGTTGTTCAAATCTCTCCTTAGAGGATCTGATTGGAAATGATCTCAGGAGGGGGGTGTAAAAGACCCCTCCCTAGAATGTTTGATTGGAGGGTGCTGAAGTACATCACTTTGTCCAGACCCCAATTTCATGGAATTTCCATGAAAATGCCTCCTATTGAAGGCGGGGTTATAGATCTTACTGGCGTTAGCTTCTGACGAGGTGCTGAGTAATCCCTGAATAAGCTAAATCGTGAGGCCACAGTTTCCAGATTTTATGATCGGTTTTATGGCCCTGAGGGCGATATACTCACTCACTGTTTTGAGTTCGTGGAAGGTGGTTTATATCAATCAGCACTTCTTAGTCTCTCGATGCGAAAATTACCCAGGCTTAGTTATTGTTCTGCCTCTCTCTTCTCTCTCTCTCTATTCTCCTCCTTTGTCCCTACACTTTTTCTATTTTTCTCTCTCTCTCTTTCTTTCTATTACCCTTATCTAATTTACCTAACATATACATATATATATTATGTATATATATATAATATACATATATATATATATATATATATATATATATATAATATACATATACATATATATATATATATATATATATATATATATATATATATATACCAGGTAGAAGTAATAATAATAATAATAATAATAATAATAATAATAATAATAATAATAATCATAATAATCTTTTAAACAGCTATAGCAGCTACAGCTACATTAACAAAAACATTAATAATAATAATAATAATAATAATAATAATAATAATAATAATAATAATAATAATAGTATATTCTAAAAATATTATTTTCAATAATAATAATAATAATAATAATAATAATAATAATGTTTCATTAACAATTAGGCCTATGGTCTCACCAGCACTGTTAAAATTATGATAAAGTTTCTTTTTTTATCTAAAGGAATCAATGAATCATGTATACCAACAACAATAATAATAATAATAATAATAATAATAATAATAATAATAATAATAATAATAATAATATTTTTGTCATTTCCAATAACCATAATAATAATAATAATAATAATAATAATAATAATAATAATAATAATAATAACAATAATAATAACAACAATAATAATAGTATATTCTAAAAATATTATTTTTAATAATAATATAATAATAATAATAATAATAATAATATAATAATAATAATACTATTTTTAACATTTCCAACAACAACATTAATAATAATAATAATAATAATAATAATAAGAATAATAATAATAATAATAATAATAATAATAATAATAATAACTCAGGGCCCGAAGAAAGCATGAAAAACTATAAATACAAGAAATTATCTCACACAAATTACAGCCAGATAACGGACTGACAATCTGAGTGACTGGTTGGAAATGGACTGTCGTTCTAAGTCTGAATTTCGTCAACGCGCGACGAGCGGAATCACACACACGAGATGTGCGTGATGGGTGCGAGGCAAGGTGTTTGAAAATGAAGAATAATTCAATGAAAATAAAGCATAAATTACTGAAAATAAAGAATTTAATGAAAATAAAGTATAAATCAACGTAAATAAAGAATAATTCAATGAAAATGAAGAACAATTCAATGAAAATGAAGATTAATTCAATGAAAATAAAGAATAATTCAATGAAAATGAAGAATAATTCAATTAAAATAAAGAATAATTAACTGAAAATAAAGAATTTAATGAAAATGAAGAATAATTCAATGAAAATAAAGAATAATTTACTGAAAATAGAGTTTAACGAAAATAAAGCATAATTCAATGAAAATACAGAATAATTTACTGAAAATAAGAATTTATTGAAAATAAAGTATAATTCAATGAAAATAAAGAATAATTTACTGAAAATAAAGAATTTAATGAAAGTAATGAATAATTCAATGAAAAATAAAAATAATTTGCCGAAAATAAGGAATTTAATGAAAATGAAGTATAATTCAATGACAATAAAGAATAATTCAATGAAAATATAATCCAATGAAAGTAAACAATACAACGAAAATTAAGTATAATTCAACGAAATAAAGAATAATTCAATGAAACAAGGACTAATTCAATGAAAAAATAATTCAATGGAAGTAAAGAATAACTCCATGTAAAATAATTCAATGAAAGTAAGGAATAATTCAATGAAAATAAAGTATTCAATGAAAAAAAATTTCCATGAAAAAAATTATTCAATGAAAAAATATAAATCACTGAAAAAAATTAAATGAAAGTAAAGAATAATTAAATGAAAAAATAATGCAATCAAAGTAAAGAATAATTAAATGAAAATAAAGAACAATTCAATGAAAAAATAATTCAATGAAAATAAAAACAATACTATAAAAGTAAAGAATAATTCAATGAAAATAAAGAAAAATTCAATGAAAATAAAGAAAAATTCAGTGAAAAAATAGTTCAATGGAAATAAGGAACTTAGCGAAAATAAATTATAATTCAATGAAAAAATAATCCAATGAAAAATATAATTCAATAAAAAATCATTCAATGAAAGTAAAGAATGATTCAGTGAAAAAAATAATTCAATGAAAATAAAGAATAATTTAATGAAAGTAAAGAATATTCAATGAAATAAAGAATAATTCAATGCAAATAAAGAGTATTTCAATGAAAATAAAGTATAATTCAATGAAAATAAAGAATAATTCACGAAAATAAAGAATAATTCAATGAAAATAATGAAAGATTCAATTAAAATAATTTTAATAAAAATACAGAATTTAATGAAAATACAGTATAATTCAATGAAAATAAAGAATAATTTAATTAAAATAAAGAATAATTCAACAAAAATAAAGAATAATTCAAAGAAAATAAAGAATATTTTGATGAAAGTAAAGACTAACTTAATGAAAATAAAGTATAATTCAAAGAAAATAAAGAATAATTCACGAATGTGTCTTTCGCTGACCTACGTAAAAAAAAAACACGGGGAAAAGTGGCTGAATTTTAAACCGAATTTTTATATCTTCTTTAAAAGAAAGAAAACGTCAAAGGAAATATTGAAATAATTCAAGTATTACTTGAAAAACTATAAGAGACACACAGAATAATGACCAATCAGAAACGCAAATTGCAGAAATATGTGAGACCATGAAACTCCTTGGATGACCTCAGGTCAAGGTCAAGGTGTTTCTGACCCTGTGCTGAAACAACATACCAAAGTTCAAGATAATTTCAAGATAATACCGTAAATGCAAAGCAGTTTATCCAGAAATAATCGAAAATTTGTGTAAGATGGAACAGTTGGACAAACAGGAATGGTATTAAATTTCACTTACCTTGAGAAACTGAAAAGGCCTTTTATTCTTTGAAAATTAGTTACATAATCCAAAGTTCTCCATTAAGCCTTCTTATGTGGAAGATTCAACAGAAAGCTGAACCGCCGATACAAAGAAAATTAAGATGCAGGAACTAAACAGAATAAAAAGC
>JANJGK010000037.1:28109077-28124174 GCA_039081455.1 Macrobrachium rosenbergii | reverse complement strand
AGCGCTCGAACACACACACACACATATACAGTATATATATATATATATATATATATATATATATATATATATATATATATATATAAATAAATAAACATATATATAATATATATACACTATATATAAATATAAATATATATATATATATATATATATATATATATATATATATATATATAGAGAGAGAGAGAGAGAGAGAGAGAGAGAGAGAGAGAGAGAGAGAGATGAGGAGAGAGAGAGAGAGAGAGAGAGAGAGCATCGTTCTTATATAAGAAAATCACAGTTATGTAAAAAACGCCCGCATTACCTGAGAAGCATGTACGAGTATTCACTGCCTCAGGGAGTATTTCTCAATTAATTAGCTGTTATAGTACACTTACTTTAATTAAATAGTTTTTATTGTAGAGAATCAAACGGCGAGTCAAGAAAACAATCTGAATCGTAACAGTAACATTAATTGTAGAAGGGACTGGGCGTTTCTTCCACGTTTATGTCTTTAGAAGGGCAGAAAGAGTAATTTTCAATATTCCTTTTCACTGGCCTAAAGTGCCGTTTCGATTAGATTAAATCACCAGATTTCATTCCGAGAGAGAGAGAGAGAGAGAGAGAGACTCTGTATGATTATAAAAATGTACTTTATTAATTGTGTATTTATCGATTAAATTTCACATATATATATATATATATATATATATATATATATATATATATATTGTATATATACATAATATATATATACATATATATATATATAATATATATGTATATATGTATATATACACATGCACACGAGGAAACCAATGCCCTAACAACCCAATCTTGCAAAAAAAAAAAAATGTAATTAAGCAAAGATGAAAAAAGAGAGAATTCCACAGCTTAGTGGTGTATGGAAAGAAAGAACTTAAAAAAATTTAGCCACCCACAAAAAAAAAATACCCTTTTTCTCTAAACATGTGGATAGCCGAGACCGTGTCCCAAGCACCCCATTGTAAATTTAACGAATATCTCCACCCCAGGGAGGATTTTTAAAGGACCCCGAAGGGCTTTTTCAGTGGAACCGAGTGCAACTTCCCCCGTGACTGGTTCCTGGATGGCAGATTCGTTTCCGGCGATAATTGGTCCGACAGAATTTGTTTACTCAGACATTAGGTTCACAGTCCGCTCGCAGAGATATTTCTCTCTCATTTTTTACCTGTCAATAACAGTGGTGGTCTCTCTCTCTCTCTCTCTCTCTTCTCTCTCTCTCTCTCTCTCTCTCTCTCTCTCTCTCTCTCTCTCTCCAATGAAAATTTAGTATAGTAATAAGACTCCTTCACGTAACAATTTTATCTCTCTCTCTCTCTCTCTCTCTTCAAAATGAAAAGAAGCTAATATTAGAAATAATTAGCTTTATAAAGATCATTATTTCGTGCATCATTAAATACGTTTGGAAATATATATATATATATATATATATATATATATATATATACTAAAATAAATTCCTTTGTGGTATCAATAAATTTTTTACAGCAATATTTGAGTTGTTTCCCCAAACTCCTGAGTCAGCTTCTAGGGAAAAAATGCTGCTGCCTTCTTTCTTCCATTTTTTAAAACTAATTTATTATTTCTTGTCACGACATCTTTTCCACTAGTCTGTGATATTTTCAAGTGACTGCCGACTTACAATTTGGATTTACAGTTTTATTTTATCAAGCAGATGAAACAGTGCATTAGTGATCGTGTGACCTGATGAAACAGTGCATTAGTGATCGTGTGACCTGATGAAACAGTGCATTAGTGACCTTGTGAACTGATGAAACAGTGCATTAGTGACCTTGTGAAATGATGAAACAGTGCATTAGTGACCTTGTGAACTGATGAACCGGTGCATTAGAGAACTTGTGAACTGATGAAACAGTGCATTAGTGACCTTGTGAAATGTTGAAACAGTGCATTAGTGACCTTGTGAACTGATGAAACAGTGCATTAGTGACCTTGTGAACTGATGAAACAGTGCATTAGTGACCTTGTGAACTGATGAAACACTGCATTAGTGACCTTGTGAACTGATAAAACAGTGCATTAGTGACCCTGCGAACTGATGAAACAGTGCATTAGAGACCTTCTGAACTGATGAAACAGTGCATTAGTGACCTTGTTGAACTGATGAAACAGTGCATTAGTGACCTTGTGAACTGATGAAACGGTGCATTAGTGACCTTGCAAACTGATGAAACGGTGCATTACTGACCTTGCAAACTGTGGAACAGTGAACCGTGCATTAGTGACCTGGTGAACTGATGAAACACTGCATTAGTGACGTTGTGGACTGATGAAAAACTGCATTAGTGACCTTGTGAACTGATGAAACAGTGACTTAGTGACCTTGCGAACTGATGAAACAGCACATTAGTGACTGTGTGAACTGATGAAACAGTGCATTAGTGACCTTTGTGAACTGATGAAACATTGCATTATTGGACCTTGCGAACTGATGAAACAGTGCATTAGTGACCTTGTGAACTGATGAAACAGTGCATTAGTGACCTTGTGAACTGGTGAAGCAGTGCAATAGTGACCTTGTGAACTGATGAAACACTGCATTATTGACCTTGCAAACTGATGAAACACTGCATTATTGACCTTGTGAACTGATGAAACAGTGCATTAGTGACCTTGTGAACTGATAAAAACAATGCATTAGTGACCTTGTGAACTGGTGAAGTAGTGCATTAGTGACCTTGTGACTGATGAAACACTGCATTAGTGACCTTGTGACTGATGAATCAGTGCATTAGTGACCTTGTGAACTGATGAAACATTGCATAGTGACCTTGTGAACTGATGAAACTGTGCATTAGTGACCATGTGAACTGATGAAACAATGCATTAGAGACCTTGTGAACTGATGAAACACTGCATTAGTGACCTTGCGAATTGATGAAACAGTACAGTAGTGACCTTGTGAACTGATGAAACTGTGCATTAGTGACCTTGTGACTGATGAAACAGTGCATTAGTGACCATGTGAATTGATGAAACAATGCATTAGAGACCCTTGTGAACTGATGAAACACTGCATTAGTGACCTTGCGAACTGATGAAACAGTGCAGTAGTGACCTTGTGAAACTGATGAAACTGTGCATTAGTGACTTGTGAACTGATGAAACTGTGCATTAGTGACCTTGAGAACTGATGAAAACATTGCATTAGTGACCTTGTGAACTGACGAAACAGTGCATTAGTGACCATGCAAACTGGTGAAACAGCAACATTAGTGACCTTGTGAACTTACGAAATAGTGCATTAGTGACCTTGCAAACTGGTGAAACAGCACATTAGTGACCTTGTGAACTGATGAAACAGTGCATTAGTGACCTTGTGAACTGATAAAACAGTGCATTAGTGACCTAGTGAACTGATGATAGTGCATTAGTGACCTTGTGAACTGATGAAACAATGCATTAGTGACCTTGTGAACTGAATGAAACAATGCATTAGTGACCTTGTGAACCTGATGAAACAGTACATTAGTGATCTTGTGAACTGATGAAACAATGCATTCGTGGCCTTGTGAATGATGGAACAGTGCATTAGTGACCTTGTGAACTGTGTAGTGATTGTCGAAGGATTGAAGGGTCAACCATTTTTCTGTGTCGAAGCTTTACATACAATGTGCATAAAGAGCATGAAGAGAATTCTTAATATACATAGCCTTTACATAGTAGCTATATAAAATTCTGTATAAAAATTCTATAAAATCCTTATATGTATGTCCATATTTGTAAAACATTCCAAAAAGTGATACAGTAATGTATGATAAGAAAGCTTTTATAATAATATATGTACTTATGATTCCGCATCAAATTATATATATATATATATATATATATATATATATATATATATATATATATATATATATATATATATATATATATATACATATATACACACATACTAGTTGACAAATCCGGCACTGCCCGGGAAAACTCTAAAGGGCTCAGAAAAATTTTCCTACACCTCCTTGTTCTGACTGTTCAATTTTATCCAGAAATTAATGTGCTGACAGTTCCCTTTATCCAAATATTACTGTGCTGACTGTCCCATTTATCCATATATTGCTGTGGCGACTGTCCCTTTTATCCAGGATTATTGTTCTAACTGCCCCTTTTATCCAAACATTACTGTGCTGACTGTCCTATCTATCCAAATATTTCTGTAGTAACTGTCCCATTTATCCAGGTATTACTGTGATGACTGTCCCTTTCATACAGGTATTATTGTGGTGGCTGTCACATTTATCCAGGTATTACTGTACTGACCGTCCCTTTTATCCATACAGTAATGCATTTACCGTTCCATTTATCCAGGTATTATTGTGGCGACTGTCCCATCTCATCCAGGTATTATTGTGGTGACTGTCCCTTTTAACCTGGTATTACTGTGCTGACTGTCCCATTTATTCAGGTATTACTGTAGTGACTGTCCCATTTATCTACAGTAGGAATTCCTGTTCTAACTTCCCATATATCCAGGTATTACTGTGCTGACTGTTCCTTTTATCCAGGTATTACTGTGCTGACTGTCCTTTTTGTCCAGATATTACAACGAAGTGCGTAAGCTAACCTGCTTTCGCGCTCTTTGTACATAACAACACTAATATTCTCAAGTCTAGTCTCCTAAGTTGGAACAAGACATTATCATAGCAGATTAAAAACGAGAGTTGTATACAAAATACTTTTAAAACTCAGCGAATCCAGACAACAAAACGAAGAATGTAAGGTGTAAACGAATCAGTATAAAGTACAGCATAAAGTACAAGGATTCATTCCCGATTACTTGCCTCTTCAATAAAGCCGTTGATGGACGAATACTATGCAAAGGCACGTGGATTATACGGCCACCCTTCAAGGCTCTTGAAAAACCCCTTCGGTATCACCTGTTGTCGAACTGTAAATACCGCCCTCCCGGAATGAAGACCCTCCTGAAGGTGATATTAACCAACGCTGATGGAATTAGCACTTGAAAAGAAAAGCTTCTCTCTTTCTCTCTCTCTCCCTCTCTCTTAGGCCCTCATCTCCCTTCTAGCTCCTCTAACCTCTTGGCACCCTACTCCTTCAAAACCCTTCCCATGGCACCCTACTCCTCATCCTCACCCCCATAGCACAGTACTCCTTTATCCCCCTCCCATAGCACCTTACTTGTTCACCTTCGTCCCCATGGCACCCTACTCCTTCACTCCATTCAATGGCATCCTACTCCTTCATCCCCTCTCCCATGTCATCCTACTCCTTCACTCCCTTCCCATGGCACCCTACTCATTCACCCCCTCCCATGGCACCCTACTCGTTCACCTCTCCCCCCCCCGCCACCCTTCTCCTTCACTCCCCTCCCATAGCACCCTACTCCCTCACCTCCTCCCATGGCATCATATTCCTTATCCCTCTCCCCAATGACACCCCACTCCTTCACTCTATCCCCATAGTATGCTAGTCCATTACCCGTCCCCCAAGGTACCCACCTCCTTCACCCCATCCCCCAAGGTACCCTACTCCTTCACCCCCTCCCCCAGGATACCCTACTCCTTCACCCCTCCCCCAAGGTACCCTACTCCTTCATCCCATCCCCCAAGGTACCCTACTCCTTCACCCCATGCCCCCAATGTACCCTACTCCTCACCTTCTCCCCCATGGTACCATACTCCTTCACCTCCTCTGCCCATGGTACCCTACTTTCACCCCTCCCACCATGGTACCCTACTCCTTCACCCCCCTCCCCCATGGTACGGTACTCGTACACCCCATCCCCCCATGGTACCCTACTCCTTCACCCCATCCCCCCAAGATACCCTACTCCTTCACCCCCTGCCCATGGTACCCTACTCCTTCACCCCCTCCCCCCATGGTACCCTACTCCTTCACCCCATCCCCCATGGTACTCTACTCCTTCACCCCAACCCCCAAGGTACCCTAATCCATCACCCCTCTCCCCCATGGTACCCTACTACTCCACCCCCATCCCCCATGGTACCCTACTCCTTCACCCCCTCCCCCAATGGTATCCTATTCCTTCACCCCCTCCAACATGGTAACCCTACTCCTTCACCCCCTCCCCCATGGTACCCTACTCCTTCACTCCCTCCCCATGGTACCCTACTCCTTCACCCCAACCCCCCATGGTACCCTACTCCAGCCTCTCCCCCCATGGTACCCTACTCCTTCACCCCCCTTCCCCCATGGTACCCTACTCCTTCACCCCATCCACCAAGGTACCCTACTCCTTCACCTTCTCCCCCCATGGTACACTACTCCTTCACCCCATCCCCAAGGTACCCTACTTCAAAAAAACACCCTTCCCCCATGGTACCCTACTCCTTCACCCCCTCCCCCCATGGTACCCTAGTCCTTCACCCCTCCCCCATGGTACCCCTACTCCTCCATCCTCACCCCCCCTGCACAGTACTCCTTCACACCCCACTCCAATGGCACCCTATTCGTTCACCTTCCCCCCCCCATGGCACGCTACTCCTTCACTCCCCTCAATTGCATCCGACTCCTTCTCCCCTCTCCCCATGTCATCCTATTCCTTTACTCCCCTCCCATGGCACCCTACTCAATCACCTTCCCCCCCCAATGGCACTCTACCTCCTTCACTCCCCTCCTATAGCACCCTCCCATGGCATCATATTACTTATCCCCTCCCCATGACACCTCACTCCTTCAACTCCATCCCCATGGTACACTACTCCATTACCCATCCCCCATTGTACCCCCACTCCTTCACCCCATCCTCCAAGGTACCCTACTGCTTCACACCCCATCCCCCAAGGTACCCTAACCCTTAACCCCCTCCCCCATGGTACCCTTCTCCTTCACCCCATCCCCCAAGGTACCCTACTCCTTAACCCCCCTCCCCCATGGTACCCTACTCCTTCACCCCCTTCAACATGGTATCCTACTCCTTCACCCCATCCCCCCTAGGTACCCAACTCCATCACCCCCTCCCCCATGGTACCCTACTCCTTCACCTCATCCCCCCAAGGTACCCGACTCCTTCACCCCATCCCCAAGGTACCCTACTCCTTCACCCCCTCCCCCACAGTACCCTACTACTTCACCCCTCCCCCATTGTACCATACTCCTTCACCCCCTCCACCCATTTTACCCTACTACTTCACCCCTCCAACATGGTACCCTTCTCCTTCACCCCCCTCCCCCATGGTACCATACTCCACCCCCTCCCCCATGTACCCTACTCCTTCACCCCCTCCCCTTGGTACCCTACTCTTTCATCCCCTCCCCCATTGTACCCTACTCCTTCACCCCCTCCCCCATATCACAGTACTCCTTTATCCCCCTCCCATAGCACCTTACTTGTTCACCTTCGTCCCCATGGTACCCTACTCCTTCACCCCCTCCCCCCTTGGCACCCTACTCCTTCACCCCCTCCCCATGGTACCCTACTCCTTCACTCCCCTCCCCTATGGTACCCTACTCCTTCACCCTCCCCCCTTGGTATCCTACTCCTTCACCCCCTCCCCATGGTACCCTACTCCTTCACCCCCTCCCCCATGGTACCATACTCCTTCACCCCTCCCCATGGCACCCTACTCCTTCACCCCCCTCCCCCCTTGGAACCCTACTCCTTCAACCCCTCCCCCCATGATACCCTACTCCTTCACCCACTCCCCCATGGTACCCTACTCCTTTACCCCCTCCCCCTTGGTACCCTACTCCTTCACCCCTTTCCCCGTGGTGCCCTACTCCTTCACCCCCTCCCCCTTGGCACCCTACTCCTTCACCCCCTCCCCCCATGGTACTCTACTCCTTCACCCCCCTCCACCCTTAGTACCCTACTCCTTCATCCCCTCCCCATGGTACCCTACTCCTTCACCCCCTCCCCCATGGTACCCTAGTTCTCCACCCCATCTCCATGGTACCCTATTCCTTCAGCAACCCCTTCCCCCACCCCCATCCAGCCGAGAATGCTGTGGGAAAACAGCCAGATGTTCTGGAATGGCGGTGCTTTAGTTGGTCTCGCCCTGATGCTGCTGCTGCTGCTGACGCTGCTACTGCTACTGCTGTTTTAGCTGTAGCTACCGATGCCGCTGCTGTTGTAGTTGTAGTGTTGCTGTTTTTTTCACTGCTTGTGTGAGAGGTTCATGCATATCATGCACATAATTCACCTTTTAGTGGCCCCTCGCTCTCTTGCCAACGCACGCTAACCCCAGGGTAAAAAACGTCAGTGGCGGGCGATAGAGCCTTCCTTTATTTATGTCTGGCAGAGGGCCTTAATGCCGCCATTTATTTTATTTACGGCCGCCCGGGACGCTTTATTTAACAGTGGATGGCAAAAAGAGTTTGCTCTCTCTCTATGTGATGATGACTTTACCTTTTTTTTTTTGTTGTTCCCTGGAGGGGGGGATTGAGTTGGGGTGGGGTAAGGTGGGGTTGGGGAGGGTTAGCTGGCCTAGAGGGGGGGGGGGGTATTCGTCATTTTCATGGCACAGGTAATACATAAGTCGAGGCGTCATTGGGAATGATACAATGCATTCGTTTCATAGGTTCTGTAATTATCAGTAGCGTGTTAACACACACACACTCTCACACACACACACACACTTGTACGGATACACACACACACACAAAGACAATATATATCTCGACAGAAACAGGTTCCAAATATATGAGTGGGAGGGATAATATATTATTGTTTCTCACTGTAACAGTCAAGGTGACAATATCTACTCTAAGGGCTGAACATTATTTAACATTTTCTGGTTACGTTAAACATTGTTTAACATAACAAAAAAGATGATTGGTAGGAATTTCATCGAAAGAGTCAGATAAGACAACAGAGGGACTGATAGGGACGGAACATTGTGGTGTTACGACACAGACGAGCGTGTGCTGTTTGATCAGAAGTATATTGGCATGTGCTGAGGACGTTGAAGGTATCTGCTGAGAGCAACTAGAAGCACAGTCGACAGAGTGTGCAGACGAGAGAGTGGATGGTTATGTGTCAAAAATCGTCAGGGACAAAGGAATATTATGTACCTAAGACCGTTCAGCATATTCACAGATGGAGCGATGCAAAAAGTCAACAAACAGATGTACGTATAGAATCGCAGATGTTTCCAGATGATGCACATTTACTTGAGGATAGTGAGTAGATGCCTCAGAGCCCAGTGGAAAGAGTTTGGATGTGTGAAGGTTTAAAGTTTAAAGTGATTGTGAGAAAGAGTTGGGTCTTGAGAGTGAATGGAAGCAGGAACAAGTAAAAAATGCGCCGAAGAAACTTCGGCGCAATCGAGTTTTCTGTACAGCGTATAAATGCAGTATGCAACTCTCAGCCACGGCATATGAAACTCTCAGCCGGCCGTGGCGGCCTGTGTTGTTGCGGTGCCAGACGCACGATCATAACCAACGTAAACCTTAAATAAAATAAAAACTACTGAGGCTAGAGGGCTGTAATTTGGTATGCTTGATGATTGGAGGGTGAATGATCAACATACCAGTTTGCAGCCCTCTAGCCTCAGTAGTTTTTAAGGTCGAGGGCGGACAAAAAAAAGTGAGGAAGGACAGACAAATAGCCACCTTAATAATTTCCTTTTACAGAAGACTAAAAAGGAGCAATGAATGTTAATATGTATGGTGGAAGGTATTTAATAATGAAAGTGAAGATGACAATTATGATGCCAGAAAGGAAGGCAGCCGGGTGCATGGTGAAAGTTTGGATATAAAAGCAGTTTTATCTATGGAAGCCGAAGTTGCAGTGTAAGAAGGGATTACTATTAATTAAGGATCAGAAGCAAGAATGATGAATGCAAAACAAGGTAAAGAAGTAAAAAATGCGCCGAAGTTTCTTCGGCGCAATCGAGTTTTCTGTACAGCATATAATGCTGTATGAAACTCTCAGCCACGGCCCATGAAACTCCCAGCTGCGGCCCATGAAACTTTCAGCCATGGCCCGGTGGTGACCCGTCTTGTTGGCACCTATAGCGGTGCCAGGCGTACGACTATGGCTGACTTTAACCTTAAATAAAATAAAAACTACACAGGTTAGAGGGCTGCAATGTGGTATGTTTGATGACTGCAGGGTAGATGATCAACATACCAATTTGCAGCCCTCTAGCCTCAGTAGCTTTTAAGATCTGAGGTCAGACAGAAAAAGCGCGCATAGACGGACAAAGCCATCTCAATTGATTTCTTTTACAGAAAACTAAAAAGGTTGAAAGAAAATAGGCTGAACTGTTTTCATACTCTGTGTAACGTGAGAAGGACTGAAAGGGCGTGAAATATGGAGACAAGGAGTAAAAATTTAACACTGGAGAGAATATAAATATTCTAACAATTTTAAGCGGATGACATTCTTGAAATGATAGAACAGAATAGAACTTAGAATTTAGGCCAAAGGCCAAGCGCTGGTGAATATGAGGTCATTCAAACGCTGAAACGGAAATTAGGAGTAGAAAGGTTTGAAAGGATGGAAAGTAAGACGGAAGAAAGATAATATGAACGGAGGTACAGTAATAGGAATGAAAGGGTTTGCAGCTAGGGGCCAAAGGGACGCTGCAAACAACCGTAAGTAATGCCTACAGTGTACCTCACGAGGTGCACTGATGGCACTAACCCGCTACGGGGAATTCTTGAAATGAGAAAATAATATCTCGAATTGAACAGTTTACACTTTATGCCCTGATATAAAAGGAGAGTCTTCACACTTTTAACGCCAGGTGCAAAGGGCAATGAGTCACAATGAAGCCTTGTAGCCAACAGATTAAGAGGAAATGTGCAGGCCTGGAAATTCAGCGCCGACAATGGAGAAACGCAAAATACAGAAACGCCTATCCCAGAAACGTCCTATAGTCTATACAGTGGTTCTTAACCTTTTAATTACCGCGCCCCTCTGAGAGTTGGTCCTTCCCTCCACGCCCCCCCTTGCATCTGTGAGTTAAATTCCCTCCCAGATTTAAAGGAAGATAAAAAAAAAGAGAAAGAGAAGGGGTGTTTTTATTCTTTTGGGAATGAGTTAGTGAGATATCTGACACTGCGTCTTAGCGAGTCTTGTTAAGAGAATAACGAATTTCATTTGAGTATTTTGAATTTTTCCCTAGTGGGGGGCGCGACCCCCAGGTTAAGAACCACTGGTCTATGCAGTACCTGTTAAAGAATTACAACAAGAAACGGTGATGGACAATAATAATCCTTAATTTTCAACACACTAATAAAGATTCAAGATAAAGTCTCTATTGTAGCTGTTGATGAAATAACTGCAATAAAGTGCGATAAACTTTTTAACTAGCAGACTCTTAGTCACTCTCAGTCATACAGTGAAGTCCAGGGCAGTCCTTGCAGTCATTGAATATTAATGGAATATAATGATTAAATAAAGATACATGCTCAGTTTAAAAGAATGACGAGAAACAGCGATGAACATTTTGAACCATTTTTTAGTTTTCTGTAAAAGAAAACTATTAAGATGGGCTATTTGTCTGTCCGTCCGCACTTTTTCTGTCCCGCCGTCAGATCCTAAAAACTACTTTGGCTAGAGGGCTGCAAATTGGTATGCTGATCGTCCACCTTCCAATCATCAAACATATCAAATTGCAGCCTTCTAGCCTCAGTAGTTTTTATTTTATTAAAGGTTAAAGTTAGCCATGATCGTGCGTCTGGCACCGCTATAAGAGCCACCAACACAGGCCACCGCCGCGAGCCGTGGCTGAGAGTACATACCGCATTATACGCTGTACAGAAAACTCGACTGCGCCAAAAAAATTTGGCGCAATTTTTACTTCTTTTTATGAAGTCCTCTCTAACAATCACAAACACACAAACTCACTAAGAAAGTCCACTATCTAGACCAAGCTACCCCCCCCCCCCACATCCACAGCCCCTAAGCAACCCCCCCCCTCCCTTCTCTCCTCGACTTTGAAATTCAATGAGTTTTATCTTTCGGGGAATCTTTCCATTGTCCTTTAAAGAGGCGAGTCGGTTTCATCCTCGCCCAAATTGCTTTTCTCTCTCTCTCTCTCTCTCTCTCTCTCTCATCTCTCTCTCTCTCTCTCTCTCTCTCTCTCTCTCTCTCTCTCTCCTCTTTCTCTCTCTCTTTCCTTCAATAGTTTTTGGCCCTTGCGAAAATAAAAAGAAATTGTCCGCCCGTGAAGACACTAGAAATATCCCTTGCTGTAAAAATAATCAAATTCATCCAAATAACTGTGCGGATGCTAGTGGTCAATTTGAGATTCTGATGAATTAGGTATGCTGTGACGTCACCGTATAATCTCGTAATCATAAATAAAAAAAATTGCTGAATTCGTTTATGCGACTAGATTTTTTTTTGGGGGGGCGCGGTTGGGAGGGTTGGCAGATGGCAGGGGAAATATTTAAAGTTCGATAATACATTTAGAAGTTTTAAAAGATAATAATAGCTGCCCAAGCTAGAAGCTCATTTGGTTCACATCACAGGCTCCTTGTAATTGACTTATGTAAGGATTACAACCTTATATGCAAATGTGCTATATGGTCCTATTAAAGTCGACCCTCCTTTATTTTAGAATTAAAAGTAAAACCAGCACCACTGCAAATCACTTCATTCAACTTGGTTCTGTTTACACCAGTGCGCATGCTCAAAACTCAGCGAGGCTGGCTGCCTCCCAATCGGTTAGGTCGACTAAGTTAGAGCAGGCAAATTTAGACCAATTTCGGAATGATTTTTGCGCCGTCTGGAGGCTAAAACTCCAATCCTCCGGAGGGAATTTGTAAAACGGAAGGGATTCAATGTGACACCGCACAGAGATACGGATTGTCAGAATTAAAACAGACAGAGAAATATCGTTTTCAAGGGGCCTACACGATGGACATAGAGAAGACCGACTCTCTCTCTCTCGCTTTCTCTCTTTTTTTTCTCTCTCTCTGGCTTTATCTCCCTCTCTCTCTCTCTCTCTAGCTTTCTCTTTTTCTCTCTCTCTCTGTCGCTTCATCTCTCTCTCTCTCTCTCTCTCTGGCTCTCTCTCTCTCTCTCTCTCCTCTCTCTCTCTCTCTCTCTCTCTCTCTCTCTCTCTCTCTCTCGTTGGCTTTCACTTACCACCGACAGGGGCTACGATAGGGTGAAAAAATGTGGGAAAGAAAAAAAAAAAAAACTTGTCCAGGTGAGGGGGGGGAACGGGGTAGGGTGGGTTGCATAAGAGGAGTGGGAGGGAGAGGGAAGGGGGAGGGGGGAACAGACAAGGTATATCTGGAGCTCCTCTTAACGAGAATTGAATGGTTTTCCGATCTGATCATCATGGCTGATCGGCGATAGTGCAAAAGAAGTTGCCAATCGCGTCGAAAAGATATTCTCTTGACCAATATTTAGGGCCAATATTTGCGACTGAAAATGGGGAGGTAACTAAGCTCTCTCTCTCTCTCTCTCTCTCTCTCTCTCTCTCTCTCTCTCTCTCTCTCTCTCTCTCTCTCTCTCTCTCTCTCACTCACTTCAATATGTGTTCAGATGCCTTCTCACTGTTTGTATCAGAGTGAAAAAATGAATGGTTCGGCATTATATATTCTCTCAGTAATTATTACTTAATCACTACTACGGTAATATTACTTAATCACTAATACGGTGTACGTATTCATATGGAATGAGACAAAATATTTTAACTAATTCATCAGTTATTATTATTACTATATTATTATTATTATTATTATTATTATCATTATTATTCAGAATGCACGTCTGCATATAGAACAAGCACAGACGTCATTAACTCGTTGATCAATGTCGTACAGAGCATAATGCGAATATAATTACGAAAAATAAATAAAACAGAAACGCAAAGAGTACAGTAAAATATAGATAGAAATAGGAAATGAATCAATAAACTGAACAGCAGCTAAAAACAAGAGGTAAAAAGATTCAAGGCAATATAGCATGACGTTACAAAAGAGGTGAAAAATAACAAAGACACACACGGTGTCTTTACTGCAGGCTACTGTCCTTTAAATGAAGGTAAACTTGTCTATAATAAAATATCTTTCATGCACCATTTTGTTTTTCAGATCGACGGACAACAGACGTCGCAGACGAGAAGAAATAAGTTGGACGAATTTGATTTTCCTCAAACAAATATAAGCAAATGTGAGCTATCTGTCTTCCGTATCGATTTCAGCTTTTTACAATCTGGAAGAGAAAAAAAAATTTGTTTCCTTCTGGGAGAAAGGAGTAAAAAGTTGCGAAGACAGCAAAGGTATCGCCAAGGGATGTAACGAAGGGGCTAAAAGAAACACGGAAAAAATGTGCCTAAATTTATTCGGCGCAATCGAGTTTTCTGTACAGCCGCTGCAGCGTATAATCAAGGCCACTGAAAATAGATCTAACTTCCGGTGGTCTCGGTATAATGTAGTATAATGCTGTATGAGGCGCAGCCCATGAAACTTTAATCACGGCCCGGTGGTAGCCTATCCTATATCGTTGCCAAAAGCACGATTACAGCCAACTTTAACTTTAAATAAAATAAAAACCACTGAGGCTAGAGGGCTGCAATTTGGTATGTTTGATGTTTGGAGGATGGATGATCCACATACCAATTTGCAGCCCTCTAGCCTCAGTAGTTTTTATGATCTGAGAGCCGACATAAAAAATGCGGATGGACAGGGAAATAGCCATCTCAATAGTTTTCTTTTACAGAAAACTAAAAGGGAAACAAAGAAAGACTGACAGATTGAATGTTTAAGTCTGTGAATAGAGGTCAGTGAATAGAGGAAGTTGGAGTGGTTGGAGGACAGCACGATAAAGGGATCAAGAAAATACAGGAGATGAAGTGCAAGGAATTAAAAGTGGAGCTGGAAGAAAACTCCACAGTTGCAGAATGAAGCAGTAGTTAGAGAGGTTGGACAGCAAGCCTGAAGAAATGAAGCCGCAATGGAGGTAAAATCAAAGACTAAAATATTACTGCAGTTAGGGGCCGAAGGGATGCTGCAAATACTAAAATATTACTGCAGTTAGGGGCCGAAGGGACGCTGCAAATGACCTTTAATAATGCCTACAGTGTGCCACGTGAGGTGCACTGACGGCACTACCCCCTTGATGGAAAGGAAGGCAGAAGGTGGGATTTTCCCACCGAGGAAC
>JANJGK010000037.1:28094077-28104077 GCA_039081455.1 Macrobrachium rosenbergii | reverse complement strand
GCCAGGTTCCAGCGCAGCGTAGCACGTGCCATCAAGCTCGTTTATCAATATTCAAAGAACGTAGATATCTATACTGGTTACCGGAATGTTCATTATCTATTTATATAACCATTATAACGTAACCATTGTAATCATTGTAAGGTAATTACAATATTTCTATGGAATTCATCAGACCTCTTGTGCCCAAGCAACAACTTCTTGACTTTGGTTTAAGCAATGAAAAATCTCAAGAATCCCTCTCAGTAAAACATAGGGGAGACACTCTCACAGAAATACTATAATTACCTTACAATTATCACAATGGTTACGTTATAATGGTAATATAAACAGATAATGAACGTTCCGGAAGTAACCAGTATAGATATCTGTGTAGTTGGAGAGACATCTGTCAATATTTACAGCACATCATTAAGTATTCATTATGGTAGTATCATATTTAATCATTCATTGTATAAGCATAAATTAATGAACGGTGCAGCTTTCTAATGCCATATTAAAGTAGGTGGCTGTCACCTACTGTGTGGCTTATGTGGCTCACTGGAAGTTGAAAACTATTCAGTTAAATTATCAGACTGAGGATTTTTTCATTAAGCTTCCACGTCGTCAAACACGCCCCCCCCCCCCCCCGCATATCCCCTTGGGCAAAAATGTCTGCACATCCACCCAAAATGGTGCAATCAAGTCAGAAGAGAAATCTTCATCTTCTGAGAAAAAATAAAAACCCTTCGAAAAACGTATCTCTCAATTCTTAATATAATTTAACCTTGTCATGGAATGGAATGGGATAGAGAGTTTAGGCCAAAGGCCAAGCACTGGGACCTATGAGGTCATTCAGCGCTGGAAGGGACATTGAGAGTAAAAGGTTACAAAGGTGTAACAGAATGAAAACCTCGCAGTTGCACTATGAAATAACTGTTAGGAGAAGGTGGATAGCAAGATGGAAGCAAGATAATATGAATGAAGGCAGAGTAAAAGAAATGAAAGGGGTTGCAGCTAGGGGCCGAAGGGAAGCTGCAAAGGACCTTTAGTAATGCCTACAGTGCACCCCGTGAGGTGCACTGACGGCACTCGCCCCTACGGGGTAAACCTTTTCATGTATAAAGTAAGTTCTCTAAGCAAAAAAAAAAAAAAAAGGAATAAACATGAAAGCCTCTAGCACAAAATCATGAGATTTTAGCTTAAATTATAAAAATAAAAATCCTTTTGAAAAACGCATCTCTCAACTCTTTTTTCCATATAATTCAAAATTTATTCACGTATAAAGTTCTCGATGTAAAAAAACAGAATAAACATGAGAGCCTCACGCATAAAATCACGAGATCACAGCTTAACAAGAAAGAAAGATTTTCTTTTAATTAATGAATCAGGCTTACAAACTCATCAAGGCAATCCCCTTTGCTCTCCCTAACTATCATGTCGCTACAGTTCCGTCAAAATGTGAAAGAGAATTAAAATAATAAAGGGTATAACACCGGTATCTACATCGAGAGTATTAGGATCCAAATAAAAAGTTAAGGGGGTGGGGGGGGGGAGGAATGGCGGACCCATTCATCAAAAGGAGGAAGGATTAGCAGCCAAGCAAAATGGGGAAGATGATTAACAACCATGTAACTACGGAGAGAATTAGCAATCACAAAAATGGGTAACCGATTACAAGCCATATTAATGAGAGAGAGAGAGAGAGAGAGAGAGAGAGAGAGAGAGAGAGAGAGAGAGAGAGAGAGAGAGAGAGAGAGAATGGTTAGTGGCCACATAAAAGAGGTGGAAAGGACTAACAGACATATAAATAGGTAGATGAGCACCAGCCCCATTAATGGGGAATAGGATCAGCAGCCACATTAATGGGGAATAGGATCGGCAACCACATTAATGGGGAATAGGATCAGCAGCCACATTAATGGGGAATAGGATCAGCAGCCACATTAATGGGGAATAGGATCGGCAACCACATTAATGGGGAATAGGATCAGCAACCACATTAATGGGGAATAGGATCAGCAACCACATTAATGGGGAATAGGATCAGCAGCCACATTAATGGGGAATAGGATCGGCAACCACAATAATGGGGAATAGAATCAGCAACCGCATTAACGGGGAACAGGATCAGCAACCACATTAACAGGGAACAGGATCAGCAACCACATTAACGGGGAACAGGATCAGCAACACATTAATGGGGAATAGGATCAGCAACCACATTAACAGGGAATAGGATCAGAACCACGTTAATGGTGAATAGAATCAGCAACCACATTAATGGGGACTAGGATCAGCAACCACATTAATGGTGAATAGGATCAGCAACCACATTATTGGGGACCAGGATCAGCAACCACATTAATGGGGAACAGGATCAGCAACCACATTAACGGGAAATAGGATCAGGAACCACATTAACGGGGAATAGGATCAGCAGCCACATTCATAGGGAACATGATATGATCAGCAACCACATTAATGTTGAATAGGGTCAGCAACCAAATTAATGGGGAATAGGATCAGCAACCACATTAATGGGGAACAGAATCAGCAACCACATTACCAAGGAATAGGATCAGCAACCACACTAACGGGGAATAGGATCAGCAACCACATTAACGGGAAACAGGATCAGCAACCACATTAACGGGGAACAGGATCAGCAACCACATTAATGGGGAACAGGATCAGCAACCATATTAACGGGGAATAGGGTCAGCAACCACATTAATGGGGAATAGGATCATCAACCACATTAACGGAGAATAGGATCACCAATCACATTAACGGGGAATAGGATCAGCAACCACATTCATAGGGACTAGGATCAGCAACCACATTACCAAGGAATAGGATCAACAACCATATTACTGGGGAACAGGATCAGCAACCAAATTAATGGAGAATAGGGTCAGCAACCACATTTACGGGGAACAGGATTAGCAACCACATAAACGAGGAATAGGATTAACCATCACATTAACAGGGAATAGAAACTGCAACCACATTAACCGGGAATAGGATCCGCAGCCACATTAACAGGGAATAGGATCAGAACCACGTTAATGGTGAATAGAATCAGCAACCACATTAATGGGGACTAGGATCAGCAACCACATTAATGGTGAATAGGATCGGCAACCACATTATTGGGGACTAGGATCAGCAACCACATTAATGGGGAACAGGATCAGCAACCACATTAACGGGAAATAGGATCAGGAACCACATTAACGGGGAATAGGATCAGCAACCACGTTCATAGGGAACATGATCGGATCAGCAACCACATTAATGTTGAATAGGGTCAGCAACCAAATTAATGGGGACTAGGATCAGCAACCACATTAATGGGGAATAGGATCAGCAACCACATTACCAAGGAATAGGATCATCAACCACATTAACGGGGAATAGGATCAGCAACCACATAAACGGGAAACAGGATCAGCAACCACATTAGCGGGGAACAGGATCAGCAACCACATTAACGGGGAACAGGATCAGCAACCAAATTAACGGGGAATAGGATCAGCAACCACATTAATGGTGAATAGGGTCAGCAACCACATTAATGGGGAATAGGATCATCAACCACATTAACAGAGAACAGGATCAGCAACCACATTAACGGGGAATAGGATCAGCAACCACATTCATAGGGACTAGGATCAGCAACCACATTACCAAGGAATAGGATCAGCAACCATATTACTGGGGAACAGGATCAGCAACCACATTAGTGGGGACTAGGATCAGCAACCACATTACCAAGGAATAGGATCAGTAACCACATTAACGGGGAACAGGATCAACAACCACATTAATGGGGATTAGGATCAGCAACCACATTATCAAGGAATAGGATCTGTAACCACATTACTAGGGAACAGGATCAGCAACCACATTAATGGGAACTAGGATCAGCAACCACATTACCAAGGAATAGGATCAGTAACCACATTAACGGGGAACAGGATCAGCAACCACAATAATGGGGCATAGGATCAGCAACCACATTAATGGGGAATTGGATTAGCAACCACATTAACGGGGAATAGGATCAGCAACCACATTAATGGTGAAAAGGATCAGCAACCACATTAACAGGGAATAGGATCAGCAACCACATTAACGGGGAATAGGATCAGCAACCTCATTAATGGGGAATAGGATCAACAACCACATTACCAGGGAATACGATCAGCCACCACATTAACGGGGAACAGGATCAAGAACCATATTATCGGGGAATAGGATCAGCAACCACATTAATGGGGAATGGGATTAACAGCCACATTAATGGGGATTAGGATCAGCAACCACATCAATGGGGAATGGGATGAGACACCACATAAACGGGGAACAGGATTAACCGCCACATTACCGGAGAACAGAAATAGAAGCCACATAAATGGGAATAGGATTAGCAACCACATAAACGGGAAATATAATTAGCAGGCACAAAAACGGTGAATGGGAATAGCAGCCACATAAAAACGGTAGAAGGAAAAGTATCAACATAAATGAGTAAATGTTTAGCAACTACTCAGATAGGGCAAGAAATGGGTGGTTGCTACAGCAACAGAGTGACAATTAATTTAAACTGTTAACAGAACGCGCATACTTCGACTATGCTTCTGTCCAGAACTGACCCCGAAAAGTGGAACGAGAGTCCAACGACTGGAATACATGGAATTTCTCTATGCTCAATAGCCCTATAAAGAGGACTAATGTCCCATTAGTGGAAGCGATTCTAATGCAGGTAAACGGAGGCTTATTCCCACGTGATGCGAGCCAGGGCAATTTTGAAAAATCTACAACACTGCAAATGGTCTCTCTGTTTTAACGTTTAGAAATTATAAAAACCTGTATTTCACCGAACATTCTTCGCATTTACTTCGACAACTCAGCTCTCGTTCGTTTCCCGAGTGGCATCACGCAGTTTTGTAGTCCAGGGGTAGGTAAAGATTCAGTACGATCTTACAAGGTTTTGTAACAAAGGCGGTCTCGGTAATTACTTACCACTGGAAATGAAAATTATTATATCAAAACACGAGTCTGTTTTCCTGCTGAACAAGGGACCATGTTTGCATACTTAAAAAAATTAATATACTTGCTCTCGCTGGCAGTATCCTCTTGGAAGAAAAAAGGATGAGAGGCCTATATTTTCACTACGAGACTACTCAATTCAATTCTCACGTAAACTCAGCCTACTATTCTCTTATCAAACTTCGCCAAATAATAGCGGCTTACTTTCTCCTTACTTTCACTAATAATGAGTCTGCTTTCTCTTTTTAAACTTCACAAATATTGACAGTTGAATTTTTCATTTCAAACCTCACTTAGAACTTTTCATTTCTAACTTCATGATTTTGCTCCAATTCCTTTAGTTTTCTGTGAAAGAAAATTATTGCGCAGGCTTTGTATGTCCGTCCGCACTTTATTCTGTCCGCTCTCAGATCTTAAAAAGTACTGAGGCTAGAGGGCTGCAAATTGTTAAGTTGATCACCCACCCTCCAATCATCAAACATACCAAATTGCAACCCTCTAGCCTCAGTAGTGTTTATTTTATTTAGGGCTAAAGTTAGCCATAACCGTGCTTCTGGCAACGATATAGAATAGGCCACCACCGGGCCTTGGTTAAAGTTTCATGGGCCGCGGCTCATACAGCATTATATCGAGACCACCGAAAGATAGATCTATTTTCGGTGGCCTTGATTATACGTTGTACAGAAAACTTTTCTTCGGCGCATTTTTTATTTGTTTACTTGTGGGGGCAGTGTTTGCTTATTAAGGTAATGACAAAACGGAAAGCTTCGCACAGCTCGCCCTCAACAAACAAAATGAAGTAAAGTAAAATACGTTCATCAAATCAGTAGCTTGCGCGTATCACTGGGGCAATGCGAATGGATAATCCTGACTGCAAAAGGATCGGTAGCTACATAAATGAAACAAAAAATGCACCGAAGGAACTTCGGCACAATCGAGTTTTCTGTACAGCGTGTAATGCTCTATGAAACTCTCAGCCACGGCCCATGAAACTTAGCCGGCGCCCATCAGACTTTCAGCCACTGCCCGGTGGTAGCCTTTGTTGTTGGTACCTATAGCGGTGCCAGACGCACGATTATGGCTAACTTTAACCTTAAATAAAATAAAAACTACAGAGGCTAGAGGGCTGCAATTTGGTATGTTTGATGACTGGAGGGTGGATGACCAACATACCAATTTGCAGCCCTCTAGCCTCAGTAGTTTTAAGATCTGAGGGCGGACAGAAAAAATGTGGACAGAAAAAGTGCGGACGGACAAACAAGCCGGCACAATAGTTTTCTTTTATAGAAAACTAAAAATTGTGGAAAGTTCACGCAATGTGGTATTGATGAATATCTAAATATATATATATCGATACTGAAATCAATATTTTTTATTTCATTTGAGCTTTTCTCATTATACGGTGAGAGGATGCGAGTGATAGCTATCAATGTGATGTTTTTCCAATCAAACTAAATAATTATGTACATGTACATACGTATGTACAATCACACACAAATATATATATGATTGTACATACCTATGTGTATGTACATAATTATTCAGTAATTACTCACATACATATGCGTATACCCTATATATATATATATATATATATATATATATATATATATATATATATATATATATATATATATATATATATATATATATATATATATATATATATATATATATATATATATATATATATATATATATATATATTGTATATATGTAAGTATATATAAATATATATGTATACACACATATATATACATATATATATGAGTATACGCATATGTACACGAGGAATTGCTACTGGTTATTGCTTATACAAACATTTGTTAATCTTTACCAGCGTTTTTGGATAAATTCTCTACCTGAGAGTGCAGCATCGAGAGAGAGAGAGAGAGAGAGAGAGAGAGAGAGAGAGAGAGAGAGAGAGAGAGAGAGAGAGAGAGAGAGAGAGAGAGTTCTGTTTACGATATACACATTTTCCAAAAGATTTCGCTTTTGAAGATTAAGATGAAATGCCGCCAAAGAATTTCTATAAAAATCGATACCCAGCGTGATTAGGAAATATTCTGGAAAACACTATTTCCTGAGGTCCCATGAAAACAGCATCATTTCCAGTCACCTGGATGTGTTGAAACTATCTTCCGGAAGACTCCTGTGTGCCTGCATTGCATGTCTCTGATTAGTCGGCTTTTAACCCAGTTGATACACTTGGTTCTTTGTCATTTCTTGTACTTCATATTTTACCTCTTACACACAATTGTGATCATTTTAAGCCTGAGAGAGGATTAACAAGGTAGAAGCCTTCAAATGTTAAGGATCACTGATATCCAACGCAGGTTCTCTTGAATTGGGTTTATAATATAGAAATTAGGCCTAAGGCCAATCGCTGGGACCTTTGAGGCCATTCAATCCTGAAAGGGAAATTAAGAGAAGAAGGTTTGATAGGTATAACACGAAGAAAACGTCGCTGTCGTACTGCGAAACACTTGTTAGAGAGGAAGCAAAGTCAAATCGGGAAAAGAGAATATGAACGGAGGTACAGTAAGAGGAAAGACGCTGCAGCTAAGGGCCGAAGAGACACTGCAAAGAACCTGAAGTAATGCCTACAGTGCACCACGAAAGCTGCGCTGAAGGCACTATCCCCCAACGGGATAGGTTTTCTTGATTTGGAATAAAAAAAAAAAAAAAAAATCCCCTCTTTTGATGACAAACATCGCCACCCCTGCTGGGATAGGCGTAGTTTGAGAGTATGAATTTGGAAGAGGTTGAAAGCCTCACGATACGAATGTGTGACACTGATGGTTGCTAGCCTTGTGGCATGGAGAACCGTTATTGCCCTCGGCGGATCTACGGAATCTAGGGAGCAGTATAGTTTGCAAATTTAAATTAGGAAAGCCTCTCAGTATGAGCGGAAAAAACAATGAAAAAAAATATTTTAAAAAACTGTGTTAAGGCTTTATAGAGAGGAGAGAGCCATTTACATACGAAATCTGGGAAAAGTGTAATTTATATATTTAAATTCGGAGGAGACGTGAAAACCCCTCAATATCAACCGAAAAAAGAAAAAAAACCTGGGTTAAGGCTTTATGGAGAGGAGGGAGACTTTAAATAAAGGCTTTATAGAGAGAAGGGAGACTTTAAGGCTTTATGGAGAGGAGGGAACTTTAATTAAAGGCTTTATAGAGAGGAGGGAGACTTAAACGGCTTTATAGACAGGAAGGAGCCTTTAAGGCTGTAGAGAGAGGAGGGAGACTAAGGTTTTATAGAGAGGAGGGAGACTTTAAGCCATTATGGAGAGGAGGGAGACTTTAAGGCTTTATAGAGAGGAGGGAGACTTTAAGCCATTATGGAGAGGAGGGAGACTTTAAGGCTTTATAGAGAGGAGGGAGCCTTTAAGGCTTTATAGAGAGGAGGGAGATTTTAAGCCTTTATAGAGAGGAGGGAGCCTTTAAGCCTTGATGGAGAGGAGGGAGACTTTAAGGCTTTATAGAGAGGAGGGAGACTTTAAGGGCTTTACAGACGGGAGGGAGTTTTTAAGGCTTTATAGAGAGGAAGGAGAATTTAAGCCTTGATGGAGAGGAGGGAGACTTTAAGGCTTTATAGAGAGTAGGGAGACTTTAAGGCTTTATAGAGAGGAGGGAGCCTTTAAGGCTTTATAGAGAGGAGGGAGCCTTTAAGCCTTGATGGAGAGGAGGGAGACTTTAAGGCTTTATAGAGAGGAGGGAGACTTTAAGGGCTTTATAGAAGAGAGGGAGCTTTTAAGGCTTTATAGAGAGGAGGGAGATTTTAAGTCTTCATAGAGAGGAGGGAGACTTTAAGGCTTTATAGAGAGGAGGGAGACTTTAAGGCTTTATAGAGAGGAGGAAGCCTTTAAGGCTTTATAGAGAGGAGGGAGCCTTTAAGGCTTTATAGAGAGGAGGGAGCCTTTAAGGCTTTATATAGAGGAGGGAGCCTTTAAGCCTTGATGGAGAGGAGGGAGACTTTAAGGCTTTATAGAGAGGAGGGAGAGTTTAAGGGCTTTACAGGCGGGAGGGAGCTTTTAAGGCTTTATAGAGAGGAGGACTTAAGGGCTTCATACACGGGAGGGAGCCTTAAAGGCTTTATAGAGAGGAGGGAGATTTTAAGTCTTCATAGAGAGGAGGGAGACTTTAAGGCTTTATAGAAAGGAGGGAGCCTTTAAGCCTTTATAAAGAAGAGGGAGCCTTTAAGGCTTTATAGAGAGGAGGGAGCCTTTAAGCCTTGATGGAGAAGACGGAGCCTTTAAGGCTTTATAGAGAGGAGGGAGCCTTTAAGGCTTTATAGAGAGGAGGGAGCCTTTAGCCTTGATGGAGAGGAGGGAGACTTTAAGGCTTTATAGAGAGGGGGGAGACTTTAAGGGCTTCATACACAGGAGGGAGCCTTAAAGGCTTTATAGAGGAGGGAGATTTTAAGTCTTCATAGAGAGGAGGAAGACTTTCAGGCTTTATAGAGAGGAGGGAGACTTTAAGGCTTTATAGAGAGGAGGGTGCCTTTAAGGTTTTTAGAGAGGAGGGTGCCTTTAAGGCTTTATGGAAAGGAGGGAGCCTTTAAAGCTTCATAGAGAGGAGGGAATCATTCACAAATGTAAAAAAAAATCATTACAAAAACCAAAATGAGAAGCAAAAAAAAAATCCACTGACTACAACACCGACCATCGCCTGAAGAACAATATAACCCAACACCGAATCTCAATGACTGCCTCCCCCCCCCCATCTCTCAACCCCCACCCCTCAACCCGCACACCCAGACTCCCCCCCCCCAAAAAAAACAAAACAGATTAAAAAAAAAGGACAAACTCGCAAAATAAACTGAAATCGAAGATGGCTGTTGTCTTCGTAAGCAGATTTCGAAAGTCGAAATGCTCTCAATTACAAAAGAAATCAGGAAAACTCCGTCAACAAGGATTCATAACAGTTCGAAACTTAATACCTGCCTCCTCCGATACAGG
>JANJGK010000037.1:28064077-28086577 GCA_039081455.1 Macrobrachium rosenbergii | reverse complement strand
CCCCTAGCTGCAACCCCTTTCGTTCCTTCGACTGTACCTCCTTTCATATTCTCTTACTTCCAGCTGACTTTCCACCCTCTCCTAACAATTGATTCTTTGTGCAACTGCGAGGTTTTCCTCCTGTTACACCTTGCAAACCTTTTACTGTCAATTTCCGGTTCATCGCTGAGTGACCTCATAGATCCCACTGCTTGGCCTTCGGCCTAAATTCTATATTCAATTCAATTCAAGGCACGTTTGAAGAACATACTGCTTAGGAACGACACACTTATGAATGCGTTTCCTTTCTCCTTCTCCTTTCCACGTTTTAAAGCTGTCATTTCTGCTCACTATCAAAGGCACACTTCAAAAACACCACTTTTTATTCATTAACAATCGCACGCTTTAAAAATGGATTCCGCTGTTCATTCATCAGTGACAGCACTTCTTGAAAGCAAGCTGCACAAAGCACACCTATGCTGATTAACAATCACGGTCTTTACAATTAGTAACTGTGCCAAAATCCGTCCATTAATGCACCGTTCAAACTGTCACTAATATCATCAACAAATCTTTTTTTTTAATTTCGTTTCATTTTCATTTGCATTTTTGGAGGCCATCATTTTGGTCAGGCAGGTGGACCACACTTTCGTACATCACATTTCATAGTATTATGTGAAAGTCTATTGTACTTTTTTTTCTTTTAAATAAAAAACTTATATTTCTATGCTTTTAATTTTTCTGTTGTCATTATTACCTCTCGGCTCCATTTGTTTATAGTCTTCCTGCTCATGCGCGTAATTACTCAATAAAGTCTCTAGATCATCTCAGCTTCATAATTCTTGTTATTAACATTTTTCATTTCATCAACCTATCCTTAATTTCATTACGTAACTTAAGTGGTCATCGATGGGATATAAGTAGATAAGTGCTTATGCATATGTTTCAAAAGCTTTGCTCCGAATAAACAACAATCTAATTTAAATTTGAGTATCGAAATATTTCACAAAAAACACTTCTTAATATTCATTTTTAATAAAAGTATTCATTTTTAATAAACTGTTGCATTAATATCGAACACTATTTCGCGATATAAACCATACTATCAGAAGTACCTATGAATTTAGCTGATGCTTCCTACTGAAGTTTTATGGTAGGTTCCATTCGAAGGATTGAAGAATTCATTATGACCAATCCTACTTGAAGGAATGATAAATAAAAGTCTGGAGAATTTACAATATAATTCCTTCAAAAAAGTCCGGAGAATTTATACTATAATTCCTTCATAAAAGACTGGAGAATTTAGACGATAATTCCTTCATGAAAGTCTAGAGAATTTCGGCGACACTTCCTTCATAAAAGCCTGAAGAATTTTGACGATAATTCCTTCATGAAAGTCAGGAGAATTTAGACGATAATTCCTTCATCAAAGTCTGGAGAATGCAGACGATAATTACTTAAGAAAAGTTTGGGGAACTTAGACGATAATCCCTTCATGAAAGTCTGGAGAATTTAGACGATAATTCCTTCAGGTAAGTCTGTAGAATTTAGACGATAATTCCTTCATAAAAGTCTGGAGAATTTAGACGATAATTCCTTCATAAATGCCAGGAGAATTTAGACGATAGTTCCTTCATAAAAGTCTGGAGAATTTAGACGATAATTCCTTCATAAAAGTCTGGAGAATTTAGACAATAATTCCTTCATGAAAGTCTGGAGAATTTAGACGATAATTCCTTCATAACAGTCTGGAGAATTTAGACGATAATTTCTTCATAAAAATCTGCAGACTTTAGACGGCAATTCCTTCATGAAAGTCTGGATAATTTAGACGATAATTCCTTCATAAAAGTCTGGAGAATTTAAATGATAATTCCTTCATAAAAGTCAGGAGAATTCAGACGATAATTCCTTCGTAAAAGTCTGTAGAATTTAATTCCTTCATAAAAGTCTAGAGAATTTAGACGATAGTTCCTTCATGAAAGTCTGGAGAAGTTAGACGATAATTCCTTCATAAACGCCTATAGAATTTAGACGACAATTCCTTCATAAAAGTCTGGAGAGTTTAGACGATAATTCCTTCATGAAAGTCTGGAGAGTTTAGACGATAATTCCTTCTTGAAAGTCTGGAAAATTTAGACGATAATTTCTTCATAAAAGTCTAGAGAATTTAGACGATAATTCCTTCATAATAGTCTGGAGAATTTAGACGATAATTCCTTCATAAAAGTCTGGAGCATTTAAACGACAATTCCTTCATAAAAGTCTGGAGAGTTTAGACGATAATTCCTTCATAAAAGTCAGGAGAATTTAGACGATAATTCCTTCATGAAAGTCTGGAGAATTTAGACGATAATTCCTTCATAAACGCCTGGAAAATTTAAAAGATAATTTCTTCATAAAAGTCTGCAGAATTTAGACGATAATTCCTTCATAAAAGTCTGTAGAATTTAGACGACAATTCTTCATAAAAGTCCTGAGAATTTAAACGACAATTCCCTCATAAAAGTCTGGAGAATTTAGAAGACAATTCCTTCTGATACGTCTGTAGAATTTAGACGATAATTTCTTCATAAAAGTCTGGAGAGTTTAGACGATAATTCCCTCATGAAAATCAGGAGAATTTAGACGATAATTCCTTCATGAAAGTCTGGAGAATTTAGATGACAATTCCTTCATAAAAGTCTGGAGAATTTAGACGACAATTCCTTCATAAAAGTCTAGGGAATTTAGACGATAATTCCTTCATAAAAGTCTGGAGAATTTACGATAATTCCTTCAAAAAAGTCTGGAGAATTTATACGATAATTCCATCATCAGAGTCTGGAAAATTTAGACGATAATTACTTCAAAAATGTCTGGAAAACTTAGACGATAATTTCTTCATAAAAGTCTGCAGAATTTAGACGATAATTCCTTCATAAAAGTCTGGAGAATTAAGACGACAATTCCTTCAAAAATGTCTGGAAAATTTAAACGATAATTTCTCCATAAAAGTCTGGAGAACTTAGACGATAATTCCTTCATCATAGTCTGCAGAATTTAGACGATAATTCCTTCATGAAAGTCAGGAGAATTTAGACGATAATTCCTTCATAAAAGTCTACAGAATTTAGACGATAATTCCTTCATAAAAGAAGTCTGGAGAATTCAGACGTTAATTCCTTCATAAAAATCTAGAGAATTTAGACAATAATTCCTTCATTAAAGTCTGGAGAATTTAGACGATAATTTCTTCATAAAAGTCTGGAGAATTTAGACGATAATTCTTCCATAAAAGTCTGCAGAATTCAGATGATAATTCCTTCATGAAAGTCTGGAGAATTTAGACGATAACTCTTCCATAAAACTCTGGAGAATTTAGACCAAAATTCCTTTATAAAAGTCTGGAGAATTTAGATGATAATTCCTTTATAAAAGTCTGGAGAATTTAGATGATAATTCCTTCATAAAACCCTGGAGAATTTAGACCAAAATTCCTTTATAATAAAGTCTGGAGAATTTAGATGATAATTCCTTCATAAAAGTCTGGAGAATTTACACAATTCCTCCATGAAAATCTGGAGAATTTAGACCGTATTTCCCTTATAAACGTCTGGGGAATGCAAATGATCAATCCTATTTGATGGGTTGATGAATTCGAATGATCAATCCTGAATGATGGAAGAATGAATTCAGATAATAGATAAGATGGGGGGGGGGGGGAGTGATCTTTCGAATCTAGGAGCTGAATCACTAGAACTTCAGAAGTTTAACTTTGTGAAAATGCTTTTTTTTTTTTTATTGAGTGAGTCTCACTTCAAAGTTTGTTATCTATTACTTATTTTTCGATGTTAAATATCTTATTTGTTTTTCTCTTTCTCTTTACTTAAATATTTTATTTCCTTTCTTTGTTATTTCTTTTTACTTCTTCATTTCCTATTCCGTAGGGGATGCTTTCCCTATTAGCTGCCCTGGGGTTGTAATATTCTGATTTCCTAAGTAAGGGTATGGCGTGGGTTGTAATAATAATAATAATAATAATAATAATAATAATAATAATAATAATAATAATAATAATAATAATAATATGAGGAGTTACTTTCCCTATTAGCTGGTTTGGCCAGGTAGCATTCTGTTTTCCAAGTAGGGTTGTAGCTTGGCTTGTAATAATAATAATAATAATAATAATAATAATAATAATAATAATAATAATAATAATAATAATAATAATAATAATAATAAACAAATAAATAAATATATAAATAAATAGATAAATAAATAAATAAATTTTTTAATTAAAAATAATAAATATCTCCATAATCACTATTTACTAAAATTCACAAAAAGTACACAAGGAGGAATACTGACAAAAATCCACTCGAATTTTACAGCTTTTGGATGTAACAGCTGAATGATCAGCTTGGTAGTCATCATTCTCTGATGCAATTTTTGCCAATGCGTTTAAACTGAAAACTTTAATACTAAACCATTATAGCTCACGCATCAGTAAAAGCTAATTCGAAATAAACTCCAGTATTCAGTAACATCGTCCAAACAATCGACAGTAACAAAAACATAACCTGCCAAGAAAAATAATGAAAATATAAACAAGCTAAAAAAATTACCGACAAAAAATTAATGTAGGTAATAACTCCAAAACTGCCAAGAAAAATAATAAATATAAAAACAAGGTAAAAAAAAAACATTCGCGACATAAAAAAATGCAGATAATAACTCCGGAACTGCCAAGAAAAATAATAAATATAAAAACAAGGTAGAAAAAAACATTCGAGACAAAAAATAATGCAGGTAAAACTCCGGAACTGCCAAGAAAAATAATGAATATAAAAAGCTAAAAAAAAAAATTCCCGAAGAAAAAAAATAATGCAGGTAATAATTCGAGAGCGGCAGCCACAATGCAACCATTGCCACTGATTAAACGCGTTGCATACCGGATGCCACAAATCTTCCCCAATGTCTCCCAGAGGCCTAATGCTGGCATAGGACTCGCGGGGCGCGTTATATCCAATGGCACACTTTGCGTCATGGGTGGAAAAAAAAACCCTGCATCACGAAGGTCCATAAATTCTCCTCTAACGATATTATCTCCACATTCGATGAGGCCGGAGGCGTTTCAGGTACCAAGTACAGATTGGGGAATTAGTGGTCAGGTTGGCTAATCATGCTCGTGGGCAGTCATCAAGTTGGTAAGACTTAGTGGTTGGTACATGGCAGTCATCAAGTTGGTACGACTTAGTGGTTGGCACAATCATCAACTTGGTACGACTTAGTCAATCGTCAAATTGATATGACTTAATGGTTGGTACAATCATCAAGTTGGTACGATTTAGTTAGTCATCAAGTTGGTATGACTTAGTGGTTGGTACAATCATCAACTTGGTACGACTTAGTCAATCGTCAAATTGGTACGACTTGGTGGTTGGTACAATTGTCAAGGTGGTACGACTTAATGGTTGGTGCAACCATCAACTTGGTACGACTTAGTCGATCATCAAAGTGGTACAACTTAGTGGCTGGTACAATCATTAAGCTAGTACGACTTAATGGTTGGCACAGTCATCAAGTTGATACGACTTAGTGTTTGGTACAATGATCAAGTTGGTACGAATTAGTGGTTGGTACAATGATCAAGTTGGTACGAATTAGTGGTTGGTACAATGATCAAGTTGGTACGACTTAGTGGCTGGTACAATCATCTAGTTGGTACGACTTAGTGGTTGGTACAATCATCTAGTTGGTACGACTTAGTGGCTGGTACAATCATCAAATTGGTACGACTTAGTGGTTGGTACAATCATCAAGTTGGTACGACTCAGTGGTTGGTACAATCATCAAGTTGGTAAGACTTAGTGGTTGGCACATCATCTAGTTGGTACGACTTAGCGGTCGGTACAATCATCAACTTGGTACGACTTAGTGGATGGTAAAAATCATCAAGGTGGTACGAATTAGAGGGTGGTACAATCATTTAGTTGGTACGACTTAACGGTTGGTACAATCGTCAAGTTGATACGACGTAGTGGCTGGTACAATCATCTAGTTGGTCTGACTTAGTGGTTGGTACAATTATCAAGTTGGTACGATTTAGTGGTTTGTACGACTTGGTGGTTGGTACAATGATTAAGTTGGTGTGAATCAGTGGTAGGGAAAATGATCAAGTTGGTACGACTTGGTGGTTGGTACAATCATCATGTTGGTACGATTTAGTGGTTGCTAAGACTTAGTGGTTATTAGTTCTCCTCGCTTCTGGGAGAAAGGGAGCTGGGGAATGGTACGATACACGTACACATCGTTGCCGGGGTCTAAGCGATGTCAGGCAGGGCAGCCGATCGAGGCTACGGCCTACCCCACCGCCAAATCAAAGTCCTTCGAAAAGAAGGCATCGTGCTTACCCCATATAAAAATGGGTAAAAGCACGTTAAAACGAAGAAGACGACTTAGTGGTTAGTGCAATGATGAAGTTGGTACGACTTGGTGGTTGGCAGAATCATTAGGTTGGCACGACTTAGTGGCTGGTGCAATGATCAAGTTGGTACGACTTAGTGGTTGACAGTAGCCGATGGGCAGTTGTAAGCTGGTACAAGAAAATAATCTAGTTGGCTACTCCTGCAACGTGGCCAGCCATCAAGTAAGTTCTTCTGCATTCTTAATAACGAAGTAAAATAATAAGCCCTCCCGCTTCGAAAGGCAACGACGTTTCTCAATACAAACATTAATAATATCTTGGGAAAAAAAGCGATGATTCTGCTTAAGCAAGATAAATGGCTGAAAATCAAACACAGAGTTACCGGATGCTTCATAGGGTTAGGATAAACATATATCATAAATTAACTTATAGTTTTGTTACAAAATTAACTCCATTTTCAAAGTGTTGCCATGGTGTTGAATTTTATTGTGCCTGTGTGTGTATGTGTTTGTCTGCCACACACACACACACACACACACACACACAGAGAGAGAGAGAGAGAGAGAGAGAGAGAGAGAGAGAGAGAGAGAGAGAGAGAGAGAGAGAGAGAGAGAGAGAGAGATCTTCCAAGCACTTCATTTGAATTGCAAGTCCCTCTTTATCTTTACATAATTAGTTATGTTTTTATCCCTGTATATACACACATTATATATATATATATATATATATATATATATATATATATATATAAAATTATATATACAGCTATATATACACACACACACACACACACACACACACATATATATATATATATATATATATATATATATATATATATATATATATATATATATATATTAGGGTTGGGTATGGAAGGTTGCACCAATTTTACAATAGTTCCCGACTTGCCTTTGTCAACGTCACTAACACAGCTTCCTTATTGCGTGGCCACCCCTTAATAAATGCTAAACCCTGAGCCCTGAAAAATGACCCTGACCACAGCCTCAAGCAAAATGCAATGAGCGAGATCTGGCAACACTCCATCTCTCCACCCAATAACCAGTATTGATATCAACTGCATAAGGCAGGTTTCCTTATTGCATGTAAACTGACAAAAGAAAAATGCGGCGGAAACTAGGTGAACTGGATGTATCATGAAAAATCCAAGCACGGGTATTAAAAATATAGCAATCACCAGACGAGTAGTTTGTAGCTTTCCCATTTAATAATATACATAAAATAAAAACCACATTTTTCTTGAATAAAACCGACAGAAGTATATAATTATATAAACAATTAAAATTAGGTCAAATTGGTCAGCTGACCTCTTCAGTCTTCCATATTAAATAGGACTGACCGTAGTTAATCATCGCTGCTTTTATATGTTTGGTAACATTATCAGTGAACCATTTGAAGCGTTATTAACGTCTCAAAGACCGTATCCAAAAAATGATCTTGTCAATACCTGTAAAGAAAGATGCTGTACAAATAGATAACGAATTATAAATCCAAATGAGCTATTAATACCTTCATGTTCGAAATTGTACCGGCATTACAGCCAAACTCTGAGAGAGAGAGAGAGAGAGAGAGAGAGAGAGAGAGAGAGAGAGAGAGAGAGAGAGAGAGAGATACTAAAAGTCAATCCATATCTTCCACAATGCCTCCGAGTTTAACAAGAGTACATAAAAATGATTCACAGAAAATGAATATTTGACTCAAAAATTACGGAAATGCTGTGAATGGCTGGATAATTCCCGACAATCAAATATGCGGAACTAGCCCACGTAGTCGGAAACACAACAGATATTGCCAGCAATTATAAACAGTTCGATTTCTATTCGTCAGAACCAGACACAGTCAGGCATAAAAATCTCCCATACTGAGAAGACTTTACCTTCGTTACACTTTTTTTGCAGAAATGCAGAATAGAATAGAATGTACAATTTAGGCCAAAGGCCGGGCGCTGCGACCTCTGGGGTCATTCAGCGCTGAAACTGAAACTGAAAGTAAAGGAGATATTAAAGGTGTAACAGGAGACAAACCAACTGCGAAACAGCTGTTAGGAGAGGGTGGAAAGTAAGATGGAAGAAAGAATATGAAAGGAGGTACAGTAAGAGGAATGGAAGGGGTTTGCAGCTAGGGGCCTAAGGTAGGGACACTGCAAAGACCCTTAATTAATGCCTACAGTGCACCATGCGTGACGTACACTAATGACACTACCCCACTACGGGACATGCAGAAATATGAATAAATGTGATTATTATTTAATGCATCCATAAGGAAGGTTTGCAGAAATCCTCCAAAGGTTAATCACCTGGAGGGTGTCACCCAATGAACGATTTCACCCTTTCTATTCAGTTTAGCACATCAACTCTTCACCCATCGTTTTAACACAAACCCATACGGTGAATACAAAAGTTTTATTGGCCTCGTTCACTCGGTACCAGGCAATAAAACACAAAACAGACGAGCGAGCAAATTGGATGAAAATAAAACGAGTAGGATGGGGTGGGTGGATGGTTATGGAAGGGGATTGGAGGGTGAGACTGGAACTGAAAATGTCATTAAACAGCTTCATTTTCGGTTAAATATTTAAGCAGAGCACCAATCACTCACACCGGACTCAAATGCATGATATGATAAAATGCAAAGGTAAAAACAGAAAAATATGAAGTGAATGATGTCTTGGAGAGAGAGAGAGAGAGAGAGAGAGAGAGAGAGAGAGAGAGAGAGAGAGAGAGAGAGAGAGAGAGAGAGAGCAAAGCATTTGAGAAGTACTGATAATAATTCATAACCATATACTATAATCCTTCGTGACAGAGACTCATTTGCATAATATGAAAAGGCAAAGGTGAAAGCAGAAAAATATGAAGTGAATGTCTTGGAGAGAGAGAGAGAGAGAGAGAGAGAGAGAGAGAGAGAGAGAGAGAGAGAGAGAGAGAGAGAGAGAGACCAAAGCATTTGAGAAGTACTGATCATAATCCGTAATCATTTACTACAATCTTTCGTGACAAGAGAGAGAGAGAGAGAGAGAGAGGAGAGAGAGAGAGAGAGAGAGAGAGAGAGAGAGAGAGAGAGAGAGAGAGAGAGTCAAAATTTGCGGTATTCTCTAAAATGAAAGACGCTGAACATTCGAATAATCGCTTTCTTATAATATATTGTTAAATACCAGTTTCGGTTACCTCAAAGAAGACCCTTTTCACATATTCTATTCATTTCTTTTATTTGAAATTTTAATTTGCACTTAGACATTTATAACCTTCCCTTTTTTTTTTATTTTGTAGTATAGTAATATATTTTCATTTTTTAATATGAGTTTTCTGATAAATATAAAACAAAATATTGGTAACTGAAGAAGAAGAAGAAGAAGAAGAAGAAGAAGAAGAAGAAGAAGAAGAAGAAGAAGAAGAAGAAGAAGACGAAGAAGAAGTAGAAGAAATATTTTGAATAAAAAATAATTTAAAAAGTAACACACAAACGAACGATATTAAAAATTAGAAAATACAAAAGAATAGTAAAAATATAAATATTATGACAAAAATTTATTCAAATAAAATAAAATTAAGGAATATAATAATAATAATAATAATAATAATAATAATAATAATAATAATAATAATAATTATTATTATTATTATTATTATTATTATTATTATTATTATTATTATTATTATTAAGGAAAAGGTTCATAACAATCTCCAAGCACTCAGAGTAAACTGAGAAAAAATTGCTAAGAAAAAAAAAAAAAAAAAAAAAAACAGTAGTTGGAGCGGGGTGAACACTGTACTTCAGTGGGGGGGCGGGGGTTAGATAGTTCAATTAAACCTTTCATTCCCAAGCAATTTTCCATTTTACTCCTGAGAGAGAGAGAGAGAGAGAGAGAGAGAGAGAGAGAGAGAGAGAGAGAGAGAGAGAGAGAGAGAGAGAGAGAGAGAGAGAGAGAAGAGAGAGAGAGCGCACTTTCATGCATTTGCTTTGATGGCGGCCATGATAATGCTTCTGTCCTCTCTTCTTACTTTCATTAAATGAAACTTGAACACGACAACCTTCCCGTCTCCTCCCCCTCCCCCCTACCCCCTCCCCCGAGCATGATTGCAGATCACCTGATACTCATTAAGATGCCTGCGGTAACATATATACCCGCTGTGTGTGTGGTGTGTGTGTGTGTGTGTGTGTGAGAGGAGAGAGAGAGAGAGAGAGAGAGAGAGAGACGAGAGAGAGAGAGAGAGAGAGAGAGAGAGAGCACATAAAGGAAGGTTAACCAATGTAATAACAACATCGGGCGTAAAATGTTTCACATTTGTAATATATATATATATATATATATATATATATATATATATATATATATATATATATATATATTTTATATATATATACTTTTACCATTACGTAATATGACTGTAACTTCATGCACCTGGCCATTTGTTCATAGGAGACGAGGACAAGAAACCTATTATTATTATTATATTATTATTATTATTACCACTGACTTGAAATTCAATATATCCTGGCATTTTACAGGAGCAAAGTGTAAAATATCGACTGTTTTTGGATTCAGCCCAAAAGGGCTCGTATCTATCATTTTGAGGACAATTCCAAAAACCAAGGGGTTCACAACCCTCTAATTAGGTGTTCTTCAGCTTCTAAATGTTGTGGATAGGTCTGCTAGAGCACTGACACTTCCTAGGATGGAATGTGCAGGTAATTCTGTGTCTTAATGTCACCCGAAGCTACGAATGTTGCCTTTCACATTAACGACTGATGACATTTTGTATCTTAAACTACATGCTTTAATGGAAAGGGATTATTCATTATACACGCAGACATAAACACATACACATCTCTCTCTCTCTCTATACATACATATATGTATATATATATACTGTATATAAATATATATATATATATATATATATATATATATATATATATATATATATATATATATATATATATATATATATATATATATATACACATTAATTCATTATACACAAACACACATACACATACCTCTTTACATAGGTATAAATATATGTATGTATTTATACATATGTATACGTATATATACAGTATATTATATATATATATACACACATATATATATATATATATATTGTATGTATATACATAAATGTACAATATGTGTGTGTACCAGAATAACCCTGAAACGTATCGAGCAATTTCAACCAAACTTGGTATACATATGACTTACTACCTAGAAATCAGCACTGTGGGGGCTAAGACACCACTAGCACCAAAGGGCACCAAAAAAAAGAAAAAAGTATACCTTAGTTTTACCAGACCACTGAGCTGATTAACAGCTCTCCTAGGGCTGGCCCGAAGGATTAGACTTATTTTACGTGGCTAAGAACCAATTGGTTACTTAGCAACGGGACCTACAGCTTATTGTGGAATCCGAACCACATTATAGCGAGGGGGTGGGGGTAGTGGTGGGAAGGGCTTCCCTGAAACAGGACTGGCTATACCCGCAGACTTAGTAACTTTACGAATTTATCATACCTAATTTCGGTAGACATATGACTTACTATCTGGAAAAGAATACTGTGGGGGTAAGACATCACTGGCACCAAAGGGGGTGACAGAGAGAGAGAGAGAGAGAGAGAGAGAGAGAGAGAGAGAGAGAGAGAGAGAGAGAGAGAGAGTAGAGGGGTGTTAGGGAGAGGAAACGAAGGAGTGAGGGAGTGAGAGTGAGAGGAGAGAGAGAGAGAGAGAGAGAGAGAGAGAGAGAGAGAGAGAGAGAGAGAGAGAGAGAGAGAGAGAGAGTTAATCGATTGTCATTCAGAGTTATCCCGGGCAGCGCTGGGTTGGTCAGCTAGTATATAATATATATATATATATATATATATATATATATATATATATATATATATATATATATATATACATATACATATATTATAAATGATGTATGTGTTATTCGCTTGTGTGTGTGAGAGAGAGAGACACACACACACACACGCACAAAGGATGAGGCTTGAAGCTTAATAACGTTTCTCCTTCCTCCTTCTCCCGTTAATCCCATTCATGCAAAAGAGGATAGCGTCTAAAGGAATTGGGGAACGGAACTGCTTCTATGAAAGGGTAAACGAAGACATGAGAACAAAATGATAAACGAATACTACATATATATAATCAAGAGACCGGTAGATAGATAGACAGATAAACAATAACACTGTGCATATACGGCATTTTAGGATCTAAAATACTCCGGCGAGAAACATAATTCATGCGAACTTGCGGAATCTGGCCGTAAGTTCCATAAGATATTTCATTCAAAATTATCGACAAAGTTCCAGTTCTCAGATAAATTATTATATACAACGCAGCATAAAGTATTGACTACGGGCTTTGTAAGAGAAAACTGTTGAGATGGCTATCTGGCTGCCCGTCCGCACTTTTTCTGTCCGCCCTCAGATCTTAAAAACTACTGAGGCTAGAGGGCTGCAAATTGGTAAGTTCATCATCCACCCTCCAATCATCAAACATACCACATCGCAGCCCTCTAGCCTCAGTAGTTTTTATTTTATTTAAGGTTAAAGTTAGTCATGATTGTGCGTCCGGCACCGCTTTAGGTGCCAACAACAGAGGCCGCCACCGGGTCGTGACTGAAAGATTCATGGGCCGCGGCTGATAGTTTCATGGGCTGCGGCTGAGAGTTTTATACAGCATTATACGCTGTACAGGAAACTCGATTGCGAAGAAGAAATTTCGGCGCATTTTTTACTTGTTTTCTTTTGCTTTGAATATCTGAAAACATCTCATGACAAACGATGAAAGTCATAACTGTCCTAAATAATACGCGCCTGTCTACTTAATACATCTTCGGGATTTGATTTTGACTTTCTGTCTGTGCTTATTTAATGTATCATCGTATTTAATGAAATAATTCGTGCTTGGGTTCCGTCCTTTGGTCTAAGTTTATTCAAGCATCGCCCTTCTGCTATGCCTAACCAAGGAATCGTCAGATTTGGATTACAATTATCTGTTCTTGCTTCTCTTGCTACTCAAGGCAATCTAAAGCTTCTGAAAACAACATAAAGCTCTGAACGAGCCTTCCATCTAAGTCCTTTAAGAAACAGGAGATTTGCGTTACGTGACAAAATAAGTCACATTTTCAATTAAGCAGTGACTGTCAACGCTAGTTAGGAAAACCAATACACATACAAAACAACGACACAATTATTCAAACATCCACCATCAGTTCTATAGACCTATGTGGAAAAGCAACTAGTCCTCGGAGAGCAATAGACCTATGTGGATAAACAGAGTTCTGGAAGATCAATAGACCTATGTGGAAAACCAAATAGTCCTCGGAGATTAATAGACCTATGTGGATTAACAGAGTTCTGGAATATCAATAGACCTATGTGGAAAACCAAATAGTCCTCGGAGATCAATAGACCTATGTGGATTAACAGAGTTCTGGAATATCAATAGACCTATGTGGAAAAACAAATAGTTCTGGAAGATCAATAGACCTATGTGAAAAAAAAAACATACAACTCTCGAAGATCAATACACCTGTGTGGAAAAACAAATCAACTAAAAAACTGGTTTGAAATTTATACACTGGTCTTTTCTCAATTCTGTTTCCTTTTCTACCACTCGAGGACCCCACCCCTAAACCAACTGCCCACAGTTAAGCCCCTTCACCTTTGCCTACGGTGAAAGTGTCAAGATTCAATTCACCAAATTCACAACTCCCCTACAAAACTTTTCCCTCAATCAATCCTGTCCGGAGCGATGCTGCCATGCATAACATTAAACAAATTTTATCGACGCTTTGAAGTCCTCCCTTTGATAACTCTGGGCCAATAAACTATGAGACCGAGTTGGTGGCAAAAACTGATGAACTGAAAATTATAAACATCTATGTTCCAGTATTTTTTCTCTGTCAAAAATAACATAGAAATAACATTTCATCGAAGTGCAGCTTTATGCGATCGTGATATTCGTCGACGATGTCTGTTCTATCCTGTGAATGAGGTGCAAATCAAAGATTGAAATTATACATTATTGCAATATTGCTTTGTTTAGAGCCATCAAATGGCGTTGCAAAAGACACAGAATTTTGCTTTTCATTTCAAAAACATAGGAAGATTGGGGAGTTTCTCTTATGCTCTTGTCCAGCTTCGGCCTTATGAAAGCAATTTACATCTACCAAATTATCATCAACCTTAAGTTCGGCTTTTTATGCATACTCGTCGTATTACCATCCTTGGATAAATTTCTACAGTCTAGGCTTACTGAAAAACGGCTTCAGACCTCAGTTACCCGTTTGGTAAGAAAAAATGATATAAAAAAATGGCTTGGCCCTCCACTCCATTTTCAGCTAACAAGAAATCAAGCCTTGTTTAGTCTATAAAGTATAGGTCTAAAAGAATGAGTGCGCTTGTCATTACAAGAGCAGTAGGCCTATCTGAATTCAAGTCATGTTTGCCTTGATCCTAAAAGTATAAGACTACTGAAATCAATGCCGGGATTAGATTAAGCCGCTCAGCAAAGCTATATTCAAGTTCCACCACACCTATTTAAGTTTTTAGGAGCAGATGTTCTCAAATGACTCAGGCTTGTCTAAAGGTTTTCAGTCTAAGTCTAATCATGCTATAATCGTGATTGGCGTCATGCATTACGCCTTGTTCTATTCAAAACATCATAATGACTTCATGCACACTAGATTCGGTGAGTTTGATCCCTTAAAAAGAGAGCTCCAATTTTCTTTGGTACTTAAATAAGAGAGCTTCAATTGTCTTTGGTTCCTTAAAAAGAGAGCTTCAATTGTCTTTGATCCATTAAAAATAAAGCTTCAATTGTCTTTGGTCCCTTAAAAAGAAAGCTGCAATTGTCTTTGATCCCTTAAAAAGAGAGCTTTTGTCTTTGGTCCCTTTAAAAGAGAGATTTAATTGTCTTTGATCCCTTAAATAGAGAACTTCAATTGTCTTTGCTCCCTTACAAAGAAAACTTCAATTGCTTTTGATCCCTTAATAAGAGAACTTCAATTATCTTTGATCCCTTACAAAGAAAACTCCAATTGTCTTTGAGCGAAAATGGTAGCATTTACTGATGAACTGTAAATATATAATAAATATTTGTGGTTCAATATTAACCTACTCAAAACAGCCTGCGGGTATGACATTTTTATCGAGTGTAAATTAATATGAACGTAATACTTGCGGATGATTAATATTATATCCCGCGGACAAATTATCAATCGCATATTGAGAAATTAATTACTGTTCTCAATTTATTCACATCGTCACGTTCATTTTACGTATTCTTCCATGTTTACACAAATAACCATGAGGCTTTGCTTAGACTTTTTATCTAGAACTACACACACACACACACAAACACAAAAATGATCTTACACAAATATTACCACGCTTGGTTTCAAACATTACAGTCTAACCTTGAGTGTGTGTTTTTTTTATTTTTTTATCATTGGCATATATCTGGAAAAAACATTTAGGAAATATTCTACTATCAAAATTCATGTTCGAAGGCCCTAATTTTCATATGAGATGAAATTTGAACCACTTTTTTTTTAATGCACTTGAAAAAATAAATATTCCTCAATGACCACAAGAATAAAATGAAGAAAAAATGAAAAATCCTCGATGATCACACGAATAAAATGAAGAAAAAATGAATAATCCTCGATGAACTTGAGAATAAAATGAAGAAAAAATGAATAATCCTCGATGACCATAAGAATAAAATGAAGAAAAAACGAAAAATCCTCAATGACTACAAGAATAAAAATGAAGAAAAAATGGATAATCCTCAATGACCACAAGAATAAAATAAAGAAAAAATGAATAATCCTCAATGACCACAAGAATAAAATGAAGAGAATATGAATAATCCTCAATGACCACAAGAATAAAATGAAGAAAAAATTAATAATCCTCAATCACATAAGAATAAAATGAAGAAAAATGAATAATCCTCAATGACCATAAGAATATGAAGAAAAAATATATAATCAACAAAGACCACAAGAATAAAATGAATGAAAAATGAATAAACCTCAATGACTATACGAATAAAATTAAGAAAAAATGAATAATCCTCAATGACCACAAGAATAAAATAAAGAAAAAATGAATAATCCTCAATCACATAAAAATAAAATGAAGAAAAAATTATTAATCCTCAATCACCATAAAAATAAAATGACGAAAAAATGAATAATCCTCAATCACCATAAGAATAAAATGACGAAAAAATGAATAATCCTCAATCACCAAAAGAATAAAAGGAAGAAAAATGAATAATCCTCAATCACCATAAGAATAAAATGACGAAAAAATGAATAATCCTCAATCACCATAAGAATAAAAAGAAGAAAAAATGGATAATCCTCAATCACCAAAAGAATAAAAGGAAGAAAAAAATGAATAATCCTCAATGAACATATGAATAAAATGACGAAAATGTAAATAATCCTCACTGATCACAAGTATAAAACGAAGAAAAAATGAATAATCCTCAATGACCATAAGAATAAAATGAAGAAAAAATGAACAATCCTCAATAACCACAAAATAAAATGAAGAAAAAATGAATAATCCTCAATGACCATAAGAATAAAATTAAGAAATAATGAATAATCCTCAATCACCAAAAGAATAAAAGGAAGAAAAAATTAATAATCCTCAATGACTACAAGAATAAAATGAAAAAAAAACGAATAATCCCCACTGACCATAGGAATAAAATTAAGAAAAAATTAATAATTCTCAATGACCATAAGAATAAAATGAAGAAAAAATGAATAATCCTCAATGACGATAAGAAAAAATGAAGAAAAAATTATTAATCATCAATGACCATAAAAATAAAATGAAGAAAATATGAATGATCCTCAGTGATCTAAAGAATGAAATGAAGAAATATGAATAATCAATAACCATAAAAATCAAAATAAAAAAAATGAATAATTCTCAAAGAGTGCAAGAATAAAATGAAAAAATATGAATAATCCTCAATGAACATAAGAATAAAAAAAAAAAAATGAATAATCCTCAATGACCATACGAATAAAATGAAGAAAAATTAATAATCCTCAATGACCATACGAATAAAATGAAGAAAATATGAATAATCTTAATGACCACAATGATAAAATGAAGAAAAAAATGAATAATCCTCAATGACCATAAGAAAAAATGAAGATAAAATGATTAATCCTCAATGACCATAAAAATAAAACGAAGAAAATATGAATAATCCTCAGTGATCGTAAGAATAAAATTATGTTAAAAACACTCATAGTAGCATGAGTCTTAAAATGGAGAAGCAAATCTAAGTTATGTAGATGTACATATATTTAAAGATGAATCAGTATACTGATTTATCTGTAAATATATGTACATATACATGAAGTGGATTTGCTTCTCCAATAAAATGAAGAAAAATGAATAATCAATGACCATAAAAATCAAAAAGAATAAAATGAATAATTCCCAAAGACCGCAAGAATAAAATGAAGAAAATATGAATAATCCTCAGTGACAATAAGAATAAAATGAAGAACATATGAATAATCCTCAATAACAATAAGAATAAAATGAAGAACATATGAAGAATCCTCAATGACCATAAGAATAAAATGAAGAACATATGAATAATCCTTAATGACCATAAGAATAAAATGAAGATAAAATGAAGAATCGTCAACGACTATAAAAATAAATTGAAAAGTTGGTTTGATATTGATATACAAACCAAACTTCTAGATGTTGCCCTTTTGCTAGTCACCCAACGACCTGTTCCCACCCGCACCCCCATTCACTCACCAACTCCCCCCCCCCCCTAACCGTCCCAACTACCACTTCCCTATTCAAAGCGGTAAGATTCAATTCAGCAAATTTTCAACTCCCCTACAAAACTTTTCCATCAATCAATATGTTGAATGCGACGCCACCATGCATGACATTAAACAAATTACAGAGAGCTTTTGAAACCCTTCCTTTGACAACTCCAGTACCAATAAATACTGAGGAAGTACATATATATATATATATATATATATATATATATATATATATATATATATATATATATATATATATATATATATATATATATATATATAGGTGGCGAAAGCTGATGACCTGAAAGTTAAATGAAAAGTTACAAAACGAAAGTTACAAACATTGAGGTTCGCAAACTTTCGCTCACGTTTTTCCCTGCTTAAAATATTGCGAAAAATATATCATCGCTTGTAGCCTGGTGTCACATTCTCCATATTCGGTGGCGATTAAACCTTTATCCCGTGATCGATGTTCAGATCGCTTGCTGAGGAATCAATCACTCATAAATGTCAATAACAGTATCTAAAATTTTAGTACCATTGTACAGCGTCGCAACGAAGAAGCATAGGTAATTATATATATATATAAGTATATATATATATATATATATATATATATATATATATATATATATATATATATATATATATATATATATATAGAAATAATCCACACACAATCACGTGTGGAACAGAAATAAATTTCTGACTCACGTCGGGATCGAACCCAGGTCTCTCAGGTGAAAGGCAAGGGCGCTATCTCAGATTCCAACTTCTTTTGACTTGTATGGCCTAGTGGATAGCGCCCTTGACTTTCACCTGAGAGACCTGGGTTCGATCCCGACGTGAGTCAGAAATTTATATATATATATATATATAATATATATGTATATATATATTATATATATATATATATATATATATATATATATATATATATATATATATATATATATATATATATATATATATATATATATATATATGTATGTATGTATGTATGAACAAAGTTACAGCCACGAAGGAAAAGTGAAACAAATGAGGTGCTAAATACTTTCGTCTTATTACCAACACATAATCACAGTAACTGAAGATATACAGAGACAAGGGCATATATATATGGTGCAATTGTTTCACTTTTCCTTCGCGGCTGTAACTCTGTTGGTACGATCATCACGTTCTTACCTTTTTCGTGATTTAAAATAATATATATATATTATATATATATATATATATATATATATATATATATATATATATATATATATATATATTATAATTATATATATGTATGTATATATATATATATTATATATATATATATATATATATATATATATATATATATATATATATATATATATATATATATACATATACTGTATATATGTATATATATATATATATATATATATATATATATATATATACATATACTGTATATATATATATATATATATATATATATATATATATATATATATATATATATATGTAGACTCTACTGGTCACTTTTTACCAGATACATGTGTACTTGTAATAGCCACAATGCCCTCTCAACTTTCTCGAATTCTTCACGCTTTTTTTGGATACGCTTGTCACTACAAAGCCTTAAGGTCCAAGTTCAAGAAATATCAAGAAATTCTGATGTCCGGAAGCGGGAAACGAACCCGGGTCCCCTAATCAGAACGAGGTACCACTGTCGAGAAAGTTAAGAGGGCATTGTGGCTATTACAATTAAACACACATAATATATATATATATATATATATATATATATATATATATATATATATATATATATATATATATATATATATATATATATATATATATATATATATATATATATATATATATATATATATTATATATATAGATTGCTTAACCCCATAAGCCTGAGATATAAGAAGAACCTTCTTTAGAGAATAATAATCATAAATAAGCTTAGCTCATCCTCCACTAAAACGAACCCAAGTGTAACGGCGCAGCATAACATTATTAAAAATGAAATTTAACAGTCAAGTGAACTTAAGTGAAGAGACCTTAAACAACAAAAGCAAATTATGAAATCGAGAAAAACACCTATGTACCTATTTATACCCTCACATTTCTCAATATGAGCGCCATCAAAATCTCTGATTTATTGGTTGACTTGACACGAAAGTAGAAACGTGGCTTAGTGGTCCTCTTAAATTAACTCATAATTGACCCAGTGGTCTTGTTAAATCAATTTATAAAAATATAATTACAATAATGTGGTACTCACCTACGGACGAATCTTGCTGGAAAGAAAACAGAAAAAGTTGTTAGTTACTCATTAAATTCAGTTAGTGAAACTAAACAGTTCTGAACTCTGCAAAAGATAATAGTAAACAAGTGAAAAATGCGCCGAAGTTTCTTCGGCGCAATAGAGTTTCCTGTACAGCCGCTACAGCGTATAATCAAGGCCACCGAAAATATATCTATCTTTCGGTGGTCTCGGTATAATGCTGTATGAGCCGTGGTCTGTGAAACTTTTACCAATGGCCGATGGTGGCCTATCCTATACCGTTACCAGAAGCATGATTATGGCTAACTATAACCTTAAATAAAATAAAAGCTTATGAGGATAGGGGGCTACAATTTAGTATGTTTGATGACTGGAGGGTGGATGATCAACATACCAATTTGCAGCACTCTAGCCTCAGTAGTTTGTAAGATCTGAGGGTGGACAGAAAAAGTGCTGACAGAAGAAAGTGCGGACGGACAGACAAAGCCGGCACAATAGTTTTCTTTTACAGAAAACTAAAAGCCGTAAGATTAATTTTCAAGTGATAAAACTGAAAGCTATATACGACGTTTAGATTTAAATCTAATGGTTACTAAACAAATATCCGTATTTTGGATTTACAAGTCATGGCGTAAGAGCTATACAGGACTTTCGGATTTACAAGCGATGGTGCGAGAGCTACAAAAGGCTTTCAGATTTACAAGTCATGGCGAGAAAGCTATGTAGGACTTTCAGATTTACAAGTCACGGTGTGAAAGCTATAAATAACTTTTATCTTTACAAGTCATGATGTGAGAGCTATATAGGAATTTTAGATTTATAGCTGATGATGTGAGATATAGGACCTTCAGATAAGTCATGATGTGAGAACTGTTATACAGGACTTTCAGATTTACAAGTCATGATGTGAAGGCGTCACGGGACTTCAGGATATAACAAATACTAAACATCGCTCCATTTTAAATGTAGAAAGATAGGTATATTTCAATTAAAGATTGAGTTTGCTTGCAAAAATACACACAAATAAGTAACCTCCAACTAAATATATAATTAGGATATATATATATATACAGTATGTATATATATATATATATATATATATATATATATATATATATATATATATATATATATATATGTGTGTGTGTGTGTGTGTGTGTGTGTGTGTGTGAATTTGTGCGCGTGTGTAATACACATAATGAAAATATAAAAAACATTAATTTAAAAAACAAAATTTTCACTGTGCACCCAACGTTTGAAATTCATATTGCACTGCGAGCAACGTTTGATCTAAGAAAAATAAAAAAAAAAGTCTGCTTCTGCATAACACTGACAAGGAAATGGATGCCCTTAGAGATTTGTGGCCATTTTATACACCTGTCTAAGGGAATAATCACTGGAACTAATACTTTTATAAATTCCACATGGGCTATAAAGTTGAGTGAATCAATAAACTAGTGCTGACAACTGTGGGTTAAGGTAATTATAGGAAATTACGATATAACTATATAAATTATTTTAAACTTGATCAACCAAGTTTTTTTTCCGTGCTGCCTTTAAGTTAACAATAGGAGAGAGAGAGAGAGAGAGAGAGAGAGAGAGAGAGAGAGAGAGAGAGAGAGAGAGAGAGAGAGAGAGAGAGAGAGAGAGTTACGAGCAGATCGCGATGGGTATTAAAAGCTCTCCGTCACGAACAGAAGACGACAGATTGGTTGCATCATCTGGAAGCATTTACGAAAGCCCTAGAGTGAAGAGAGCATCAATTTTTTCCCTTGTTCAGAAACCCTAGACCTACAATATTGCCCAATGATCTGAAGTTGAAATTTTAAGTGGGATGAAACCAGAATTGAAAATTGAATTGAAATGAGTTGAATCGAAGATGCCTAGGCCCTAGAATGAAGAAAATATAAAATTTTGTTCGCTGTTCAGAAACCCTAGGCCCACAATATTGTCCAGTGATTTGAAGTTAAATTTTTAAGTGGGATGAAATCA
>JANJGK010000037.1:28056577-28061577 GCA_039081455.1 Macrobrachium rosenbergii | reverse complement strand
GGATACATACTAAAGTTAACGTAACTTATAATGTAATGAGAGGATAAGTTTTAGTCCTCAAGTTGTTTGAACTCGCACCCAAAATGCTAAGATCTACACGAACAAAGTATTACACCCACGTGTACTTTTTCAAAAAATTGTTCACACACTCGAGTGTCAGTGCCACATATGTGGCTCCCAGCTGCCGGCTTGGAGAGAGAGAGAGAGAGAGAGAGAGAGAGAGAGAGAGAGAGAGAGAGAGAGAGAGAGAGAGATAAAACGTGCTCTCTCATTTAATTTCGTGATATATAAAATATTTTGTGTGTTCGCTAAGGAACCGAATTTGAAGAAATTATACATTTGAGCAGGTATGTTACTTTTCTGTTCAATAATAATGGCAATAAACTTTTCTCAGAAAATTTCTAAAAATAATAATATCAATAATATTTCCTTAACAACTTTCTTTCTCTACATTTATATATCACGGGCTTAGACACTACCTCCATTTACAATGGTCACCTGCATGGCAATCATACTTCAAACTAATACAACTTATGTTACCTTTTATATACAAAACGCAGTTTCATACAGCCATACAGCCTTTGAGATTTAAAAGCCTGAAGATGGCCTGATCCCTGTACCCCTTTTCCTGCCGAGAGCAACTAGATTCTCTGAACAGCAGCACCAATATGCTATAAATGTGTCTGGCTGTCCAACTTCTCAGTTCCAGAGGTCCTTTATTCCCCACACCGTTGGACTCTGGAACAGCCTTCCCGAGGGTGTCGTGCAATTGGAACTTCAGAAGTTCAAGCGAAGATGCAGTGCATTACTGCCCTAATACAATTCTTGTATATTAATAATTCACTTACATTTTTTCTATTTATTTATTAATTTGTTCATTTATTTTTTCTTTTGGTAATAAGTAATACCTTCTTTCTTTATTTTCCATTACCTTTCGTTACTTCTTCCTAATGAACACCATCATATTCTTCGGAAGCTTGAATTTCAAGTCGATGGCCCCTGTGGACTTGTTCCATATGAATGGATTTCATCTTCTGAATAATAATGATAAAAAGAGAAGTTTTCCCACTTTCTCAATTACGGGAAGCATAACTTAGAATGGTCTAGAAACCTCCTAAATGCGCAGTGGATCATCAGATGAACGTCAACATATCGAATTACAAACATTCTAAGCGTAAACTATCTTAGTATAATCTATCTTATTATGACTCAGAGAGAGAGAGAGAGAGAGAGAGAGAGAGAGAGAGATACAAATATTCTATGCGTAAACTATCTTCGTATAATCTATCTTATTGTGATTCAGAGAGAGAGAGAGAGAGAGAGAGAGAGAGAGAGAGAGAGAGAGAGAGAGTTACAAATATTATATGCGTAAACCATCTTCGTACAATCTATCTCATTGTGATTTAGAGAGAGAGAGAGAGAGAGAGAGAGAGAGAGAGAGAGAGAGAGAGAGAGAGAGAGAGAGAGAGAGTTACAAACATTCTATGCGTAAACCATCTTCGTAAAATCTATCTTATTGTGACTCAGTGAGAGAGAGAGAGAGAGAGAGAGAGAGAGAGAGAGAGAGAGAGAGGTTAATATTCAAGATCAAAATTTAAAAGTCACAAATGTTAACGTTAACTTTGTTACCGACTTGGCAAGCGTGCCTAGACCATTCGAAGATAAAATGGCCATTGTACTACAACTGGTCATCGATCATAGCCAAGGTATCTTTCTCATCAGAGGACAAACAATGAATGATTTCTGCTGCTCACCAAGAGTAATAGTAGAGGGGCAATATTCCTAACCTCCTAAATTATTTTCATATGCTATGTATGTGAGAGACTGATTTATGAAACGTACGCTGTCAAGATAAGCATTCGGACACATTCGGCCATATTTCAGCGCTTAAGACTGCGAAAAGGGAGAGTTGGAGTGGTTGGACAGCAAGATAAAGAGATCCAGAAAATAAAGGAGACGATGAACAAGGATCTGAAAGTGGAACCGGGAGAAAACCCCACAGCTACACTGAGAATTAACGATTAGAGGGGTTGGACAGCAAAGACTAATGAATGGTAGAAAGAATGGAGGTAAAGGAAAGGCTAAAAACCGGGTGTAGCTAAGGGCCGAAGGGACGCTTGCAAACACCCTTTAGTAATGCCTACAGTGTTCCATGACGGCATATGCTGTGTATGTGGCACCTATCGAGACATAAAGATTTCTCAGTAATTTTAATTCATTCAGCTTGTAAAGAATAAATTAGAATTCATTCAACTTGTAGAAGAACAAGTGATCTGAAGAAGTGATTTCTACCTCTGGAAAATTTGATGGGTCTATGTTGACCCAACCTTTTATCACCGATAGTTCATCCTTCTATTATGTTTAGTTTTCAGCAAAAGCAAAGAAATTCCTCTCACTCAAAAGGAAAGAGACGAAAATGAAAGTGTGACGACACTGGGATGACGAGAAGTGGTCGAATTAGAACCTGGTGTGAGGATGCTGAACCTGCCTGCTATCTTGCCTCACTCTTTAGTCTGCCATTTTGTTTTGGGTTCAAATAAGTTCTCGCAGGTGGGTGACCTATCTCATCGCTGTTTCTGACCTATCTCGTTGCTGTTTTTGACCTATCCCGTTGCTGTCTGTGACCTATCTTGTTGCAGTCTTTCACCTATCTGGTTGCTGCTTTTTGACCTATCTCGCTGCTTTCTTTGACCTATCTCGTTGCTGCTTTTGACCTGTCTCGTTGCTGCTTTTGACTTGTATCGTTGCTGTTTTTTACCTAACTCGTTGCTGTTTTTGACCTCTCTCGTTGCTGTTTTTGACCTCTCTCGTTGCTGTCTGTGACCTATCTTGTTGCAGTCTTTGACCTATCTCGTTGCTGTTTTTGACTTATCCCGTTGCTGTCTTTGACCTCTCTCGTTGCTGTCTGTGACCTATCTTGTTGCAGTCTTTCACCTATCTGGTTGCTGCTTTTTGACCTATCTCGCTGCTTTCTTTGACCTATCTCGTTGCTGCTTTTGACCTGTCTCGTTGCTGCTTTTGACCTGTATCGTTGCTATTTTTTACCTAACTCGTTGCTGTTTTTGACCTCTCTCGTTGCTGTTTTTGACCTCTCTCGTTGCTGTCTGTGACCTATCTTGTTGCAGTCTTTGACCTATCTCGTTGCTGTTTTTTGACCTATCTCGCTGCTTTCTTTGACCTATCTCGTTGCTGCTTTTGACCTGTATCGTTGCTGCTTTTGACCTATCTCATTGCTGTCTTTGACGTATCTCGTTTCTGGTTGTCATCTGACCTATCTCGTTGCTGCTTTTGACCTATCCCGTTGCCGTCTTTGGCCTATCTCATTGCTGTCTGACCAATCTCGTTGCGGCTTTTGATCTATCCTGTTGTGTCTTCAACCTATTCCGTTGCTGTCTTTGACCTGTCTCGTTGCTGTTTATGACCTATGTAGTTTATGTTTCTAACCTATCTCGTTGCTGCCTTTGACATATTGCGTTGCTGTCTTTGACCTGTCTCGTTGCTGTTGATGACCTGTGTAGTTTATGTTTCTGACCTATCGCGTTGCTGTCTTTGACCTATCGCGTTGCTGTCTTTGACCTGTCTCGTTGCTGTTTATGACCTATGTAGTTTATGTTTCTGACCTATAGCATTGCTGTCTTTGACCTATCACGTTGCTGTCTTTGACCTATCGTGTTGCTGTCTTTGACCTATCGCGTTGCTGTCTTTAACTAAATGTTACGAATGACACCCTGAATATCGTTAATGATGCCTGAACAATTCAAGAACGTAAAACACAATGTTTCTTCTACTGGGATTTCTGTTATTTGATTACAGAACTATTTGAGGGAGTGTTCCTGCAAACATACCCCCTTTAGTCTGCTAACTGTACTTATTTTTGTAACCTCCTCCCAGAGAAAAAGCTGTCTGGTCTTCCCTTTGAGGGGAGGAATGAGCAGGAACCGAGAATACACACACACACACACACACACACACACACACACAAAGAAAAAACGTGTCACGGCGACAGAACCACTTAGAAATCCTCATCGCCAACACTTGCACAGTCATAAAGAAAAACTTTCTTGCGCCAACAACCGTCTGACTTTAACTCTTGTAACTATTTCAACTTCTATTTTTTGTTTTTGTTGTATTTATCCCTTAAATGGCAGCTACGATAATAACGGTCACCTCATAATTAAAAGTCCTGGGTTATATACATTACCGAAACCAAGTATCTGAATAATGCAAATGGCATCGTTACATGTCAGAATCGTATATGTCTGTATTTCACGATATCTAATCATCTGCAGTAGTACTTTTGTACCATTTTTTATTCATCGCACGATTTATCCTGCTAAATTCCCTTTCTAGTTAAAATATAAAAACGAAAAACTTTATTTATGAAATATTCCAAAATTTTGTCTTCATTCTTGTATATCGACTAATATGAACATTACCTTTATTTTCATCTATTGAGGCTACGCATTGTAAAGAAAAATAATCACACAGAATTGTTATATAATGAAAACCAGGATTTCTTAACCTGAATGCTCCAGTTCATGATCGTTCGGTCTTCCCACTATAACCAATGTCGTTACAGTTTATTATTCAGTATTTTATAAATCATATCTGAATATTACCGAAGGCATTATTACATATTACTCACTTTAATACAGTTACAGGAATCTTCGAGACTACATTTTCCGGAGAGAGAGAGAGAGAGAGAGAGAGAGAGAGAGAGAGAGAGAGAGAGAGAGAGAGAGAGAGAGATACTCGGTTTTATTTACTTCCCAACACAGGACATTTTCCGACTCCCTCAAAAGGAATTCCCCCCTCTTTCTCCCTCCTCAAGTCTCGTCCTTCCTACTTTGGGAAATGGGTTTAAGGAACTCGTTGCTACCTTCCAAAGCGATTCAATTCGCCTCCCCTTCTTCCTCATCCAATCCCCAGGACTTACCTTCCCCGTCTGTCTCTCCTTGAAAGAAAAAAAAAGCAAAAAAAGAAAAAAAAAAGAGTAGCTC
>JANJGK010000037.1:28014077-28051577 GCA_039081455.1 Macrobrachium rosenbergii | reverse complement strand
TTTCTGGCTTAGAATGACCTGCGACCTGAAAACTAGAACAAGGTCAAGAATATTTAAGGAAGATAATTACCAACCCTAAGGTACCTACCTATCAAGTGTCACTAAAATCAACAAAGAGACAAGGAAGGGAATGTAATAATAATAATAATAATAATAATAATAATAATAATAATAATAATAATAATATAATAATAATGCCATCAAAAACAACAAAAATACAATATAGTGGAATGACATTAAGGAAATAATATTATCGCAGACAAACCAAAAACATAATAATAATAATAATAATAATAATAATATTTTGTTGAATATGATGGCAGCCTGGTTGCATTAATCTTGTAGATTATCCGTTCAACTCTTTTAATTAGTCGTTTCTCTTCTTCAGTAACAGAATTAAGTAAAATGCCAAAGTTCATTGCAGGGATTTTTTTTTTTTATAAAAATATCCAAATGTCGATGGTTAATGGAAATTCCGAGGGCAGGGTCCAAAAACCAGTGCAGGGGTCGTCAGTGCTTCTGGGATCGTGGTAGGTATCGCGGCATGTTTCGGAAGGCCTTCTTCGTTCTTCAGGCGGGGGCTGAATTAAGTGGTAGAACGTGGTTGTTGTTTTAGATTTAGCTGGCCTTGTGCCAGCACGGGCTCTTGCTCCTAGAGCAGCCCGTAACTCTATGTTGATGAGTCTGTGAGATGGTTGGGTAATGGTAGGACTCTGGTCTCGTTTTTTTATATCAGCGGTGGGTGGGGGGCGCGCTGGTCATGGTCTGCGTTTTTGATTGGCCGGGAGAGCGCTGATTTTTGATTGGCCAAGAGAGCGCTGACGTCACTGGGCACGGTCTTCTCCCATTGGTTGGCGGTTTCTCGGCCCTAATCTTAGAGCGTAGTGGTTGCTCTGTGATGCCCTATGGTTCGTAAGACGTGCCCTGTGGAGGAATGCATGTATAGCTTCATTAAGGTCACGTCCTCCGTCAGGGGGTTCGTCAGGAGGGTCTTGCTCGTTGCTGCTGTTCTCAACGTCCTGCTGGGATGTTCCGATGGTTACGTTTTCAGGGGGCGCTGTGATAGGGCGTCGTGTTGCTGTCGGAAGCAGATAGGTTTCTTGTGTAGTGTTGATGGTAGGGTTTTCCGCTCCTATATGCAGTGCCTCTAGTATCCGTAGTCTTCGGTAGTCAGGGGCTTGGTCTATTACTTCGAAGCCATTGATAATATCACTACGCCGGACACGAAGGTTGTGAGCGTCTCTAACATGTTGAAAATGGCTCCCCTCCTGGGCGGTGACAGGAAATCTGTTTCGAAAGACGCATGGTGGTCATTCCGATGTAGGTCGCAGGGCATCCTCGCGAAGGGCATTTGTACCGTACACCACGTTGGTCTTCTTCAGCGGTTCCTGTCGAGGGGCGGGGTTGTTCTTCATAATAAGACTGCTCGTCTTCTTGCTGGCATGTTTGAAAGAGGGCCTATACCCAAAATAATAATAATAATAATAATAATAATAATAATAATAATAATAATAATAATAATAATAATAATAATAATAATAATGCCATGAAAAACAACAAAATACAAGGATAGCGGAATGACAATAAGAAAATAATATTATTGCGCAACAAAACAAAAACAACAACAACAACAACAACAACAACAACAACAACAACAACAATAATAATAATAATAATAATAATAATAATAATAATGCCATCAAAAACACAAAATACAAATAGTGGAATGACAACGAAAAAAGAAAATTATTGCAGACAAAACAAAAAGATAATAATAATAATAATAATAATAATAATAATAATAATAATAATAATAATAATAACAATAATAATAATAATAGTAGTGCCAACACAAACAAAAATATGCAATATAGTGGAATGACAATGTTAAAATAATATTAACGCCGACAAAGCAAAAAGCAATAATAATAATAATAATAATAATAATAATAATAATAATAATAATAATAATAATAATTATGCCATCAAAAACAACAAAATAAAATATAGTGGAATGACGATAAGAAAATAATATTATCGCCGACAAAACAAAAACGAAATAAAATATAGTGGAATGACGATAAGAAAATAATATTATCGCCGACAAAACAAAAACGTAATAATAATAATAATAATAATAATAATAATAATAATAATAATAATAATAATAATAAAAATAATAATATCAGAGCTTACAATCAAAATACCACAACAACAATGCAACTCCTCCGAGACCACGAAAACAAACAACATAAAACTCTCGCAATATTTTCCGCAAGAAAGAAAGAAAAAATAAAGAAAGAAGAAAGAAAGAAAGAAAGAAAGCAAGCAAGAAAGAAAGAAAGAAAAAAGAAAAAGGCATGGCAGAAAATGAGCGGTGGCGGCACCACCGCGTACTCTAATCTTATGCCGGATATAGCAGGTGCTGTAATCAGCGGAGCTTCCGGTTTGCATTACTGGCGACGGCATACTTTGCAAAACCAGACCCCCCCTCCCCCCTTTGAAAAAAAAAATTTTTCTCACGGAAGCTTATTTTAACACCTCGAGAGATATTTTTCTTTTTTTAATTAAGTTTTTTGTATCTACGCATATTTCCAGACGCTCTTTTTAGATTGTTTTTATTTTTTTTACTTAGAAGCTTCTTATCCTCTCAAAATATATTTTTCTTTTTTATTATTTTTATTATTGTATCTACGCATATTTATACACACACCCACATTCGAACGCTAATAAAATGAAACTCAAACCATTCAAATAAATACCGGGTAAGGCATATGGCTACCAACCTCACCCTGATAATATTTGCAAAAAACATCAAGGGCAGCCCCTTCTGAAGCCCTCCATATAATTATGTATATATATACATATATAAGTATACATAAATACATACACACATATATATGTATGAATACTTACACACACACATATATATATATATATATATATATATATATATATATATATATATATATATATATATATATATATTACAGAGAGGAAGTGAGAGATATAAAACTTACATAAATGCAGTAAAAAAAACTCAAAAATGCGCAGAAGTTTCTTCAGCCAATCGAGTTTTCTGTACAGCATACAATGCTGTATGAGCCGCGGCACATGAAGCTTTCAGCCACGGCTCGATGGTGGGCTGTCCTATAGCGTTGCCAGACGCACGATCATGGCTAACTTTAACCATGTAAATAAGATAAAAACTACTGAGGCTAGAGGGACTGCAATTTGTTATGTTTGATGATTAGAGGGTGAATGATCAACATACCAATTTGCAGCCCTCTAGCCTCAGTAGTTTTTAAGATATGAGGGCAGACAGAAAAAGCCCGGACGTCAATAAAACCATCTCAATAGATTTCTTTTGGAGAAAACTAAAAACAATACTACGACATTTAGCAATTACACAAGAAATCAAAGTATGTTCGCGAAGATATGACACACAGAAGTAAACAAAACCTCTGGCACAGTGACACGTGACTGCCCCACACATCAATTACAGGAGATGCAGTTGCTTAACACACTTCTCAAGTGTGGCTACATCACTCACCGGGATGGAACAGCAACAGTAAGTAGCAGAAGCTGGAGCAGGAGGAACAAGGAGAAGGAACAGCAGCAAGAAGAGGTGAAGCAGGAGGAACGGTGAGAAGGAACAGCAACAAGAACAGGTGGAGCAGGAGGTACGGAGAGAAGGAACAGCAACAGTAAGTAGCAGAAGCTGAAGCGGGAGGAACGAGGACAAGGAACAGCAACAAGAACAGGTGAAGCAATAGGAACGGGGAGAAGGAATGGCAACAGACACAGGTAAGCAGGAGGAACGGAGAGAAGGAACAGCAACAGTAAGTAGCAGAAGCTGGAGCAGGAAGAACGGGGAGAAACAGCAATAACATGTGGAGCTGGAGAAACGAGGAGAAGGAACAGCAACAGTAAGTAGCAGAAACTGAAGCAGGAGGAACGGGGAGAAACAGCAACAACATGTGGAGCTGGAGGAACGAGAAGGAACAGAAACAGTAAGTAGCAGAAGCTGAAGCATGAGGAACGGGGAGAGAACAGCAACAACATGAGGAGCTGGAGGAACGAGGAGAAGGAACAGCAACAGTAAGTAGCAGCAGCTGGAGCCGGAAGAACGGGGAGAAAGAACAGTGACAGAGACAGCCGGAAGAGGAGGAGCCACACTGAGATACAGAGAGAAGGAAGTAGAGAGGAAATAACAGAAGCAATATACAGAGCAGGAGATGGAGTAATAACGCGGGGAAGAAACAGCAACAGCAGCAGCAAAAGTAGCAGTTAGCAGCAGCTGGAAGGGGTAAGAAAAGCAGCAGAGAAACGGCCCCGCCTGAAGAGCTAAATGAACCATAGCCTTACTAATAGCCCGAATTTGTCACTCTCAATCACGGGGATAAATCGATAAAGCACCCCAGGGTGGTGTTCTTCGTCCCGCAGTCCCCCCCGGAGGAGGAGGAGGAGGAGGAGGAGGAGGAGGATGATTTCGCAAAGTCTGCGGGAGCATTTTGCAAAGCTCCGCCGGAATATTGCTCCGTTTGACAAAGGAGCAGCATAAATCGCGGCTCTGTGATTTATCACGCACGTGGTGTGTGTTTTGTAACGTCCAATATTGCAAGATCCCTTATTGGCGTTGATAAATCACGGAAAATCACCGCTGAATGATTTGAGGTTAGTTAGTTCTCTCACTCTCTTACCCCCCTAACCGTCCCCCCCTCCCCCGCTTCTCCTACAACCCCTACACCATCTGTGATAGATGGCGTCTTCTCGGCTTCTGAGGAGGAAGAGAAAAAGAGAGATAACAGGTGGCTGGGGGGGGGATTCTCAGCTGACTGATACAGAGCCTAAATGCTCTTCGCATAAGTTGCAGAGAGAGAGAGAGAGAGAGAGAGAGAGAGAGAGAGAGAGAGAGAGAGAGAGAGAGAGAGAGAGAGAGAATAGGTCATATGGAAGTACTTTTACCACAGCTTGCATGAGAGAGAGAGAGAGAGAGAGAGAGAGAGAGAGAGAGAGAGAGAGAGAGAGAGAGAGAGAGAGAGAGAGAATAGGTCATATGGAAGTACTTTTACCACAGCCTTGCATGCGAGAGAGAGAGAGAGAGAGAGAGAGAGAGAGAGAGAGAGAGAGAGAGAGAGAGAGAGAGAGAGAATAGGTCATATGGAAGTACTTTTACCACAGCCTTGCATGAGAGAGAGAGAGAGAGAGAGAGAGAGAGAGAGAGAGAGAGAGAGAGAGAGAGAGAGAATAGGTCATATGGAAGTACTTTTACCACAGCCTTGCATGCGAGAGAGAGAGAGAGAGAGAGATAGAGAGAGAGAGAGAGAGAGAGAGAGAGAGAAAATAGGTCATATGGAAGTACTTTTACCACAGCCTTGCATGAGAGAGAGAGAGAGAGAGAGAGAGAGAGAGAGAGAGAGAGAGAGAGAGAGAGAGAGAGAGAGAGAGAGAGAATAGGTCATATGGAAGTACTTTTACCACAGCCTTGCATAAGAGACCTTACCTTACAGACCTTACAGTTCGTTCGGGTTGCCCCAGGTCCCTCAGTGTGAGGCACCTTTGATGTTTACCAGAGAATTGCTAACGCATCTTCCGGTATATTTTGCATCTTCCAGTCTTGGATGGTCTGGGATGCATCTTAGATATTTGTCGAGCTTATTCTTAAACACATCTACGCTCACTCCTGTTATGTTCCTCAGATGAGCTGGTAGCGCATTAAATAGACGCTGCATTATCGATGCTGTGCGTGGTGGATTAATGTCCTGTGTGCTTTCCTTAGTGTTCCTGTATAGTTTTGGGCACTATTAATCTACCCCTGCTTGCTCTTTTTGATATTTTAGCTCCATGATGTTTTCGGTAATTCCTTCTATCTGTTTCCATGCTTGGATTACCATGTAGCGTTCTCTTCTCCTTTCAAGACTATATAAATTTAAGAATTTTAGTCGTTCCCAGTAGTCAAGGTCCTTAACTTCTTCTATTCTAGCTGTAAATGACCTTTGTACACTCTCTATTTGTGCAATATCCTTTTTGGTAGTGTGGGAGAGAGAGAGAGAGAGAAATTTATGAAAATTCCGCATAAAGCCGAACACTGAGGCACTTCCAGCCATTCAGTGCTTTAGGCAGTGAAAAGAGTGTGCTTGAGTGGTTGGACAGCAAGGTGGAAGAAAGAACGCTTTTAGAGAGAGAGAGAGAGAGAGAGAGAGAGAGAGAGAGAGAGAGAGAGAGAGAGAGAGAGAGATAGACTAGCTGACTACATGAGTATTAACAAAGATGACAAAAATTGTATTTGTTTCGACTCGCACTGAAGCCTGGCTTTTCTCGCGTTTCAAATCTAGGATTATAACTGTCATTTACTGAAGAGGAGCACTGTTGAGAGGTCTTAACGAACGCCGTTTTGTGTTGCTGGTGTGTTTCTGCTTTGTGGGAAATGAAGAAAAGGTTTTTGCACTTCCTCCTAATCTCCTGATGAATAAACGCATTAAGCAGAGGATTTATTCTTGGAAGATAATTATTTCACTCTTACGGTCTTATTCCTCGACGAAGACTGCGAAGTCTACGGTTTCTCGTTTTGCTTTAAACGACTCTCTCTCTCCATTTTGCTTTACACGATTCTCTCTCTCTCTTTCTCTCCTTTTGCTCTGCACGATTCTCTCTCTCTCTCTCCTTTTGCTCTACACGATTCTCTCTCTCTCTTTCTCTCCTTTTGCTCTGCACGATTCTCTCTCTCTCTCTCTCTCTCTTCTTTTGCTTTACACGATTCCCTCTTTCTCTTTCTCTCCTTTTGCTCTGCACGGTTCTCTCTCTCTCTCTCTCTCTCTCTCCTTTTACTTTGCACGATTCTCTCTCTCTCTCTCTCTCTCCTTTTGCTTTGCACGATTCTCTCTCTCTCTCTCTCCTTTGGCTTTGCGCGATTCTCTCCTACTCGCTCTCTCTCTCTTTCTCTCCTTCGTTTTGTTTTGCACGATTCTCTCTCTCTCCTTTGCTTTGCACGATTCTCTCTCTCTCCTTTGGCTTTGCACGATTCTCTCTCTCTCCTTTGGCTTTGCACGATTCTCTCTCTCTCTCTCTCTCTCTCTCTCTCTCTCTCTCTCTCTCTCTCTCTCTCTCTCTCTCCTTCGTTTTGTTTTGCACGATTCTCTCTCCCTCTCTTTCTCTCCTTTGGCTTTGCACGATTCTCTCTCTCTCTCTCTTTCCCTCCTTTGGCTTTGCACGATTTTTCGCTCTCTCTTTCTCTTTCCTTTTGCCTCGCACGATTCTCTCTCTCTCTCTCTCCTTCGTTTTGTTTTGCACGATTCTCTCTCCCTCTTTCTCTCCTTCGGCTTTGCACGATTCTCTCTCTCTCTCTCTCTTTCTCTCCTTTGGCTTTGCACGATTCTCTCTCTCTCTCTCTCTCTCTCTCTCTCTCTCTCTCTCTCTCTCTCTCTCTCTCTCTCTCTCTCTTTCCTTTGGCCTTGCACGATTCTCTCTCTCTCTCTACTAATCCTTCCCTTCCATACCCTTGCATTCCCATTCACTCATTATTCCGTCCATATTTCTTATTTTCTTTTCATCCTCCCTCTTCCCTTTCCCCTTTCATCAAGTTCAGCCTTTCACTGAAGAGCCATTCCTAATTTATTCTCCTCAGATGTATTTGCCGCCCTTCGTTTGCGTCAATTACCTTAAGTGGAAGTAACTGGAAGCGATACGGATTGCGACTAACATACAGGCTTAGAAAGACTCTCTTTCTCCCTAATGCACAACTTTCTCTCTAATACACTAGAGTTTCTCTCTTTCTCTCTAACACACTAGAGTTTCTCTCTTTTTTCTCTAATACACTACAGTTTCTCTCTTTCTCTCTCTTTCCTTCTCTCTCTCTCTATGGATGTATAACTCTCTCTCTCTCTCTCTAATAGATTACGGTTTCTTTACGTCTTTCTTATTTCTATAACTTGTTTATGAATGATCGCGTTTTTCTATGTCTTAATCGCTTGTACATTCCCTCTCTCTCTCTCTCTCTCTGTGCGTGTGTGTGTGTGGATATACAACGATTACAATAATAACATCTTTTACTGATCATTGGATTAAAGTTCAAAGTCGAAAAATGTTCATTCATCCATTGAGTAATATCATTAAGAGAACACTGTTAAAGTCTATAAAATATTACATATTTAATTTAATTTCTTCTTATTTTTATAAGACCCTACTCACTCAAAACTAATACTTTAAATAGCCAAAAAAAGGAAATTATTGCAAACAGTATACATATAATGTATATAGACTGCCGCTCGATTCTCACATTGATAGAGAAGAAAAGAAAAAGAGAAATAGACCTGATTCGAGAAATATGAAATTTCCGCGAAACCCCGTAACTCTAGGATTTGCAAGATAACTCGTCGAATTTCTATGTGCTAGTGAAAGCTAAATTCTCTCTCTCTCTCTCTCTCTTTTCCCTTACTCTCTTCCGATTTTATGTTACTATATCCGCGTCTTTGTCACTACCCTTTATTATTAATATTATTATCTTTATTATTATTCAGAAGATGAACCCTATTCACATGGAACAAACAAGCTCACACGGGCCACTGACTCGAAATTGAAGCTTCCAAAGCATATGGTCATGATAACTGGTCGCTTATAGTAATTTTCTCTTTTAGATTCCACACGAAGCGGCTTGAATACCGACAGACACTCATTGCTCATGCAATACTGAATGGATTCTGACATGCCTTCTCACATCTACATGAAGGTTGTCTCCAGTCATTAATTCCTCATCGAATAATGTCTAGACTAGATATTTGCATAATTCCCTCAGGAACGTTTGCACTGAACTATTAACTCTGTTTAGATTATCTTTCGTTATATGAAACCTCTCTATTTATTTGCGATTTCAATCTTATATAATCTTTGGATACGGTATGAAAGATCTTTGATTAACTTTCAGCCTAAATATTAATGAATTTTGTAGACGAATTAGTAATGATTCGTCTCGTACATACAGCATCTTCTCGTTCTTCTCACATCATAAAACATCGCCAGCTTTGTGACTGCCACACCACCTGTCCTCTCGCCTTCTGCCAACAATTAGCCGCACCAGAGAGAGAGAGAGAGAGACACGCTGAACGAAAGTGGTGGTGTTTTGTGTCTGTCGATTAAATCTCCATCCGTAATCAGGAAGTGCAGCCGATCTCCGCATTTCAATCCTCTGCGGACCTGCCTTTAGGATCTTACAACATGGCCGCTAACTACCACCGACTCCCCGACCAATCAGAAAGGCTGATTTTGTCTTCGCCGCACGGCTACTTCTGTTTACACGTGAAATCTGGAGGGGTGGGGGAGGGGGTTTATGTGGCGTTACGGTGTGAGGGGTAATGTATACCTTCTTCTTCTATTTTCCCTCAGTAGGATTTAGTTCCTCACTGGACGGGTCGATATCGTTCTCATCTAGCACTGTGCTGGTCCCGCGTTCGATTCTCCGGCCGGCCAATGAAGAATTAGAGGAATTTATTTCTGGTGACAGAAATTCATTTCTCGGTATAATGTGGTTCGGATTCCACAATAAGCTGTAGGTCCCGTTGCTAGGTAACCAATTGGTTCTTAGCCACGTAAAATAAGTCTAATCCTTCGGGCCAGCCCTCTCTAGGAGAGCTGTTAATCAGCTCAGTGGTCTGGTTAAACTAAGCTATACTTTTACTTTACTCAGTGGGATTTAAGGGGAAAATCTGCTTAGTTCGTTACTTTTTTCCCGCTCTCAATCATGAAGTGGAAAAAAAAAGGTTATTTTTATCATACAAACAAGCTATTATTTCTTTAAATTCTATCACAATCGAGTGAATTGCCAAGGTTACATCAACGAGGAAGCCGCGACTTAAAGATTACCTAAAAACGAGTTCCACTCGACGAACATTGTTCAACTTTTTTTCTAACATCTGCAGTGATGTCAATACTTGTTTCCAACCACCCCCCCCACCCCCCGCCATCCCCTCCTCTACTCCATCACTGTTGTGGAGTCACACTGGCCTTAACAAGACTTAACTTTTTGACGTGGAGTTGAGGTTTCCGCTTAATTGAAGAGCACATGGTGGTATCATGTGCGGTGGAGGGCCGGGGAGTGAGGGGGTGGCGGCCCCCTATGGTGCACCCCGGCGATGCAACAGAGACAGAGCGGTTTCTTCCTCGTCTTTATGACCGTAAAATGTTGTGGATATTGTTTTCTTTGGCGTTGCGTTGTTCCTCCTTAACCCGATTTTAAACTTTAATATTCAACTTTTCTATTTATGAGTTTTCGTGTCAGATATCGTTACGGGCTAGTAATAAGGATTTGAGTGTTATACATTGATTTTTAGTTTTCTGTAAAAGAAAACTATTGTGCCGGCTTTGACTGTCCGTCCGCACTTAATTCTGTCCGCCCGCAGATCTTAAAAACTACTGAGGCAATAGGGCTGCAAATTGGTATGTTGATCATCCACCCTCCAATCATCCAACATACCAAATTGCAGCCCTCTAGCCTCAGTAGTTTTTATTTTATTTAAGGTTATTTAAGGTTAAAGTTAGCCATGACCGTGCTTCTGGCAACGATATAGGATAGGCCACCACCTGGCCGTGGTTAAAGATTCATGGGCCGCGGCTCATACCGAGACGACCAAAAGATAGATCTATTTTCGGTGGCCTTGATTATACGCTGTACAGAAAACTCGATTGCGCCGAAGAAACTTCGTCGCATATTTAACTTTTTTTGTCTTTTGCCTATATTTCAACCAGTATCTTCGGAAAACCTTTCCTCCTTAGTTAAATACATCTCCGTTAAAGAGAAGCAAGAGTAGGTTAAATTAGAAAAGTTAAAAACGGAAGTATTTTAACTTTCCGATATCCTATGGTCGTACATGAGATTCAGTTCCACACTGTGGTATGAATCCTCATCCGGTTAAAATGTAAGTTTAACTTTCCAAGCCATATGATAAATTCCGGAGCAAGCCATTTTTTCTGCTGACTCAGTAAACACATCGAGAATACTCACTTCAACCAACCAACCAACCGCAGTATATTTCACTGGTTCAAAAACTTTCTTTCACCGTCTTTATGATGTAGCGAGTTTGCAAGCACGCACGCACACATACACGCACACACATACGCAAAGCACACATTCTTGCCTTCTAGCAAGAGATTCACGTCCAGTATAAATTGCGACGAACGCATGAATATGAATATACTTTTCAGTTATTTTACGAGTTGCCGGAGATTTGAATCATGCAAGCAGGCAGTTGCCGAAAAAGCATCGCTCGGGGACGGTGTGGAATGGTGCGGAAAGCAAAGGAGGTCTGTGCTTGCGAATTTTAACGCACGAGCGCTGTCAAGCGTACTCGGATTTTCTGTCTGTCTGTGCACTCAGTAACGGATTGTTTTCAAGTGTATTGTGTAATTTATTTATAGTGTTGTGTAACGAACCATTTATGGAGTAGGAATGGACCTAATTATATATATATATATATATATATATATATATATATATATATATATATATATATATATATATATAAATATATATAACATAAATGTTGGCCCAGACCTCCTCCGAAAATGGTTCGTTACAGAACACTATAAATGCATGACACAAAACACTTGAAACTGTCTGTTATGAAGTACATCTTAAACTGGTATGGCACATGAAGTATTTTACTACAATATGTTTGTATATGTATGTATGTATGTATGTATGTATGTTTATATATATATATATATATATATATATATATATATATATATATATATATATATATATATATATACAGTGTATATATAGTGTGCGTGTGCAATGTTATACTTTAAATGCGGATTATGATGACAACATGCTGTAAATAAAAACGATATGATCTTGCAACCGTTGCATTACGGGTCGTTTTAGAAAATATATTTATACACACACATTTGTGTGCGCGTGTTTATACGGATAAGCCTGTATAAGTTCAAACCATGTAAACACGCCTACTGCTCATTGCAGTCTTATTCCTCCTCATTTGAGCAACTTCGATTGTCTTTCCCGTCAGCAATACCTGCACGATGAAGCGGAAAAGAGAAAGGAAAAGAAGAGAGAATTTTGAGAAATGAGCAATTTCATGAAATCTAAGAAGGGCCTTAAATTCGTAAAATTGCCGGGCGATTTTCCATCCATACCCAAGAGAACTTTATTCCCTCCGTCAGAAACCAAAATGTCTCGCTGGTTTTACCTTTCTATTTTCTATATTTTTTCAGGGATTTCAAAGGGTAGTTTCAATCGAGTTTTTCATAAATGGAAAGTTATCTATCTGATTAACTACTCATACTAAAATTTTTTTGTGATTACTGAAAAAATAACTATCCATACTAAACATTTTTTTTTGTGATTACTGAAAAAATAAGTATTCATACTAAAATTATATTTTGTGATTACTGAAAAAATAACTATTCATACTAAGATTTTTTGTGATTACTGAAAAAATAACTATTCATACTATAATTTTTTGTGATTATTTAAAAAAAATTAACTATTCATACTATAAATTTTTTTGTGATTACTGAAAAAAATTATTCATACTAAAAACTTTTTGTGAATACTGAAAAATAACTATTTATGCTAAACATTTTTTTGTGATTACTGAAAAAATAACTATTCATACTAAAAAAATTTTGTGATTACTGAAAAAATAACTATTCACACTAAAATTTTTTTAGTTTATTGAAAAAATAACTATCCAAACTAAAATTTTTTTGTGATTACTGAAAAAATTACTATTCATACTAAAAACTTTTTCTGCGATCACTGAAAAAATAACTTCAAACTAAAATTTTTTTATTACTGATAAAATAACCATTCGTACTAAATTTTTTTGTGATTACTGAAAAAATAACTATTCATGCTAAAAAAAATTTTGTGATTACTGAAAAAATAACTTTTCATACTAAACTTTTTTTTGATTACTGAAAAATAACTATTCCTACTACAATATTTTTGTGATTACTGAAAAGATAACTATTCATACTAAACTTTGTTTGATTACTGAAAAAATAACAATCCAAACTAAATTTTTTTATTATTGAAATAACTGTCCAAACTAAATTTTTTTATTATTGAAATAACTGTCCAAACTAATATTTTTTTGTGATTACTGAAAAAATAGCTATCCAAACTAAATCTTTTTTATGGTTAATGAAAAAATAGTACTAAAATTTTTTGTGATTACTGAAAAAATAACTATCCATACTGAAAATTTTTTTTATTACTGAAAAAATAACTATTCATACTAACATTTTGTGTTTACTGAAAAAAGTAACTATTTATACGAAAAAAATTGTGATTACTGAAAAATATAATTATTCATACAAAAAATTTTTCTGATTACTGAAAAAATAACTACTACTAAAAATTTTTTGATTACTGAAAAAATAACTACTCAGACTAAGAATTTTTTTATGATTACTGAAAAAATAACTATTCATAATAAATTTTTTTTTGTTTACTGAAAAAATAACTATTCATACTAAAAACATTTTGTGATTACTGAAAAATAACTATTCATACTAAAATTTTTTTCTGATTACTGAAAAAAATAACCATTCATACTAAAAAAAAATTTGTGATTACTGAAAAAATAACTATCCAAACTGAAATTTTTTGTGATCAGTGAAAAAATAACTATTCAAGCTAAAAAAAATTTTGTGATTACTGAAAAAATGACTATCCAAACTAAAATTTTTTTGTGTTTGCTGAAAAAATGACTATCCAAACAAAATTTTTTGTGATTATTAAAAAAATAACAATTCATGCTAAATTTTTTTTGTGATTACTGAGAAAATGACTATCCGAACTAAATTTTTTTTAAAAAATACTGTATATATCCAAACTAAATTATTTTGTGATAACGAAAAAAATTGCAATTAATACGAAAATTTTTTTTGTGATTACTGAAAAAAATAATGAACTGTCTTTTTACTTTTCTAGGAGAAGGGGGTTGGCTTCGTTTGTCTCTTTCTCCATAGATATTTTCCCATACTGCAATACTCTATCACGGTATTTTCCTGACGTGAGCAGTTTTACAATATTCAAATTTTAATAAACTGCAATTAATAATTTTTTTTTTTTGTGCATGAAAATCTAGTTTAATTCCCTTGTTCAAGGATGGAGCCTATTTCATTCTAATTTTCGTCAATGGAACCTATTTCATTCTGATTATTGTGAATGGAAACCTATTTCATTCTGATTATTGTGAATGGAACCTATTTCATTCCGATTTTAGTGAATGGAACCTACTTCATTCTTATTTTTGTGAATGGAACCTATTTCATACTGAGTTTTGTGAATAGAACCTATTTCATTCTGATTTTTGTGAATGAAACCTATTTCATTCTTATTTTTGTGAATGAAACCTATGTAATTCCAGATTTGCTCTCTTGATAATCTTTGGATTAGAATGAACTACTTTTTATCCTGCAAAATACCTTAACGATTTTGTACTATGATTTGTTGACCTCCGGCACGTGTCGTCTAAGGCAAAGCAAAAAAAAAAAAAAAATAGCTATTAAAATAAAGCAGTAATTCTAAGACCTTGAGACTTCAACAGCAATTCCATTTCGCAATCTAGAACCCTATTTGATGCTTAGCTTGAAGTCCCCGAGGCTCTTAACGACTTTAATATGGCCTCCTAACAGCACCAACTTCCTAACCAATTAGGGCGTTTTCTTTTCGCTTCTGTCGAACGTCTTATGTTTAGCCTTGAAAACTAGGATCTGGGAGTGAGGGGGCAGGGGATATCTGTGGGGCATCCTTTGGCGTGGGGGTGTTTGCCCTATAATCTTCCTCCCTATTACCTCAGTCAGGTTTCAAGGGGGAAAAAAGTCAAGTTAGTTTCTTCCTTTGGTTTTTTCTTTTACTAATGTTTTAGTATCAGTCTTTTTCAAAAACTCGAAGCCTTGTAGACTGTCTATTTACCTTTAAAGAACGAAGTCTTTGTAGACAATCTATTTGCTTATAAAAAAACGAAACATTGTACACTATCTATCTGCTTTTTAAAAAAACGAAGCCTTGTAGACTGCCTATTTGCCTGTAAAAGAAGCCTGTAAAAGAACGAAGTCTTTTGGACTATCTATTTGCCTTTTAAGGAACGAAGCCTTGTGGACTATCTTTTGCCTTTTAAAGAACGAAACCTTGTAGACCATCTATTTGCCTTTGAAAGAACGAAGTCTTGTGGACTATCTATTCGCCTTTTAAAGAACGAAGCCTTTTGGACTATCTATCTGCCTTTTACAGAACGAAGCCTTCTAGACTCTCTATTAGCCTTTTAAAGAGCGAAACTGTAGAATGTCTCTTTTCCTTTTAAAGAACGAAGCCTTGTTTACCATCTCATAAAACCTCAAGAAATGCTCAAGCGTTGCACAGTACCTCGCTAATGCGAGAGGTAACTATTTCCTGGTATTACTTTACCAAAACCTCCTCCTCCCGACGTACAAACCCTCGCAAACGCGTCGTTGAGTAGGAGAAATTATCTTGTTAGTGTCGTGAAAGATTGGCGACATCTATAAATAGTTGTTTTTAACCTTCACCATTATTTTTCTGTGGCTGGCTTTAACAAGTCTGAACTTTTTGAGGAGGATAAGAATGCTGCTTAACTGAAGAACACATGGTGTCACTTGAGAGAGAGAGAGAGAGAGAGAGAGAGAGAGAGAGAGAGAGAGAGAGAGAGAGAGAGAGAGAGAGAGAGAGAGAGAGAGACTCTGTGATGGAAGATGTCAGGTATGGGGGTTCTTACCGTCTTTAAAAAAAATGAAACCTACCAAGAAATGTTGTAACTTCCCGGTCAACTAAGCTATTGAATATTCGATTTTTATGAGTACCTAAACCTTTCATATTCTGATCTGCACACAAACACACACATATATATATACATACATACACACACACACACACACATATATATATATATATATATATATATATATATATATATATATATATATATGTATATATATGTACTTTATATATATATAAATATATATAATTATATATATATATATTATTTATATGTATTTATATACAACGTATATATATTATATACATACACACACACATATATATATATATACATATATATATATATATATATATATATATATATATATATATATATATATATATATATATACATATACATATGATAACTGTAAGGGATTTATTTCTCAGGCTTACGACCGAAAACCAAAGTTTGCAATCACAAAAGCTGTGTTTCTGTGACTAAGTTCCTTCTTTGTGTACGAGCTTTGCAAGACCTATATAATTTCCATGTTGAAATTTAGAATTACTGTTGCTGTTGTTAGTCGAAAACACCTCCATATAATGAAGACATAAGCATTTGCATATTATTTTTTCCGAGATGTTGAGAAGACTTGTGTAGGTGGCTCAGTGTTTAATAAAAATTTTATAAAATTTTCCTTACGTTCCTTTAATGCGTTGATGAATTAAAGGAGCAATAAAAGTACATACATTAAGGTGTAAATCACCTCTCTCTCTCTCTCTTATTCATGTTTCCATTTCAAATGCTGAATTTCGGTCAACTACTTATTTCCCCCATCGGTTTTTCTTTTTCATCCTTTCCCATTTCCTCATTTATCATGTCGAACCTTTCGGTCAAGGGCCACTTCCAATCTCATTTCTCCTAAGACTATCTGCAACCCTTTATATGGTTTCAGTTGCCCGAAGAGAAAGTAACTGCAAGTGATGCATACATACATACATACATACATACAGCAAATATATTTATTTCTCTCTCTCTCTCTCTCTCTTATGATGATAAGTACAGGTATAATTAGTGTAGAATTTCTTGCTGAACTAAATCAGCCAGCACCTCTATCTCTCCCTCTCTCTCTCACATTCGCAATTTAAGACGCTGTAAAATATTTCGTTGAACTTAACCGCGCAACACCCCACTCTCTCTCTGTCTGTCTGTCTCTCTCTCTCTCTCTGTCTCTCTCTCTCTGTCTCTCTCTCTCTCTCTCTCTCTCTCTCTCTCTGTTTAAAATGCGGTAAAATGCCTCGTTGCATTAAACCGCGCTAACCTCTCTCTCTCTCTCTCTCGGATTTCCAGTTTAAAATGCTGTAAAATATTTAGCTAAACTAAATCGCGCGCTCTCTCTTTCTCTCTCTTAAGATGGGAAGTACAGGTATAAATAGTGTAGAATTTCTTGCTGAACTAAATCAGCCCAGACTTTTCTCTCTCTCTCTCTCTCTCTCTCTCTCTCTCTCTCTGACATTCGCAGTTTAATATGCTGTAAAATATTTCGTTGAACTAAATCCCGCAAACCTCTCTCTCTCTCTCTCTCTCTCTCTCTCTCTCTCTCTCTCTCTCTCTCTCTCTCTCTCTCTCTCTCTCTTTAAGATGCAGTAAAATGGCTCGTTGCATTTAACCGCGCTAACCATTCTAATCTCTCTCTCTCTCTCTCTCTCTCTCTCTCTCTCTCTCTCTCTCTCTCTCTCTCTCTCTCTCTCTCTCTCTCTCTCTCACGGCTAGGTACAAGGCTCTTTTATATGCCTCTAAGGGAGGCAGAGCTAAATTCGCTACAGCAGGGACTTCCGCCCTAACGGTAAAACTTTGGAAAAGCTGGAAAACAAAGCCTGTGAAGCAATAAAGGCCACAGTCTGATCAAGTCTACAGAGACACGCACACGCTTTGGTCTCCTGTACTACCCTACGCTCTCTCTCAACATTTTTTATTAGGCAGGTTACAGTTTTTCACAGAATGTTTCAGGTGCGCCGTTAAGTGTGGAAACCAGAGGTATACTTATAGTGTACACATACTCAAACTCTCTCATACACACAAAAAAAAATATATATATACACATACATATATTTATATTTACATATGTATATAATACAGTATATATATGTGGTGTGTGTGAGTGAGTTTCAGTATGAGCACACTACAAGTATACTTCTGATTCCCACTTCGTATGACACACTCCACCTTTTTTGGAAAACTGTAACCTGCCTAAAAAAAAGCTGTTTAGCCAGAACGTAGGGTAGCACAGGAGACCACAACGTGTGCGTGTCTTTACAGACTTGATCAGACTGTGGCCTTTATTGGTGCACAGGCTTTGTTTTCCAGCTTTTCCAAAGTTTTGCCGTTAAGGCGGAAGTCCCTGCTGTGGCGAATTTACCTCTGCCTCCCTTACAGGCACATAAAAGAGCCTTGCACCTAGCAATGAGAGAGAGAGAGAGAGAGAGAGAGAGAGAGAGAGAGAGAGAGAGAGAGAGAGAGAGGAGAGAGAGAGAGAGGTTTTACAGCATTTTAAACTTTGAAAGTCCTTGAGAGAGAGAGAGAGAGAGAGAGAGAGAGAGAGAGAGAGAGAGAGAGAGAGAGAGAGAGAGAGAGAGAGAGAGATATTTTACAGCATTTTAAACTTTGAAAGTCCTTGAGAGAGAGAGAGAGAGAGAGAGAGAGAGAGAGAGAGAGAGAGAGAGAGAGAGATATTTTACAGCATTTTAAACTTTGAAAGTCCTTGAGAGAGAGAGAGAGAGAGAGATTTTACAGCATTTTAAACTTTGAAAGTCCTTGAGAGAGAGAGAGAGAGAGAGAGAGAGAGAGAGAGAGGAGAGAGAGAGAGAGAGAGAGAGAGAGCGAGCGAACGATTAGCAGTGTTTAGTTCAGATTTCATTTTATTCAGCACAACAGAAGCTATAGACGAAATTTGGCATCAGTCCATTTATTATATTTATAGAAATATTAGAGGAGTATCGTACAGTTTGGTAGTACAAAACTCCTATAATATTTGTGTACCTCTAATAAATGGACCAGTACCAAGTGGCCGAGGGTACTGAGTTTGCGATAAACCGCATACGTCACTAAAAACGGAAATTGGTACAAAACTAATTGACTCTCTCTCTCTCTCTCTCTCTCTCTCTCTCTCTCTCTCTCTCTCTCTCTCTCTCTCTCTCTCTCTCTCTCTCTCTGAGATTTTCCATTTTCTCTGCTTGATTCCCAGTACAGTTTCTTCCCTCTCTCCTTCCGGTCTAAAAATTGTAGTAAATTTCCATAACAATATAGCACTAATGGATTAATCACTATCAAAACTGTATACCTTAACAATACTGATAACGAAATCGACAAGCAAGCATATCTGAAAGTCATTTCCCGAAGGCAAAAGGAAAAGCAAATCTACTATAAATTGTGGAAGTTAAATAATATTCTTATTTAACTTTAAAAATAAATTAGCATAAAAAAATATACCACTGTTAATATATACTCACATTCCTGAGCAAATACTTTTCACTGTGAAATTATGATAAATATTCTAAACAGATATGGAAAATCAAGGATGACATTCACAACAATTTATATAAAAAGGTTAAAAATACCGCATCAATGCGATTCATTATCCTAACACCCAGCAACAAATTTTTAGATGAAAGGCGGATGTTTTCCGTAATTACAAATTAGATTCAAATCACATAATACAGTCATAGTCTCACTTGCAGACTATAATTTGTCACAATATACAAAAGGTTAACTCACAATTAAATGTAATCGGAATAAAGATAGGGAAGAGATGCACAAACTGTGTATACTTGTCAACTGGAGGTATACACAAAATACAACTTCAAAAAAATCTGAGACAAAACCAAAGTTCTCGTTAATATATTGATACAAGTATTCGTGGACCGTAAAATGAATAAAAACAAGACGAATTATAAAATTCTTGTCACCAAGCTAAAATAAATGGAAAATTCGCGGGACCAAAAGACAGATTACGAAGATCTTAACGTCATTTCCATTCGTGACAGTTGGGGGACACCATTCGAGGTATCATTCGAAAAGCTCTTTCCACAGTGCATGATACACCATCTCCCGAGACTCACAATACCAATGAACAGTTTATGCACAATAAGTCACTAATTGCTAGTCACCCAGATCGTCTAATGCTTACTAAAAGACAGGTGGGTGTGTGTGTGTGTGTGTGTGTGAGCATGACAAAAGCATTCTCTCTCTCTCTCTCTCTCTCTCTCTCTCTCTCTCTCTCTCTCTCTCTCTCTCTCTCTCTCTCGCTAATAAGACAAGAGATATGATTTATTTAAGCATGCTCCTTAATGCTAACCAAAATCAGTAACCTGAAAATAAGGATTTAGATGATACTGAGAATAAACAGTGATCATGGTTCAGGCACTTCAAAAGACAAAGAAAACGTTTCTCTTTAACTAATAAGAAATTCTGCTTTGTTGTTGGAGGAGGAGGAGGAGGAGGAGTGAGGTTGCACAAAGTATATAGTATTACAGCGAAACCTCCTCAGTTTACTATTTCGAGGAAACCTCTGAATTTTGAAACCCTCACAACGAGGAATTAGAATTCCTGAAGTGAAAGGAGAAACGACAAAAACGACCTTTTAAGGTTATCCCTGGAAATCACATTGATAAAACTGAGAACAAAGAATATTAGAAACAGAAAACTACTTGACGGCAACAACACTCGTCCAGCCATTACGTGTCGACACAGGATATGCAAAGAAGGAAAAATAGGTTTTTAGTTTCTGTAAAAGTAAACTATTGAACTGGCTTTGTCCGTCCGTCCGCACTTTATTCTATCCGCATTTTTTTCTGTCCGCCCTCAGATCTTAAAACCTACTGAGGCTAGAGGGCCGCAAATTGGCATGTTGATCATCCATCCTCCAGTCATCAAACATACCAAATTGCAGCCATCTAGCCTCAGTAGTTTTGATTTTATTTAAGATTAAAGTTAGCCATGATCGTGCGTTTGGTAACACTATAAGACAGTCCATCACCGGGCCGTGGTTAAAGTTCATGGGCCGCGGCTCATACAGTATTATACCGAGACCACCGAAAAATAGATCTATTTTCGGTGGCCTTGATTATAAGTTGTAGCGGCTGTACAGAAAACCAGATTGCGCCGAAGAAACTTCTGAGCATTTTATACTTGTTTTAATTGGCCACTGAATCGGTTCTAAAAGGAGTTGTTTTTGATAAAATAAATGGAAATGAGGTTGAAGTAAGGAGGTCGATTACACCTCCAGGTATGGATGGATGGAAATCTTATTTACAGACACATTATCCCAAAAATCTGCTGTAGCTTATTAGCAAGAAAGTTGATGCCAGATGCAGTGACAACAGCTGCATAACATCTGTTGAATTATCATGGGAAAATAATGTCAACATGAAAACAAAATATGATGGAAAATACTGTCAACACAAAAAATGATGGAAAAAATGCCAAGATAAAAAATTATGATGGAAAATAATGTCAACATAAAAAAATATGATGGAAAATGTCAAAATAAATAAATGTGGTGGAAAATAATGTCAACATAAAACAAATATGATGGAAAATATGTCAACTTAAAAAAAAAAATAAGATGAAAATGTCAGCATAAAAAATATGATGCAAAATGTCAACATAAAATATATGATGGAGAATGTAAAAAAATGATAGAAAATAATGTTGGCATAAAAAAATATGATGGATAATAATGTCAACATCATGAAATGTGACGGAAAATGTCAACATAAAAATTAAAATGAAAAATAATGTCAACATAAAAACATATGGAAAATAATGTCAACATAAAAAATATGATGGGAAATAATGTTAACATAAAAAAATATGATGGAAAATAATGCCACGATAAAAAATGGTGGAAAATAATGTCAATATAAAAAAATATGATGGAGAACGTCAACATAAAAAAATCTGAGAGAAAATAATGTCAGCATAAAAAAATATGATGGAAAATAATATCAACACAAAAAAGTATGACGGAAAATAAAGTCAACATAAAAAAATGATGAAAACTAATGTCAACATAAAAATTATTTTGAAAAATAATGTCAACATAGAAACATCTGATGGAAAATAATTTCACCATAAAATATGATGGAAAAATAATGTCAGCATAAAATACATGATGGAAAATAATGTCACGATAAAAAAACATGATGGAAAATAATGTCACGAAAAAAAATATGATGGAAAATAATGTCAATACAATAAAATATGATGGAGAATGTCAACATAAAAAAATCTGAGAGAAAATAATGTCAGTATAAAAAAATATGATGGAAAATATCATCAACATACAAAAGTTTGACGGAAAATAATGTCAACATAAACAAATGATGAAAACTAATATCAACATAAGAATTATTTTTAAAAATAATGTCAAAATAGAAATATCTGATGGAAAATAATGTCTACATAAAATATGATGGAAGAATAATGTCAACATAAAAAAAATATGATGGAAAATAATGTCATGATAAAAAATATGCTGGAAAATAACGTCAACAAAAAATATGATGGAGAATGTCAACAAAAAAAATATGATAGAAAATAATATCAACATACAAAATATGAAGGAAAATTATGTCAAAATAAAAAAAAAAAATACTACGGAAAACAATGTCAACATAAAAAAATGATGGGAAATAATGCCAACATAAAAATTATGATGAAAAATGTCAACACAATAACATATGACGGTAAATAATGCCAACATAAAAAAAATTTTGAAAAAATAATGCCAACATAAAAAAAGATGGAAAATAACGTCACCATAAAAAAATATGATGGAAAATTCAAAATAATGTCATGATAAAAAAATTAAGGTGGAAAATGGGATTATAAAGCAAAAAGGAAAATAAATTAGGAACCAGAAGGAACAACCAATCCGTCTACCTGCAACAATATGAAAATGTTTAAAAATTCATCAAAGAGGCAAACTCCCCAAAAAGGAAACCACTTTCCGTTCAACGACAGCAGGTTGATGGAAAATAAATCATAGAGTGCATTGCATATTTTGAAAATTCAAAGGGGATATTCTCAAAATTAGGCGACTGTTCTTTTAACTATGCATTACTACACCAAAAAAGTTCATTATGCTTGAAACATTTATCCATATTTTTACGCATTTATTTATCAATTTATTTTTCTCTTATAATAACTGATCTCTTTTTTCTTTATTTCCTGTTATCTTCTGAAAGCTCTTTCAAATGAACACCATATACTTTGGAAGCTTGAATTTCAAGTCAATGGCCCCTGTAGACTAGTTCCGTATGAATAGGGTCCATATTCTGAATAATAATGACAATAATTATAAATTAATCACATTCCCATCATAAAAACGACAAATGAAACAACATTTGTGCAACAACAAAAATATAAAACAAGTAAAAAATGCGCCGAAGTTTCTTCGGCGCAATCAAGTTTTCTGTACAGCCGCTACAGCGCATAATCAAGGTCACAGAAAATAGATCTGTCTTTCGGTGGTCTCGGTATAATGCTGTATGAGCCGAGGCCCATGAAACTTGAGCCGAGGCCCGGTAGTGACCTGTCTTATATCGTTGCCAGAAGCACGATCATGGCTAACTTTAACCATAAATAAAATCAAAACTACTGAGGCTAGCGGACTGCAATTTGGTATGTCTGATGACTGGAGGGTGGATGATCAACATACCAATTTGCAGACCTCTAGCCTTAGTAGTTTTTCAGATCTGAGGGCGGACAGAAACAAGTGCGGGCGGACAGACAAAGCCGGCGCAATAGTTTTCTTTTACAGAAAACTAGAAATGATAATTGAACATATGTAACAACAGGCGACTGAATATCCTGGTGAAAATAATTACAAATAAGACCCACAGCAACAGGTAATGAGAGATTGATGACTACTTCCATAAGCTCAAAGCGAAAACAACGAGACCAGCAGTAATGAACTCCAGGAAATTGGTGAATAATTACTTCCACAAAATCTCTCTCTCTCTCTCTCTCTCTCTCTCTCTCTCTCTCTCTCTCTCTCTCTCTCTCTCTCTCTCTCTCTCTCTATATATATATATATATATTATATATATATATTTGTCCACGTATATATATTTATGTATGCAATACATAAATATACACACACACACACACACACACACACACACACACACACACATATATATATATATATATATATATATATATATATATATATATATATATATTTGTCCATGTATATATATTTATGTATGCAATACATAAATATATACATATATATTCTGTATGTATATATATATATATATATATATATATATATATATATATACATATACATATACATATACTGCTTGCACGTGCATTTGATAGGATCTCTTTTCGAACACAACAGCAAAACATTTCAAGGAATATTTAAGGAAACAGAAACAGTATGAAACGACACAAAGGCATCAAATATAGTTAGATCAGGTTGGATAACAATTTAAAAATCCTATCGTGGAAAGAATAAATTTAACTGAAAAATTAAATCTTACGCTTAAGTGCAGGTGAGTCAAGGATACAAGGGAGAGAGAGAGAGAGAGAGAGAGAGAGAGAGAGAGAGAGAGAGAGAGAGAGAGAGAGAGAGAGAGAGAGAGAGAGAGAAAGCGTACAAGTCGTTTACTTATATGATCCACTTCCAATTACCTCCATTTCAGGTACTTAGAGTTAACGAAGGAGTTTACATAGAACAAATTAGGAAATGACTCTTCTGTTAAAGGGTAACCATGGTAAACGGTAATTTAGAGGGACGAAAACGAAAGAAGGCGTGGAGATTAAATAATAATAAATGGATGGGTGGAATATCATGGGAAAGAAGAGGCATACTGAAATCGGAGACAGAGTGAGAATTCAGCAGAGATGAGAAGACAGATACTTTTTTCTCTCAAAAAGGAAGATAAAGAAGCTTGTCTGCTCATAGTGACTTCAATATCCTTCCTTCACTTCAAGTCCTTTTTCATTAAGGTAAATTTAGGTCCATTGATGTAGTTCTTTCCAGCAAATCAAATCAGTGACCTGAAAATAATTGTGAAGACAATTTTGAAAAGAGGGTAGGATGATGCTGTAGCCGCTGCTATTAAAAAAGAAAAGTAGCTTCGTTGCGTAATGGTATGCTCTGAATATTGGTTTACCATGGCTTTCTTTTAGGAGGAGGAGGAGGTGATAAAGTAAAACATTAAATAGTTATCCCTGCACGTGATGAATGGTCTCGAAATAAAATTGCATAACAAATTAAGCATTTTCATATTTATACAAAACCTTTAAAAAACCTAAAACATTCTGCTACCCTTAACAAACGAAAACAAAGGCGAAAGAGTTTTTCTTTTTATCCATGGAAATCCCAGTGAGGAAACAGAAAACAAAAAAAATTACGGTAACATTACCCCAAGGCAGCACCACTCGACCCCAGATTTCACGCGTAAACACAAGGACAGCAACGAGGGCAAAATATGTCGGGTACTAGAATCAACTGTCGCCAACCCAGTTATATACTGACCACTCTTTCTTTGGTACACGATTTCCATAATCTATGACTTTTGTTTTTTACGTTTTATCCTTATCTATATACACATTTTAAATGCTGCATTAATTTTTTTTTTGTGAACGTTTAAAATGTTGACTACTGCGATTCTATCTGTTGTGCAAATTAATTTTTCTTTTCGACCTGAAAATCTGACAAGTGTCATGAAACGTCTGAAAATAAATCTGTGAGAATGGAGGTGGCCTCTCCTTCTGTATAGTGGATCAAGGTCTCTATAGACCTTTTACTGGACAGTAGCCGTTACATTAACAAATAAAAAATGCTCCGAAGTTTCTTCGGAGCAATCGACTTTTCTATACAACGTATAATGCTGTGTGAAACTCTCACCCACGGCCCATGACACTCTCAGCCGCGGCCCATGAAACTTCAGCTACGACCCGGTGGTGGACTGTGTTGTTATAGCGGTGCCAGAAGCACGATCATGACTAACTTTAACCTTGAATAAAATAAAACTACAGAGGCTAGAGGGCTGCTATTTGGTATGTTTGATGATTGGAGGGTGGATGATCAACATACCAATTTGCAGCCCTCTAGCCTCAGTAATTCTTACGATCTGAGAGCAGACAGAAAATGTGCGGGTGGAAGACAAATAGCCATCTCAATAGTTTTCTTTTACAGAAAACTAAAACCAGGCCAGAGGGAATTTATATATGGCATTTAATCAAACGTCAGGATTACCAACTGAAATTTCATTCAAAGACAGACCAAAAACAGCTTTTCCTCTTCACTGCAGTTTTCGCAGGATTGACTGAGGCTGGGCATATTAGTGATAGGTAAACGACATAATGGTGTACTATGTTAAAAGATAATGTCCGGTAAACACGAATTCTGGACACCATTCGCTTATATCAACCAACCATTTAAGACATGAAACGGATTCAGAAGAGTTCAGATTTATTAAGGGACACCACTATACTCTGCTCATAATGGAAATACACCTACAATAAAGGATTACAACACTGCCAAAAAGCCATGCAGAGATCCTGTCAACTTTAAACAACAATCGTTTTAACTATAAGCGCAAGAAAATTCCATCACAAAGGCGAAAACGAAAGCAAAACTTCGAAAACATACAAGAGACGTCATTTAAGCCTGAGCACCAATATATCACAAAGTCTGCTAGTGACAAGAAATAAGGCAAGAAACCCACTGTAACATTTTACGTAACGAAAAGTGATAATTATTTCCGTGAACTGAAAAAAAAACAGATAAAAGTTAAAAACCGTGAGACTAAAAAAGTAAAAAAAAAAAAAAAAAAAAAATTCAAGAAAAATAAAAAAGGTAAAAACTCTGAGAGTAATTTTAGCCTCTACCGGTCAACACATAATAGGAGCAGTAACGAACACTTGGAAATGGGTGGAAATTCGCCCAGCAATTTCGACAAATTTAAGACCCATCGGAGATTCCGTGGAAATTGCCTATTTCTCAAACCTTCTCTCTCTCTCTCTCTCTCTCTCTCCTTCTCTCTTCTTCTGTTTAACAGAAAATAATGCGGACGGGACATGCAATCGTAATTACTGGGGAAATAAGTGAGATAACGGTCTATTATAGCCGCGTTCATGAAGGTGAAATGAGTGGTGTAACGAAAACACACACACACACATATACACATATACATATAAATATATATGTATACACATACACACACACATATATATATATATATATATATATATATAGAGAGAGAGAGAGAGAGAGAGAGAGAGAGAGAGAGAGAGAGAGATTAATTTCCTGACTATTAACATACCTCTCTTTCTCAATAAAAATATACTATAGCAGGGAATTTTCTTTATAAGAAACAATGATAAATATTGGAAAATGAACACTGAAAAACTGAATAATACACAGCCTCCAGCGTATGGACTTCCGTGTAAACAAAACAAGAATGGCTATAGAAAAAAAAAATAACTCTTCAACTCTGACTAAAAACAACTCAAAAGTGTTCTTGGTTTGAGTTGCAACCATGCAGAGCCAACTCAACCAGGGGAGCACAATATGCGAGACTGCATGGGTTCGTTTCCTTTCCTAATTCTTGCCTTATTTCCGCAACTTTCCTAGACATTCTGCAGTGACACTTTTCAAGAATATGTCCCAATCGTTTGCCCAGTGACCCTTGACAAAAATGATGCACGTATATTCATGCGTTCGTCAATATTTGAATCTTTCGTGAATATAATAAAACACTGAGAGAGAGAGAGAGAGAGAGAGAGAGAGAGAGAGAGAGAGAGAGAGAGAGAGAGAGAGAGAGAGAGAGAGAGAGTTGTGGAGGTTTTATTAAATGATCTGTGGAGCACTGAGTTTAAGGATTCTTTTACGTGACCAAGTTGAATTTAAGTATTCTTTTACATGATCAGGCTGAATTTAAGGATTCATTTACATGACCAAGCTGAATTTAAGGATTCATTTACAAGGCCAGGCTGAATTTAAGGATGCTTTTACATGATCAGGCTGAATTTAAGGATTCATTACATGACCAAGCTGAATTTAAGGATTCATTTACATGACCAAGTTGAATTTAAGGATTCTTTTACATGATCAGGCAGAATTTAAGGATTCTTTTACATTATCATGAATTTAAGGATTCTTTTACATGATCAGACTGAATTTAAGCATTCTTTCACACGATCAGGGTGAGTTTAAGGAACCTTTCACATAATCAGGGTGAATTTAAGGATTCACTTACATGATCAAGGCGATTTTAAGGATTCTCTTCCATGATGAGGCTGCACTTAAGGATTCTTTTAAATGAGCAGGCTGAATTTAATGATTCTTTTACATTATCAGACTGAATTTACGGATTCTTTAACATTTTCAGAGTATGGGGTAATCCAAAAACAATGGTATAAATTCGTGGAGAAATGTCACTGAAAATTATTTAAAGAAATATATGACTAAATCGAAATCGAGCCGATACGAAAAAGTATTACAGTGATTTATAAAACAAAAAGCAAAACCTCAAAGCATACATCTCTATTATCCGCGCTTAACCCCCACCAGGAATATTTGCTCTGAGAGATGGTGTATATCAGAAAATCTAGTACCAAGAACTTACCATATTTATAAAACAGGAATATATTAAATACGAGCTTGATGGCGCGCACTACATTGCTCTGGAACCCGGCGCTGCAAGTCATGTCTCCCCTACCCTCCCGATCCCTTATCTACCTCACCCGGGCCGGACAAACAGGTTTGCAGGAGGAGGGTGGATGTGTCATGCCTTCCATACCCTCCCGATCCCTACCTACCCCGCCCCCATCGGGGGCGTACAAACAGGTTTGCAAGAGGAGAGTGGATGCATCATATCTCCCCTACCCTCCTGATCCCCTACCTACACCGCCCCCACCCGGGGCGGACAAACAAGAACGATCCACTCGGGTTTTATTCTTATAAATATTAAAATCACTGTGAAAAACCATGCCTCATTCAAAACTCTGCTGACTAGGTAGCTATATTCAATAGGAAGTCTGTTTATACTTAGCAAAGCTGAGGACCTTTCCCCCCTTGAAAGCTACCCTTTGCTAAGTACAGATGTTGCGACAAATGGTTTATCGAGTAACAGGATATTTCTTCAAAGCAAGAAATAATAATATATTGAAAAGTTGTGGGTCTGTAATTTGGAGCGAAGTTGTGGTTATGAGCACGGATTAAAATACAGTTATCTTTCCTAAATGGTGAATGGAATATACAATTTAGCCCAAAGGCCATGCACTGGCACCTATGAGGTCACTCACCGCTGAAAGGGAAACTGAGAATAGAAAGGTTTGAAAGGTGTAACAGGAGGAAAACCTCGCAGTTGCACTATGAAACAATTGTTAGGAGAGGGTGGGTAGCAAGATGGAAGAAAGATAAAATGAATGGAGGTGGTAAAGTAAAAGGAATGAAAGGGGTTGTAGCTAGGACCCGAAGGGACGCTGCAAAGAACCTTACGTAATGCCTACAGTGCACCACGTGCGATGCACTATAGGCACTACCCCCCAATGGGGACCTAAATGATGAGTTTTATAAAGGTACATGAAATACTTGAGGTATTTCGATATAAGCTACATGGCTCTCTTTCTTTGCTAATTACACAATCCCGTGGAAGGACAAAAATAAACAAACAAATAAATAAATAAATAAATAAAATAAAATAAAATAAAAAATAACGACAGAAACCCGCTCTGACTTCTTTCCTTTGGAAATTCCATCATGGGAGCCGAGATGGAAATAGCCTTTGGTTAAAACCTCCTCCTTTATCCTGTTTAAGCTAAGGATCACCATAAGTGAAATATGATAAAAATTAAAATATTACTTACCTGCTAACCTTTACAAAGACATTGGAGATAGAAGAGTGTTTCACAGTTATATTGCTGGAGAGATAACGTCTGTATTAACGTTGAATATCACTGCTATCTGAGTCTAAATTCTTCTGAACAATGTTTACTGGATTGACTGATTGATTTATAGATTTTAGGCATGCATGCAAAGCATTGGGGCAACTATGGCCATTCAGCGCTTAAAATCAAACATTAATTGAGCTAAAATTCATTAAAACTATAAATTACGATAAAAAAATGTACCAAAATATACCGTCTTTAATTCTAATTAAATAAATCTGTAAGATCTGATAAAAAGTTAAATTCTGAAATAAAGGTTACTTTTATTTATCACAATTAGTGTCAAGTACCTCTCTAGGGAGAGAAATATCGCCTCTTCAAATGTTAGGAAAAGTTCGTCAACTTCATCAAGTTCTAGGCGACCTGGTTAAATGAAGAGGCATAAAGATTGAAAAAGTCTACGGTAATTGATATCCACAGTTCATTACTCTGTTGCTAATTTCAATGAGAAGAAAAAAAGGAGGAAAGGCACAATTGCTTGGAAAATGCAGGGCAATGTTACTTTGTTTACATACACTTGACATTGTCCTTTTCCTTCAAGATTTAAAAAGCCTACGGTAATTGATATCCATATTTAATTACTCTGCTGATAATTTCAACGAAAATAAAAAAATTAAGGAAACGCACAAGAACTGCTTGGAAAATACAGGGCAATGTTACTTAGTTTAAATACGATTGACATTGTCATTTTATTTAGGGCTGAAAAAAGTCTACGGGAACTGATATCCATATTTCATTACTCTGTTGATAATTTCAACGAACAGAAAAAAAAGGGGGAAAGGAAAAACTGTTTGGAAAATGCAATGAATGTTATTTGTTAAAATTAAATACACTTGACATTGTCATTTTATTTTAAGATTGAAAAAAAAGTCTACGGTAACAGATATCCATATTTCATTACTCTGCTGATAATTTCAACGAAAAAAAAAAAACGAACAATGACTGCTTGGAAAATGTAGGACAATGTTACTCTGTTTAAATACGCTTGACGTTGTCAATTTATTTTAAGGCTGAAAAAGTCTACGGTAATTGATATCCAGATTTCATTACTCTGCTGATAATTTCAACTATAGATAAAAAGAGGAAAGGCACAATTGCTTGGAAAATGCGATGAATGTTACTTTGTTTAAATACACTTGACACTGTCATTTTATTTTAAGATTGAAAAAAGTCTACGGTAATAGATATCCATATTTAATTACTCTGTTGATAATGTCAACGAACAGAAAAAAAGGAAACGCACAATAACTGCTTGGAAAATGCAGGTCAATGTTACTTTGTTTAAATACGCTTGACATTGCCATTTTATTTTAAGACTGAAAAAGTCTACGGTAATTGATATCCATATTTCATTACTCTGCTGATAATTTCAACGAATAGAGAAAAAGGAGGAAAGGCACAATTGCTTGGAGAATGCAGGGCAATGCTACTTTGTTTAAATCCGCCTGACATTGTCATTTTATTTTGTAATGTGAGATCACTAATGACATTTATTTTCGGCTAAACTAAAACCTACGCAGGAATTTTCACTACAAATATGGGAATGAAGGCAAATCACGAACTCCAACTTGACAATACATAATTAGACCGTTTATATTTCAACGAATTATTAAATCCACCTCATAGCAATCTTCTTCAAAGAGAAAAATCATGGTAATAACAGTTTACGAAAAAAGAGACATTACAAAACAATAGTAACGAGAAATTAAAAATAATTTCTGACATATTCTCTTTTTCATACTTTTTACTATGAGCACAAAAACTAGAGGAGGAGGAGGAGGAGGAGGAGGAGGAGGAGGAGGAGGAGGAGGAGGAGGAGGAGGAGGAGGAGGAGGAGGAGGTGGTGGTGGTGGTGGTGGTGGTGGTGGTGGCAAATTAAACAAATCCCAAATTATATTATTGAATGGTCTCAAATCAAGGAGTCTAAAATAGCAAATTTTCCAAGTAATTCTTATTTTTCCTAGCATACAAACCTAAAGGTCTTTAAATAGGATTCAGCTCGCGTCCGCAAGCGAAACTTTATGTAAAGACCTAAGGTTTGTATTTGTATAGGCACAAACATTGCCCATTTTAACTGGGACATCAATAAAAAGAAATAAAAAAAATACAGAAATGATAGCAATAAAATCAGCCTTTCTGAAATTCCTAGTTAGAAGCCAAGGTAGAACAAATGAAATACCAAGGTCGATAATGCAACTGGATTACTAATGGAGACTTTATTCACACGCAAAAAAATATGTCATCCCTTTTACCACAGTTCAATCTACAACTATATATATATATATATATATATATATATATATATATATATATATATATATATATACATATATATATACATATATATATGTATATATATATATATATATATATATATATATATATATATACATATATATATATATATATATATATATATATATATATATATATATATATATATATATATATATATATATATATACATATATATATATATATATATATATATATATATATATATATATATATATATATATATATATATATATATATATATATATATATATACACATATATATATATATATTATATATATATATATATATATATATATATAAACAAAGGAGGGTATGTAACTAGATGCAGTGATAACATCTCAAGGGGCCTCATGCAATATCAGTAAATCATACCAGCATTAAGAAAATCTATATTAAAAATTCGTAGTATAACAAACAAAATACTTTTCCAAAACAAACTACACAATTGCTGAAATCCATGAAGCGACCAGCCTCCCCAAAGGAAACCACAATCCTTTGAACATTTTAATCTTAATGGAAGATACATCTAAACGATTAGATGGCAATACGACGAACCTCCCTCTAAAGTATAGTTCGACATTACACAAAAATGCTACAAATATATAATAAAACAAAATCCCATCAAACTGACGAAAACGAAAAGCGAAATCTCCTTGTCAAAGGGAAAAGAAGATATGTGAATACTAGTTACACAAAATGCCAAAAGAAGATATGTGAATACCAGTCACAAAAAAAGACAAGCAATTAAGAAATTAGAGATATTTAAAAAAAAATAAAAAAAAAACTTGGCCTGAAAACATTTCTGTGAACGTTCTTTTCCTCAGACTTTCATCAGAATTTCATTTCTAATCCTCGTTACGGAATGTAACATGAGAGAATCAACCCAACCAGATGAACAGACATACACACTCACATACGCACACATACACACGGCGTGACTGCTTGCTTTTTTTTCAGTTTCGTATTTCTAGTCTCCCTTCTGCAACATCGAAAGTGATATCTTTCAACATCTAAATCTACTGTAACTGGTGAGACCTAAAAAAAAAAAAAAAAGCCATACACGGACTTTTGAATACATAATTCGTCGAAATTTAAATCTTCGGTGAATATCACTTACGATTATAAGCTTTCTTTGTGTGTATTTGAGTGCGCACGGATAAAAGCAAGTAAAAAATGCGCCGAAGTTTCTTCGGCGCAATCGAGTTTTCTGTGCAGCATATAACCAAGGCCACCGAAAATAGATCTGTCTTTAGGTGGTCTTGGTATAATGCTGTATGAGTCGCGGCCCATGAAACTTTAACCACGGCTCGGTGGTGGCCTATCCTATGTCGTTGCCAGAAGCTAATTTTAGCCTTAAATGAAATAAAAACTACTGAGACTCGAGGGCTGCAATTTGGAATGTTTAATGATTGGAGGGTGGATGATCAGCATACCAATTTGCAGCCCTCTAGCCTCAGTAGTTTTCAAGATCTGAAGGCGGACAGAAAAAGTGCGGACAGAATGAAGTACGGACGGACAGAAAAAGCCAGCACAATAGTTTTACAGAAAACTAAAGAGAAACTATTTAGAGTACAGGGAGGTGAGTTTGTAATATGAAATTTAATATTCTAAATTGGTTCTGAATTTTAGCCGAATTTAGAAAAACAGATTAATCTTACTGAGCTACTTCGCTTACCATAGAGAACTGGAGAAAAACATAAAAAAAACTCGTTAAAGGGAATAATATAAGTAGGGTTATTTATTCATGTAAAGGTAAATACTTTATATATTTGTAGTGTAATGTTGTTGACCTCTTAACAGCTGTTTGCTTGTTGTTTAGTGTCAACCTGGTCGAAGTCACTTTGGCTTTACGATTCAGTTAAATACCTGCCTCCGTATTGAGTGTACCTCCTTTTTATTACTCAATAAAGACACTACGTAACGGGTCGTTTCCCATCTCACGGACTTATCAATATTGTAGTGATCTATTAAGAAAGTAGCTATTGAAAACCTCCGGTATCTAATAAGCTAGTTTAACTTCAACCGACTATTTGCCAAGGGGAGTAGAATATGTCTTAACGATGCCTTGACTGCTAGTAATATTTCCCTTATAATTCTGAGCAAAACCTCAAAATACCATTATTTTAAAAATTAGATCGAAATTTTCAGTAATACGCTTAAGACTAAGATCCTTGCATCGGCCACTGTGTACAAAAATATAAAAAAAATAATCTAATTAATAGCCGCAGCGGAAAATAACTTTTTCTGCTAACAGAATTTAAGGTCGACTCAACTTAATTTTCTCTCTCTCTCTCTCTCTCTCTCTCTCTCTCTCTCTCTCTCTCTCTCTCTCTCGTCAATGGCACACGCGGCTAATAATTAAGCTGCATCTTTACCTTGCCTCAGAAAGTTAAGACTCGTTAAAAGGCACGGCACAACAACAAGATAAGGAGGTTGTGGAGATACAAATAAGTTTAGATGTTTTTCAGTATGATACACGACGATAAAGAGTTTTTTCTCCTTCCATGACACGCTAAAGAAAGACAGTGTTCCAGTAATAATTTGAAAGGGTTCTCTCTTATGAAAAAATAAACTTCCGATATATTTCGATAAAGGCTACGCTACAACATTTCATTCACTTAGAAAAAATAAAGGAGGGAAAATGAGGGTTAGAAGTGAAACAGACGTTCCAGTCAGAAAAATAATGGCAGCACTAAACTGGGGGAAAAAAAAAAAGACTTATTCACAAATTTAAAATAATTGCGCGTCTCAAAATTCAACAAACATATTGCATAGGAATAGAACAGAATATAGAAATTAGGCCAAAGACCAAGTGCTGGGACCTATCATGTCATTCGGCGCTGAAAGAGAAATTGACAGTAAGAAGGTTTGAAAGGTGCAACAGGAGGAAAACCTGCAGTTGCACTTGGAAATAATTTTTAGAGAGGGTGGAAAGTCAGATGGGAGAAAAAGAATATGAACGGAGGTGCAGCAAAAGGAATGAAAGAGGTTGCAGCTAGGGGCCTGAGGAAGGTACGCTGCAAAGACCCCTGAAGTAATGCCTACAGCGTACCACGTGAGGTGCACTAACGGCACTATCCCCCTACGGAGCATTTTGCTTAGGAAAAAGTATAACTCGAAATACTCAGGCGAGTTAAATAAGTTACATCTGCAACAATAAGCAAGAAAACTATTCCATTAAAAAGGTAAAAATGTTTTTTTATTTCTTAGCAGGTGACGTTACGCAAATTAATGGAGCAGTTAACACACAATTCTGCAACTACAAACACCAAGAACTAAAGAAAAGAAGTTAGAACTGAGTACCACAAAATCAAAAAGTAAAACAGAAAACGAACAAGTAAAAAATGCGCCAAAGTTTCTTCGGCGCAATCGAATTTTCTATACATCGTATAATGCTGTATGAAACTCTCACCGACGGCCCATGAAACTTTCAGCAACGGCCCAGTGGTGGCCTGTGTTGTTGGCACCTATAGCGGTGCCAGACATACGATCATAGCTAACTATAACCTTCAATAAGATAAAAATTACTGAGGCTAGAGGGCTGCAATTTGGTGTGTTTGATGATTGGAGGGTGGATGATCAACATACCAATTTGTAGCCCTCTAGCCACAGTAGTTTTTAAGATCTGAGGGCGGACAGACAAATAGCCATCTCAGTAATTTTCTTTTACAGAAAACTAAGAAGTGAAAACTCAAGAGCAATATTATTAGTCTCTGTAACGGTCGGCGTACAACGGAAGCAGTATAACGACCGCCAGGAAGTAGGTGGAAATTCGCCCAACAATTTCGCAAATTTAAGAGCCCTTCGGAGATTTCATGGAAATTGCCTATTTCTCAAAACCTTCTTTCCCTCTCCTTGTCTCTCTCTCTCTTATCCTCTTTAACACAAAGATAATACAGAAGAGATATAAAACATTATTGCTATGAAAATGAATCGGATAACGGCGTATCACCGCACAGATGATGAAGAGTATTTAAATAGCAGTAGGAGTCCATTCAGAACACACACACACATTACAGGCTGTGAAATATTTTACATGTCATGGTGATGAGATCAGTACAAAATATGTAATCTGGTAAAACGTTAAGGTATAGGTAGAATAATACGTGTGTTTACGGAAATAACTAATATGGCATAGCCACTTATTTCATGTATCTTAAATGTCTTTCTGTACCTAAGGTTTTTTCCTTGGCAGACTGTCGCCTAACGTACCATACACCCAGCGATTTTTACCTAACTTCCCGATCCACCAGTGACCCAAATGGTAGCATTTCATTCGAATTACCCCTTCAGCGTGAATATGATAGAAGTGATCAACAGATGATCACTTATTTCATAGAAATAAAATTCTGACTGACAGGTTTCTCAAATGGAAGGCAAGGGTTCGATCCCGATGCGAGACCGAAATTTCTGTGAAACCTATCATCTTGCGTGGATTAGTTCCACACACACACACACACACACACACACACACACACACATATATATATATATATATATATATATATATATATATATATATATATATATATATATATATATATATATAATTTATAATAATAAAGTTCGAGCGGATCTTTCTTGCTTGTTCACCCTGGGTGGGGACAGGGTAGGTAGGGGGTTAGGGAAGACATGACACATCCACCCTCCTCCTGCAAACCTGTTTGTTCCCTCCGGGTGAGGGCGGGGTAGGTAGGGGATCCGGAGGGTAGGAGAGACATGATGGGCAGCGCCTGCTTCCAGCACAGCGTAGCACGCGCCATCAAGCTCGTAAATATATATATATATATATAAATATATATATATATATATATATATAATATATATATATATATATATATATATTATATATATATATATATAAATATATATATAAATATATATATATACATATATATATATATATATATATATATATATATATATATATATATATATATATATATATAAACAAACACAAACCCCCACAAAATCGTTGATAACTTTCATCTCATCCTCAAAAAATGTCTGTCTGATGCATGTGACAACTGTAACCAATTCTTAAATCTCTAAATATTGTAAAGTAATTTCATGTATCTCTATTGCAGTCAGTTGAGCACTATTAAATGCTTACATGTTCAATTATTAACTAAAGTTTCATTCCGAAACTGAGTTTCACCTGCTTCAAGAGAACGCTTAAGCCAATACACGGAGTTTGCTGACGTTCATTTGTTATTACTTTACCGGCTTTGTGCAAATAAATCCTATTAAGATCTATTACTTCCGAGTAAACAACGCTTCAAGATGCGAGTATATTAGTGCAAAAGCTAAATATCCTTCGTTTCATATTACATAAATTGTAACTTGCGTCACTGCTAGAGTCTAAGAGAATGATCTGTATTTATCTTACAACTTTTCCTGCGAGCTTTTAGTACATAATTGATTATGTATATGTATGCATGTATATATACATACATATACATACATATATATATTAATTTTAGATG
>JANJGK010000037.1:27929913-28013977 GCA_039081455.1 Macrobrachium rosenbergii | reverse complement strand
ATATATATATATATATATATATATATATATATATATATACAACCGCAACCTCACGTAATCCAAGGCTAAATATCTGGTTAGACCACCATAAAAAAAAGGAAATGCATTCTCTCTCTCTCTCTCTCTCTCTCTCTCTCTCTCTCTCTCTCTCTCTCTCTCTCTCTCTCGTAAGATCTTCCCAGAAAATTTAGAGACACAACTCAACGCCAGGTCTGAATAATTTACCACTCTTGTGGGTAAAGATTCTATACAGACGCTTACTCTTAGAGCAACAAGTAAAAGAAAAGTCTTTCACATAAATAAACACGGTATTACACGTGAAGGACTCTACCTGACATAGTTTATTTATACAGGACAGTTTCTCAACGTGGGTACGTATGTTCAGTAAAGGCTACTTCAGTTATTCACTCATGCATACAAACAATATATATATATGTGTATATATATATATATATATATATATATATATATATATATATATATATATATATATATATATATATATATATATATATGAATTTTCATCACATCACCGTGATTCGCATACAAGCATTAAGCTACAGACGTCCTTTAATATGCAATTCTCTCTACCTCGGAAATGATACATTCTCATATATGTTACCGGAATTTTTTTTTTTTTTGTTGATAATAAGTTCGTCGTCTCGTGGGCTAAATCGCGTAACTGTAGTCCTGAGTTCTTGTCTTCCGCGGTTCGAGCCCACGAGACGACGAACTTATCATTAACTAAAAAAAAAAAAAAAAATCCCCTTCGGGTAATATATGTGAAAATATATTATTTCCGAGGTAGAGCGAGTTGGATATTAAAGGACGTTTGTAGCTTATATGTGTGTATATATATATATATATATATATATATATATATATATATATATATATATATATATATATATATATATATATATATTTATATTAGTGTATGTATATATATAAATACATATACATATATACAGTATATATACAGGGAAGATTATTTTCTTGATAACTAGTTGACTCTGATGCACCGCCATGTGTGTGTCTGCGTCAGTGTGTGAGTGTGTGTGTGTGTGTGTGTGAGAGAGAGAGAGAGAGAGAGAGAGAGAGAGAGAGAGAGAGAGAGAGAGAGAGAGAGAGATAGAATGTTCTCTTGATAATTAGAAATATGAATATTGCCATGATTTGCATCAGAGAGTTATTTAAGCCTTATGGCAATTAGAAATACCTGTGTCTCAAGACAATTAGAAATGTGAAATTCAACATGATTTGCTTCAAAGAGCTTATTTGAAGTCTCAAGAAATTTACTTGAATGTCATCGCTGCTCACAAATACAACTAATACATTTAAAAACAAAATAAACCCATGTGGGGAAGAAAACATTCGAAATCTATGTTTCTACAAAATCCCAAGGAATAATTAACTGCACTACCTACATTATTGCAAGTACGGTGCTTCGAAAATATACTCATATACTTTAGTTTTCTCCTACGGCCTTAAATGGAACGTCAATTGTGAGCCACGGACAAGTTCAAAACAATCTGAATAACATTACAAATATATATATATATATATATATATATATATATATATATATATATATATATATATATATGTGTGTGTGTGTGTGTGTGTGTGTGTGTATGTATAGATATATGTATATCCATCTATCTATCTATATATATACATTATATATATATATATATATATATATATATATATATATATATATATATATATATAGAGAGAGAGAGAGAGAGAGAGAGAGAGAGAGAGAGAGATGTATATATATATAATATAAAAACAACATACTCGCATTACCATATTACTACGAATACTATTTCTGAACTATCCTAGATACCTTCTGTAACAGCTTCAACAAAAAAAAAAAGAAAATTAAGAAAATCATTAGCAATGAATCGGATTCCCCTTCATACACTGCGCCACTCACCTCAGTTTTATGGGTACTCTCGCGCTTACTCGAAATGCAGCTTTTCCATTCAAACATATCTTTCAAGCTACCTAGTCGTCCTATCTCGTTCTCCCTCTCCTTAAAAATCTTGAGACTTCAACATCGTCCACCCTTTTTGCCAACTTACAGTCTCCCATTCTTTCCACGTGACCAAACCACCTCAAGCCGATACTCATTTAAAGCATCCTCTTATTATTTCTTAGCGCATTTGCCAGCCTTTGCAGCTACTCTTCACCATCACCAATTACATATAGAAGCCACTCCACTTACAAGACAACATTTCTCTCAATCCTTCAGTCATAAGAATATCAAACATGCACTCTATCTATCTATTTACCTATCTATTTATATATCTGTCTATATATATATGTGTATATATACATATATTGTATATATATATATATATATATATATATATATATATATATATATATATATATATATATATATGTCTCATACACATATGTACATGTATAATATATATGTATATATAGTGTATATGTATATGTATATGTATATATATATATATATATATATATATATATATATATATATATATATATATATATATATATAATTTATTTAGAAGGAACAACACAGTACAAACATAAAAGATATGGTAACAATTTGATCAGACAAAAGAAGACAACATAAGTAACAAAAACACAAAACAAGCTATAAATTTTGTATGTAGACCTGGACTTTGGACCATGTAGAAATTTAAAGTAATTTCTAATGTGCATTCAACCATCACTGTTGTAAGCGTCGTACTGAGTGCATTTTTTTACAGAAATTGTAAAAAGCAAATATAAAAAAAATACCTAAAGGTACAGATAAAAAGGTAAAAAATAGCCAAAGTAACGTTAACGATGGAAAACTTGGATGTAAAAGAAATGCATTTTAAATTAAATTCCTTGCGCCGTCCTTTAATAAGTACAGTTTTTATACCCAAAGGGTATGATAAACATTATGGAAGTCCTCTGTAATAATATTCGACGGGACTAATTAACTTAACAGTGATAAAATTCTGGAAGAATAACATGTTTTAAGATACAGTTATCAGCTTGGGTTGCTAGCTTCTTGGTATTTTCTTGTGACTAGCACTTTTTTATCTACACTTCTTCCTCAAAGGAAGATGTGTATACTTTCAAAAACTAGTAAAACATTCTCATGTTACCTGAGATTATTTCCGGGCTTTTCTTCATTAGATATATACACAGTATATATATATATATATATATATATATATATATATATATATATATATATATATATTTAGATATATTTATACATATTTATATATATGTATACATATGTATATATATATACATACATACATACATACATATATATATATATATATATATATATATATATATATATATATATATATATATATATATATATATATATCAAGGCCATTGCTGTTAAATCAGTTCGTAGCTTAAAATCGCTGCATAAATCTGTAAATGCTATTCTGAATAACAGTGGTTTCTGCTCTTTTCCTCTTTCCATCGGCCATTACATTAAATGTCACATTTGCTCCTGTGAAAATGAAAGAGTAGTTTCCCATTTGCATATATTGACGAATAACACATTACAAACTGCTTTAACCTGCTTGCATGGTCTGCTTTCAGCAACATTTTGTTGATGACGAATAATGTCTCATTTGCATTTTGTCATCTAGGCCATTTTATATAAGAGAGAGGAGAGGGAACATTCCCTTCTAAATCTCATAAAAGATTCGCTATTTGAAAGGTTTTGTGAGATATCCTTTGTTATTACGAAAAACTCGGGAACTGTGATAAAAGTCTTCGCATAATCATATTTATCTCGTCAGTGAGAGGGAATATTAATGCACTAACTCTCAGGGCGCAGGCGCACCTGATGTAGGGTAGTGGATCCCTTGGTAGGCATTAATGCAGATGCTCTTATTTGAATATTAGCATACAAAGATCTCTGGAACAAAAGTGGCACGGATGGAAGGCATTTTCATCTTTTACGGAAAGCCGATGCTTTTTCTGACCGGCGATTAAGTGTAATGAATCCAGTTTTTAAATAAAAAAAATATGTATATATGAATACGCATAAAAACAATAAGCAATCGATCTAGTTTCCCTTGCATGAAGTTAAAACAAATCAATATGACAGAGATCAGACCTTCCTTTCCCCTCACGTGATGTAGAAGCACACAAAAATAATAAAGCTCCCTTTAAACCACACCAGAATAACAGGGCTCCATTTTCCCTCAGATGGCGCAGACGCTCAGAGGAATGAAAGAGCTCCCTTTAGACACACAAGGATAATAGAGTTCCCTTTAGACACACAAGGATAACAGAGTTCCATTTAGACACACACAAGGATAATAGGGTTCCCTTTAGACACACACAAGGATAATACAGTTCCCTTTAGATGCACACAAGGATAATAGAGTTCCATTTAGACGCTCACAAGGATACTAGAGTTCCCTTTAGACGCACACAAGGATAATACAGCTCCCTTTAGACACACACAAGGATAACAGAGTTCCCTTTAGACGCACACAAGGAAAACAGAGTTCCCTTTAGACGCACACAAGGAAAACAGAGTTTCCTTTAGACACACACAAGGATAACAGAGTTCCCTTTAGACGCACACAAGGATAATAGAGCTCCCTTTTCCTTCAAATGACGTACACAAAAGTAAAAGGAGTTTCTTTAGACGCTTAAAAGAATAACTGAGCTCTTCGACGCACACATGAATAAAAGAACACCGTTTAGACGCACACATGAATAAAAGAACACCTTTTAGACTCACACATGAATAAATGAGCACCTTTTAGACGCACACATGAATAAAAGAACGCCTTTTAGACGCACACAAGAATAACAGAACGAGGGGAAAACTGTAAAATGTACTCCACGATAGAGTGAACCCAACATGACCATAAGCAGCCGTACAAGTCTTGTGAAGTTCGTTGCGGAGAGAAATCAAAGGTGGATTTTCGTAACGGGGAAGAGGGAAAACTCTAAGAACTAATAAAAAAAGTAAAAAATGCTGTATGAAACTCTCAGCCACGGCCCATGAAACTCTCAGCCACGGCCTATGAAACTCTCAGCCACGGCCCATGAAACTTTCAGCCACGGCCCGGTGGAGGCCTGCATTGTTGGCACCTATAGCAGTTCCAGACGCACGATCATGGCTAACTTTAACCTTAAATAAAATAAAAACTACTGAGCTAGAGGGCTGTAATTTGGTACGTTTGATGATTGGAGGGTGGATGATCAACATATCAATTTTCAACCCTCTAGCCTCAGTGGTTTCTAAGATCTGAGGGCGGATATAAAAAGTGCGGACGGACAGACAAATAGCCATCTCAACAGTTTTCTTCTCAGAAAACTGAAAAATGGAGAAAATTCAGAGAAGTCGTAACAGTGAAGAGGATTCAGATAATACAATGGGTGAGAATAATTAAGGCAAAACATGAAAACTTTCTCAGTTAAGAAGTTAAGAGATTTATGTATGAAATCGAAATAAATTGGTTCAATTTACAAAAGGATGAATAGAAATTAATGAAACTTTGATCGTGAAAATAATTCGAATATGCTATATAATATGAAAAGCTGAATGTCATAATAATGAAAAGCAACCAATTGAAAACATGAAATGGATTCGAATAACCGCCCCAAAATCCATGAAAGCGAGAGAGGGTATTTTGAAAATCAAACTATTTCGAAAGCGAGGGTGTTTCGAAAGCGAAGCTATTCCGAAAGCGAGGCTGTTTCGAAAGCGAGGCTATTTCGAAAGCAAGTGAGTATTTTGAAAGCGAGGCTTATTTCGAAAGCAAACAAGGCATTTCGCAAGCGAGGCTATTTCGAAAGTGAGGGAGGATATTTCGAAAGTGAGGCTATTTTGAAATCGAGGGAGGGTGTTTCGAAAGCGAGGGAGGGTATTTCGAAAGTGAGGCTATTTCAAAAGCGAGGGAGGGTATTTCGAAAGAGAGGCTATTCCGAAAGCAAGGGAGGGGGTATTTCGAAAGTGAGGCTATTTCAAAAGCAAAGGAGGGTATTTCGAAAGCGAGGCTATTTCGAAAGCAAAGGAGGGTATTTTGAAAGCGAGGGAGGGTTATCTCGAAAGTGAGGCTTTTGAAAGTGAGGGAGGGTATTTCGAAAGTGAGGCTTTTGAAAGTGAGGGAGGGTATTTCGAAAGCGAAGCTGTTTCGAAAGCGAGGCTATTTCGAAAGCAAGTCTATTTTGAAAGCAAGGGAGGGAATTTCAAATGCGAGGCTATTTGAAAAGCAAGGCTGTTTCAAAAGCGAGGGAGGATATTTCGAAAGTGAGGGAGAGTATTTTGAAGGCAAGGGAGGGTATTTCGAAAGCGAGGGTATATCAAAACCGAGTATATTTTGAAAGCGAGGGAGGATATTTCGAAAGCGAGGGAAGATATTTCGAAAGCGAGGGAGGATATTTCGAAAGCGAGGGAAGGTATTTCCAAAGTGTGTATATTTCGAAAGTGAGAGTATTTCGAAAGCGAGGGAGGGTATTTCGAAATTGAGGGAGGGTATTTTGAAAGTGAGGGAGGGTATTTGGAAAGCAGCAAGGCTATTTTGAAAGCGAGTGAGGCTATTTCCAAAGCGAGGCTATTTCAAAAGTGAGGCTATTGAAGTGAGGGAGGGTATTTCGAAAGGGAGGCTATTTCGAAAGTGAGGGTAATTTTGAAAGCGGGGAAGAGCATTTCGAAAGCGAGAGAGGGTATTTCAAAAGTGAGGCTATTTCAAAAGCGAGGAAGGGTACTTCTGAAGTGAGACTATTCGAAAGCAGGGAAGGGTATTTCAAAAGAGAGGCTATTTCGAAAGCGAGGGAAGGTATTTCGAAAGTGAAGAATGGTATTTTGAAAGCAAGGGAGGGCATTTCGAAAGCAAGGAATGGTATTTCGAAAGCGAGGGAGGGCATTTCGAAAGCGAGGGAGGGTATTTCGAAAGCGAGGGAGGGAATTTCGAAAGTGGGGCTATTTCAAAAGTGAGGGAGGGTATTTCGAAAGCGTGGCTATTTCGAAAGCGGGGAAGGGTGTTTCGAAAGCAAGGCTATTTTGAAAGCGACAGAGGGTATTTCAAAGTGAGGCTATGTAAAAAGCAAGGCTATTTCGAAAGCAGGGAAGGGTATTTCGAAAGCGAGGCTATTTCGAAAGTGAGGGAGGGTATTTCAAAAGCGAGGCTATTTCGAAAGCGAGGGAGGATATTTCAAAGTGAAGCTATTTCAAAAGAAAGGCTATTTCGAAGCGAGGAATGGTATTTCGATAGCGAGGCTATTTCGAAAGCAAGGGAGGGTATTTTGAAAACGAGGCTTTTTCAAAAGCGAGGGAGGATATTTCAAAAGTGAGCCTATTTTGAAAGAGAGGGAGGGTATTTATAAAGCGAGGCTATTTCGAAAGCAGGAAGGGTATTTTGAAAGCGAGCTATTTCAAAAGTGAGGGAGGGTATTTCAAAGTGAGGCTATTTCAAAAGCAAGGCTATTTCAGAAGCGAGGAAGGGTATTTCGAAAGCTAGGCTATTTCGAAAGCAAGGGAGGGTATTTTGAAAACGGGGCTTTTTCAAAAGCGAGGGAGGATATTTCAAAAGTGAGCCTATTTTGAAAGAGAGGGAGGGTATTTATAAAGCGAGGCTATTTCGAAAGCAGGGAGGGTATTTTGAAAGCAAGCTATTTCAAAAGCGAGGGAGGGTATTTCAGTGAGGCTATTTCAAAAGCAAGGCTATTTCGGAAGCGAGGAAGGGTATTTCGAAAGCTAGGGTATTTCGAAAGCAAGGGAGGGTATTTTGAAAATGAGGCTATTTCGAAAGCGAGGGAGGGTATTTTGAAAGCGAGGGAGGGGATTTCGAAAGCGAGGGAGGGTATTTTGAAAGCGATGGAGGGTATTTCGAAAGCGAGGGAGGGTATTTCGAAAGTGAGGCTATTTCAAAAGAGAGGAAGGGTATTTTGAAAGTGAGGCTATTTCGAAAACGGGGCTACTCCAAAAACGAGGGAGGGTATTTCTAAAGCAAGGCTATTTCGAAAGCGTGGAAGGGTATTTCGAAAGTGAGGCTATATCCAAAACAAGGGAGGGTATTTCGAATGCGAGGCTATTGCGAAAGCAAGGGAGGGTATTTTGAAAGCAAGGCTATTTTGAAAGCGAGGGAGGGAATTTCGAAAGCGAGGGAGGGTATTTCGAAAGTGAGGCTATTTTAAAAGCGAGGGAGGGTATTTCGAAAATGAGGCTATTTCGAAAGCGGGGCTATTCTGAAAGCAAGGGAGGGTATTTCTAAAGCGAGGATATTTCGAAAGCATGGAAAGGTATTTCGAAAGTCAGGCTATTTCGAAAGCAAAGGAGGGTATTTGGAAAGCGGGGCTATTTGGAAAGCGAGCTAAGGTATTTTGAAAGCTAGGGAAGGTATTTCGAAAGCGGGGCTATATTGAAAGCGAGGGAGGATATTTCGAAAGCGAGACAGGGTATTTCAAAAGTGAGGGAGGGTATTTCGAAAGCAAGGGTATTTCAAAAGTGAGGGAGGGTATTTCGAAAGCAAGGTTATTTCAAAGTGAGGGAGGGTATTTCTAAAGGGAGGGAGAGTATTTCCAAAGCGAGGATATTTCAAAAGTGAGGGAGGGTATTTCGAAAGGGAGGAAGAGTATTTCCAAAGCGAGGATATTTCAAAAGTGAGTTAGGGTATTTCGAAAGCGAGGCTATTTCGAAAGCGAGGCTATTTCGAAAGCAAGGGAGGGTATTTCGAGAGCGAGGGAGTGTATTTTGAAAGCGAGGGAGGGTATTACGAAAGCGAGGGAGGGTGTTTTGAAAGTGAGGGATGGTATTTCGAAAGTGAGGCTATTTTAAAATCGAGGGAGGGTGTTTCGAAAGCGAGGCTATTTCGAAAGCAGGGATATTCCGAAAGCGTGGGAGGGTATTTCTAAAGCAAGGCTATTTCGAAAGCGGGAAAGGGTATTTCGAAAGTGAGGCTATTTCGAAAGTTAGGAAGGGTATTTCGAAAGCGAGCTAGGGTATTTTGAAAGCAAGAGAGGGTATTTCGAAAGTGAGGCTATTTTGAAAGTGAGGGAGAGTATTTCAAAAGCGAGGCTATTTCAAAAGCGAGAGAGGGTATTTTGAAAGCGAGAGAGGGTATTTTGAAAGCGAGGGAGGTTATTTCGAAAGTGAGGCTATTTTGAAAGTGAGGAAGTGCATTTTGAAAGCGAGGAAGGGTATTTCGAAAGCGAGGCTATTTTGAAAGCGAGGTAGGGTATTTCAAAAGCGAGGAAGGGTATTTCGAAAGTGAGGCTATTTTAAAAGCGAGGAAGGGTATTTCGAAAACGAGGCTACTCCGAAAGAGGGCCTATTCCGAAAGCAAGGGAGAGTATTTCTAAAGCGAGGCTATATCGAAAGCTGCGAAGGGTATTTCGAAAGTGAGGCTAATTCCAAAGCAAGGCAGGGTATTTCGAAAGTGAAGCTATTTCCAAAGCAAGGCAGGGTATTTCGAAAGTGAAGCTATTTCCAAAGCAAGGCAGGGTATTTCGAAAGTGAGGGAGGGAGGGTATTTCGAAAGTGAGGGAGGGAGGGTATTTCGAAAGTGAGGGAGGGAGGGTATTTCGAAAGTGAGGGAGGGAGGGTATTTCGAAAGCAAGGCTATTCCAAAAGCGAGGCTATTTTGAAAGCAAGGGAGGGTATTTTGAAGGCGAGGCTATTTTGAAAGCGAGAGAGGTTATTTTAAAAGCAAGGGAGGGTATGTCGAAAGCGAGGCTATTTCAAAAGCAAGGCTATTTCAAAAACGAGGGAGGGTATTTTGAAAGCAAGGGAGAGTATTTTGAAAGCGAGGCTATTTCAAAGGCGAGGGAGGGTATTTCGAAAGCGAGACTATTTCGAAAGCGAGACTATTTCAAAAGCGAGGGAGGGTATTTCGAAAGCTAGTCTGTTTCGAAAGCCAGGAAGGGTATTTTGAAAGCGAGGATTTTCGAAAGCGAGTGTATTTCGATAAGGAGGGAGGGTACTTCGAAAGTGAAGCTATTTCAAAAGCGAGGGAGGGTATTTCGAAAGGGACGGTATTTCCAAAGTGAGGGAGGGTATTTCGAAAGTGAGGGTATTTCCAAAGTGAGGGAGGGTATTTCGAAAGCGAGGGAGTTTATTTCTAAAGCAAGGATATTTCGAAAGTGAGGGAGGGTATTTCGAAAGCGAGGGAGGGTATTTCGAAAGCGAGAGGGTATTTTAAAAGCGAGGGAGGGTTTTTCGAAAGCGACGCTATTTCAAAAGTGAGGGAGGGTATTTCGAAAGCAAGGGAGAGTATTTCGAAAGCGAGGCTATTTCAAAAGCAAGGGAGGGTATTTCGAAAGCGAGACTATTTCGAAAGCGAGGGAGGGCATTTCGAAAGCGAGGGAAGATGTTCTGAAAGCGAGGGAGGGTACTTTGAATGCGAGGGAGGGTATTTCGAAAGTGAGGGAGGGTATTTCGAAAGTGAGGAAGGATATTTTGAAAGCTAGCCTATTTTGAAAGTAAGGCTATTTCGGAAGCGATGGAGGGTATTTCGAAAGCAAGGCTATTTCGAAAGTGAGGGAGGGTATTTTGAAAACGAGGCTATTTTGAAAGCGAGGGAGGGTATTTTGAAAGTGAGGCTATTTTAAAAGCAAGGGAGGGTATTTCGAAAGCAAGGCTATTTCGAAGGTGGGGCTATTTCGAAAGCGGGGGAGGGCATTTCTAAAGTGAGGCTATTTCGAAAGCAGGGAAGGGTCTTTCGAAAATGAGGCTATTTCAAAAATGAGGCAGGGTATTTCGAAAGAGAGGCTATTTTAAAAGCGAGGGAGGGTATTTCGAAAGCGAGGCTATTTTGAAAGGAAGAGAGGGTATTTCTGGAGTGAGCCTATTTCGGAAGCGGAAGGGTATTTTGAAAGTGAGGCTATTTTGAAAAAAAGGGAGCGTATTTCGAAAGCGAGATAGGGTATTTTGGAGGCGAGGGATGGTATTTTGAAAGCGAGATTATTTTGAAAGCAAGGGAGGGTATTTCAAAAGCGGGCTATTTCAAAAGCTAGAGAGTGCACTTTGAAAGCGAGGCTATTTCGAACACAGGAGAGGGTATTTTGAAAGCGAGGGAGGATATTTCGAAAGGGAGGCTATTTTGAAAGCGAGGTAGGGTATTTCAAAAGCGAGGTAGGGTATTTCAAAAGCGAGGTAGGGTATTTCGAAAGCGAGGGAGGGTATGTCGAAAACGAGGGAGGGTATTTTGAAAGAGGCAATTTCAAAAGCGAGGGAGGGTTATTCTGAAAGGGAGGAAGAGTATTTCTAAAGGGAGGATATTTCGAAAGTGAGGGGGGGTATTTCGAAAGCGAGGCTATTTTAAAAACGAGGGAGGGTATTTCGAAAGCGAGCTAGGGTATTTCGAAAGCGAGGCTATTTCAAAAGCAAGGGAGGTATTTCGAAAGGAGTGAGGGTATTTCGAAAGCGAGGCTGTTTCGAAAGCAAGGGAGAGGATTTTGAAAATCAGGCTATTCGAAAGTGAGCCTATTTCGAAAGTGTGGGAGGGTATTTCGAAAGTGAGGCTATTTCAAAAGCAAGGGAGGGTAATTTGAAAGTGAGGCTATTTCAAAAGCGAGGGATTGTAATTTGAAAGTGAGGCTATTTCGAAAGTGAGGGAGGGTATTTCGAAATCAAAGGAGAGTATTTCGAAAGCGAGGAAGGGTATTTTGAAAGCGAGGAAGAGTATTTTGAAAGCAATGGAGGGTATGTCGAAAGTGAGGCTATTTTGAAAGTGACGTAGGGTATTTCGAAAGCGAGGGAGGGTATGTCGAAAACGAGGGAGGGTATTTTGAAAGAGAGGCTATTCCAAAAGCGAGGGAGGGTTATTTCGAAAAGGAGGAAGAGTATTTCTAAAGGGAGGATATTTTGAAAGTGAGGGAGGGTATTTCGAAAGCGAGGCTATTTTAAAAACGAGGGAAGGTATTTCGAAAGCGAGCGAGGGTATTTTGAAAATGAGTCTATTCCAAAAGCAAGGGAGGGTATTTCAAAAGCGTGGCAGGGTATTTCGAAAGTGAGGCTATTTCGAGAGTGAGGGAGGGTATTTTCAAAATGAGACTATTTCAAAAGCGAAGGAGGGTATTTCGAAAGCGGGGGAGGGTATTTCGAAAGTGAAGGAGGGTATTTCGAAAGCGAGGGAGGGTATTCCGGAAGCCTGGCTATTTCGAAAGCGAGGGAGGGTATTTTGAAAGCGAGGCTATTTCGAAAATGAGGCTATTTCGAAAATGAGGCTATTTCGAAAGTGAGGTAGGGTATTTTAAAAGTGAGGCTATTTTAAAAGCGATGAAGGGTATTTCGAAAACGAGGCTACTTCGAAAGAGGGGCTATATTGAAAGCAAGGGAGAGTATTTCTAAAGCAAGGCTATATCGAAAGCTGCGAAGGGTATTTCGAAAGTGAGGCTATTTCCAAAGCAAGACAGGGTATTTCGAAAGTGAGGCTATGTCCAAAGCAAGGCAGGGTATTTCGAAAGTGAGGCTATTTCCAAAGTAAGGCAGGGTATTTCGAAATTGAGGCTATTTGTAAAGCAAGGTTATTTTGAAAGCGAGGGAGGGTATTTCGAAAGTGAGGCTATTTTGAAAGTGAGGGAGGGTATTTTGAAGGCGAGGCTATTTTGAAAGTGAGAGGGTATTTTGAAAGCGAGGGAGGGTATCTCGAAAGTGAGGGACGGTATTTCGAAAGTGAGGGAGGGTATTTCTAAAGGAAGGATATTTCGAAAGCGAAGGAGGGTATTTCGAAAGCCTGGCTATTTTGAAAGTGAGGGAGGGTATTTTGAAAGCGAGGGAGTGTATTTCTAAAGTGAGGGAGGGTATTTCGAAAGTGACGGTATTTCCAAAGTGAGGGAGGGTATTTCGAAAGTGAGGGAGTTTATTTCTAAAGCAAGGATATTTCGAAAGTGAGGGAGGGTATTTCGAAAGCGAGGGAGGGTATTTCGAAAGCGAGAGGGTATTTTGAAAGCGAGGGAGGGTTTTTCGAAAGCGACGCTATTTCAAAAGTGAGGGAGGGTATTTTGAAAGCGAGGGAGATTATTTCGAAAGCGAGGCTATTTCAAAAGCAAGGGAGGGTATTTCGAAAGCGAGACTATTTCGAAAGCGAGGGAGGGCATTTCGAAAGCGAGGGAAGATGTTCTAAAAGCGAGGGAGGGTACTTTGAATGCGAGGGAGGGTATTTCGAAAGTGAGGGAGGGTATTTCGAAAGTGAGGGAGGGTATTTCGAAAGTGAGGGAGGATATTTTGAAAGCGAGCCTATTTCGAAAGTAAGGCTATTTCGGAAGCGATTTAGGGTATTTCGAAAGCAAGGCTATTTCGAAAGTGAGAGAGGTATTTTGAAAACGAGGCTATTTTGAAAGCGAGGGAGGGTATTTTGAAAGTGAGGCTATTTTAAAAGCAAGGGAGGGTATTTCGAAAGCAAGGCTATTTCGAAGGTGGGGCTATTTCGAAAGCGGGGGAGGGCATTTCTAAAGTGAGGCTATTTCGAAAGCAGGGAAGGGTCTTTCGAAAATGAGACTATTTCAAAAACGAGGCAGGGTATTTCGAAAGAGAGGCTATTTTAAAAGCGAGGGAGGATATTTCGAAAGGGAGGCTATTTCGAAAGCAGAGCTATTCCGAAAGCAAGAGAGGGTATTTCTGGAGTGAGCCTATTTCGGAAACGGAAGGGTATTTCGAAAGTGAGGCTACTTTGAAAAAAAGGGAGGGTATTTCGAAAGCGAGATAGGGTATTTTGGAGGTGAGGGATGGTATTTTGAAAGAGAGATTATTTTGAAAGCAAGGGAGGGTATTTCAAAAGCTAGAGAGTGTACTTTGAAAGTGAGGCTATTTCGAACACAGGAGAGGGTATTTTGAAAGCGAGGGAGGATATTTCGAAAGGGAGGCTATTTTGAATGCGAGGTAGGGTATTTCAAAAGCGAGGTAGGGTATTTCGAAAGCGAGGGAGGGTATGTCGAAAACGAGGGAGGGTATTTTGAAAGAGAGGCAATTTCAAAAGCGAGGGAGGGTTATTTCGAAAGGGAGGAAGAGTATTTCTAAAGGGAGGATATTTCGAAAGTGGGGGGGGTATTTCGAAAGCGAGGCTATTTCGAAAGCGAGGCTATTTTAAAAACGAGGGAGGGTATTTTGAAAGCGAGCGAGGGTATTTCGAAAACGAGGCTATTTCAAAAGCAAGGGATGGTATTTCAAAAGCGAGGGAGGGTATTCGAAAGGACTGAGGGTATTTCGAAAGCAAGGCTGTTTCGAAAGCGAGGGAGAGGATTTTGAAAATCAGGCTATTCGAAAGTGAGCCTATTTCGAAAGCGTGGGAAGGTATTTCGAAAGTGAGGCTATTTCAAAAGCAAGGGAGGGTAATTTGAAAGTGAGGCTATTTCAAAAGCAAGGGATTGTAATTTGAAAGAGAGGCTATTTCAGAAGCGAGGGAGGGTATTTCGAAAGCAAAGGAGAGTATTTCGAAAGCGAGGAAGGGTATTTTGAAAGCGAGGAAGAGTATTTTGAAAGCAATGGAGGGTATGTCGAAAGTGAGATATTTTGAAAGCGAGAGAGGGTATTTCGAAAGTGAGGGAGGGTATTTCTAAAGCAAGAATATTTCGAAAGAGATTGAGGGTATTTTGAAAGCGAGGAAGGGTATTTCGAAAGCGAGGCTATTTCAACAGCGAGGGAGGGTATTTTGAAAAGAGGCTATTTCGAAAGCGAGGGAGGGTATTTCGAAAGTAAGGCTATTTCGAAAGTGAGGTAGGGTATTTCGAAAGCGAGGGAGGGTATGTCGAAAACAAGGGAGGGTATTTTAAAAGAGAGGCTATTTCAAAAGCGAGGGAGGGTTATTTCGAAAGGGAGGAAGAGTATTTCTAAATGGAGGATATTTCGAAAGTGAGGGAGGGTATTTCGAAAGCGAGGCTATTTTAAAAACGAGGGAGGGTATTTCGAAAGCGAGGCTGTTTTGAAAGAGAGGGAGGGTATTTTGAAAATGAGGCTATTCAAAAGCGAGTCTATTTAGAAAGCGTGGCAGGGTATTTCGAAAGTGAGGCTATTTCGAGAGTGAGGGAGGGTATTTTCAAAGTGAGACTATTTCAAAAGCGAAGGAGGGTATTTCAAAAGCGGGGGAGGGTATTTCGAAAGCGAAGGAGGGTATTTCGAAAGCGAGGGAGGGTATTTCGGAAGCCTGGCTATTTCGAAAGTGAGGTAGGGTATTTTAAAAGTGAGGCTATTTTAAAAGCGATGAAGGGTATTTCGAAAACGAGGCTACTTCGAAAGAGGGGCTATATTGAAAGCAAGGGAGAGTATTTCTAAAGCAAGGCTATATCGAAAGCTGCGAAGGGTATTTCGAAAGTGAGGCTATTTCCAAAGCAAGGCAGGGTATTTCGAAAGTGAGGCTATGTCCAAAGCAAGGCAGGGTATTTCGAAAGTGAGGCTATTTCCAAAGTAAGGCAGGGTATTTCGAAATTGAGGCTATTTGTAAAGCAAGGTTATTTTGAAAGCGAGGGAGGGTATTTCGAAAGTGAGACTATTTTGAAAGCAAGGGAGGGTATTTTGAAGGCGAGGCTATTTTGAAAGCGAGAGGGTATTTTGAAAGCGAGGGAGGGTATTTCGAAAGTGAGGGACGGAATTTCGAAAGCGAAGGAGGGTATTTCGAAAGCCTGGCTATTTCGAAAGCAAGGGAAGGTATTTTGAAAACGAGGGAGGGTATTTTAAAAGTGAGGCTATTTTAAAAGCGAGGAAGGGTATTTCGAAAACGAGGCTACTCCGAAAGAGGGCCTATTCCGAAAGCAAGGGAGAGTATTTCTAAAGCGAAGCTATATCGAAAGCTGCGAAGGGTATTTCGAAAGTGAGGCTATTTCCAAAGGAAGGCAGGGTATTTCGAAAGTGAATCTATTTCCAAAGCAAGGCAGGGTATTTCGAAAGTGAGGCTATGTCCAAAGCAAGGCAGGGTATTTCGAAAGCAAGGCTATTCCAAAAGCGAGGCTATTTTGAAAGCAAGGGAGGGTATTTTGAAGGCGAGGCCATTTTGAAAGCGAGAGAGGTTATTTTAAAAGCAAGGGAGGGTATGTCGAAAGCGAGGCTATTTCAAAAGCAAGGCTATTTCAAAAGTGAGGGAGGGTATTTCGAAAGCAAGGGAGAGTATTTCGAAAGCGAGGCTATATCAAAAGCGAGGGAGGGTATTTCGTACACGAGCGATGGTATTTCGAAAGCGAGACTATTTCAAAAGCGAGGGAGGGTATTTCGAAAGCTAGTCTGTTTCGAAAGCCAGGGAGGGTATTTTGAAAGCGAGGATTTTCGAAATCGAGTGTATTTCGATAAGGAGGGAGGGTATTTCGAAAGTGAGGCTATTTCAAAACCGAGGGAGGGTATTTTGAAAGCGAGGGAGTGTATTTCTAAAGTGAGGGAGGGTATTTCGAAAGTGACGGTATTTCCAAAGTGAGGGAGAGTATTTCGAAAGTGAGGGTATTTCCAAAGTGAGGGAGGTTATTCAAAAGCGAGGGAGTTTATTTCTAAAGCAAGGATATTTCGAAAGTGAGGGAGGTTATTTCGAAAGCGAGGGAGGGTATTTCGAAAGCGAGAGGGTATTTTGAAAGCAAGGGAGGGTTTTTCGAAAGCGACGCTATTTCAAAAGTGAGGGAGGGTGTTTCGAAAGCAAGGGAGAGTATTTCGAAAGCGAGGCTATTTCAAAAGCAAGGGAGGGTATTTCGAAAGCGAGGGAGGGCATTTCGAAAGCAAGGGAAGGTGTTCTGAAAGCGAGGGAGGGTACTTTCAATGCGAGGGAGGGTATTTCGAAAGTGAAGGAGGGTATTTCGAAAGTGAGGGAGGATATTTTGAAAGCGAGCCTATTTCAAAAGCAAGGGGGGTTATTTCGAAAGTAAGGCTATTTCGGAAGCGATGGAGGGTATTTCGAAAGCGAGGCTATTTCGAAAGTGAGGGAGGGTATTTTGAAAACGAGGCTATTTCGAAAGTGAGGGAGGGTATTTTGAAAACGAGGCTATTTTGAAAGTGAGGGAGGGTATTTTGAAAGTGAGGCTATTTTCAAAGCAAGGGAGGGTATTTTGAAAGTGAGGCTATTTTAAAAGCAAGGGAGGGTATTTCGAAAGCAAGGCTATTTCGGAAGTGGGGCTATTTCGAAAGCGGGGGAGGGCATTTCTAAAGTGAGGCTATTTCGAAAGCAGGGAAGGGTCTTTCGAAAATGAGGCTATTTCAAAAACGAGGCATGGTATTTCGAAAGAGAAGCTATTTTAAAAGCGAGGGAGGGTATTTCGAAAGCGAGGCTATTTAGAAAGCAGAGCTATTCCGAAAGCAAGAAAGGGTATTTCTGGAGTGAGCCTATTTCGGAAGCGGAAGGGTATTTCGAAAGTGAGGCTATTTTGAAAAAAAGGGAGGGTATTTCGAAAGCGAGATAGGGTATTTTGGAGGCGAGGGAGGGTATTTTGAAAGCGAGATTATTTTGAAAGGAAGGGAGGGTATTTCAAAAGCGGGGCTATTTCAAAAGCTAGAGAGTGTACTTTGAAAGCGAGGCTATTTCGAACACAGGAGAGGGTATTTTGAAAGCGAGGGAGGATATTTCGAAAGGGAGGATATTTTGAAAGCGAGGTAGGGTATTTCGAAAGCGAGGTAGGGTATGTCGAAAACGAGGGAGGGTATTTTGAAAGAGGCAATTTCAAAAGCGAGGGAGGGTTATTTCGAAAAGGAGATAGAGTATTTCTAAAGGGAGGATATTTCGAAAGTGAGGGGGGTATTTCGAAAGCGAAGCTATTTCGAAAGCGAGGCTATTTTAAAAACGAGGGAGGGTATTTCGAAAGCGAGCGAGGGTATTTCGAAAGCGAGCGAGGGTATTTCGAAAGCGAGCGAGGGTATTTCGAAAGCAAGGGAGGGTATTTCAAAAGCGAGGGAGGGTATTTCGAAAGGAGTGAGGGTATTTCGAAATGAGTGAGGGTATTTCGAAAGCGAGGCTGTTTCAAAAGCGAGGGAGAGGATTTTGAAAATCAGGCTATTCAAAAGTGAGCCTATTTCGAAAGCGTGGGAGGATATTTCGAAAGTGAAGCTATTTCAAAAGCAAGGGAGGGTAATTTGAAAGTGAGGCTATTTCAAAAGCGAGGGATTGTAATATGAAAGTGAGGCTATTTCAAAAGCAAAGGAGGGTATTTCGAAAGTAAAGGAGAGTATTTCGAAAGCGAGGAAGGGTATTTCGAAAGCGAGGAAGAGTATTTTGAAAGCAATGGAGGGTATGTCGAAAGTGAAATATTTTGAAAGCGAGAGAGGGTATTTCGAAAGTGAGGGACGGTATTTCTAAAGCAAGAATATTTCGAAAGAGAGTGAGGGTATTTTGAAAGCGAGGAAGGGTATTTCGAAAGCGAGGCTATTTCAACAGCGAGGGAGGGTATTTTGAAAAGAGGCTATTTCGGAAGCGATGGAGGGTATTTCGAAAGCAAGGCTATTTCGAAAGTGAGGAAGGGTATTTTGAAAGCGAGGGAGGGTATTTTGAAAGTGAGGCTATTTTAAAAGCAAGGGAGGGTATTTCGAAAGCAAGGCTATTTCGAAGGTGGGGCTATTTCGAAAGCGGGGGAGGGCATTTCTAAAGTGAGGCTATTTCGAAAGCAGGGAAGGGTCTTTCGAAAATGAGGCTATTTCAAAAACGAGGCATGGTATTTCGAAAGAGAAGCTATTTTAAAAGCGAGGGAGGGTATTTCGAAAGCGAGGCTATTTAGAAAGCAGAGCTATTCCGAAAGCAAGAGAGGGTATTTCTGGAGTGAGCCTATTTCGGAAGCGGAAGGGTATTTCAAAAGTGAGGCTATTTTGAATAAAAGGGAGGGTATTTCGAAAGCGAGATAGGGTATTTTGAGGTGAGGGAGGGTATTTTGAAAGCGAGATTATTTTGAAAGCAAGGGAGGGTATTTCAAAAGCGGGGCTATTTCAAAAGCTAGAGAGTGTACTTTGAAAGCGAGGCTATTTCGAACACAGGAGAGGGTATTTTGAAAGCGAGGGAGGATAATTCGAAAGGGAGGCTATTTTGAAAGCGAGGTAGGGTATTTCGAAAGCGAGGTAGGGTATGTCGAAAACGAGGGAGGGTATTTTGAAAGAGAGGCAATTTCAAAAGCGAGGGAGGGTTATTTCGAAAAGGAGGAAGAGTATTTCTAAAGGGAGGATATTTCGAAAGTGAGGGGGGTATTTCGAAAGCGAGGCTATTTTAAAACCGAGGGAGGGTATTTCGAAAGCGAGCGAGGGTATTTCGAAAGCAAGGCTATTTCTAAAGCAAGGGAGGGTATTTCAAAAGCGAGGGAGGGTATTTCGAAAGGAGTGAGGGTATTTCGAAAGGAGTGAGGGTATTTCGAAAGGAGTGAGGGTATTTCGAAAGCGAGGCTGTTTCAAAAGCGAGGGAGAGGATTTTGAAAATCAGGCTATTCGAAAGTGAGCCTATTTCGAAAGCGTGGGAGGATATTTCGAAAGTGAGGCTATTTCAAAAGCAAGGGAGGGTAATTTGAAAGTGAGGCTATTTCAAAAGCGAGGGATTGTAATATGAAAGTGAGGCTATTTCAAAAGCAAAGGAGGGTATTTCGAAAGTAAAGGAGAGTATTTCGAAAGCGAGGAAGGGTATTTCGAAAGCGAAGAAGAGTATTTTGAAAGCAATGGAGGGTATGTCGAAAGTGAGCCTATTTCGAAAGCGTGGGAGGTATTTCGAAAGTGAGGCTATTTCAAAAGCAAGGGAGGGTAATTTGAAAGTGAGGCTATTTCAAAAGCGAGGAAGGGTAATTTGAAAGTGAGGCTATTTCAAAAGCGGGGGAGGGTATTTTGAAAGCAAAGGAGAGTATTTCGAAAGCGAGGAAGGGTATTTCGAAAGCGAGGAAGAGTATTTTGAAAGCAATGGAGGGTATGTAGAAAGTGAGATATTTTGAAAGCGAGAGAAAAATTTCGAAAGTGAGGTGAGGGAGGGTATTTATAAAGCAAGAATATTTCGAAAGAGAGTGAGGGTATTTTGAAAGCGAGGAAGGGTATTTCGAAAGCGAGGCTATTTCAACAGCGAGGGAGGGTATTTTGAAAAGAGGCTATTTCGAAAGCGAGGGAGGGTATTTCGAAAGTGAGGCTATTTTGAAAGCGAGGTAGGGTATTTCGAAAGCGAGGGAGGGTATGTCGAAAACGAGGGAGGGTATTTTGAAAGAGAGGCTATTTCAAAAGCGAAGGAGGGTTATTTCGAAAGGGAGGAAGAGTATTTCTAAAGGGAGGATATTTCGAAAGTGAGGGAGGGTATTTCGAAAGCGAGGCTATTTTAAAAACGAGGGAGGGTATTTCGAAAGCGAGCGAGGGTATTTTGAAAGCGAGGCTATTTCAAAAGCAAGGGAGGGTAGGTATTTTGAAAGGAGTGAGGGTATTTCGAAAGCGAGGCTGTTTCGAAAGCGAGGGAGAGGATTTTGAAAATCAGGCTATTCGAAAGTGAGCCTATTTCGAAAGCGTGGGAGGGTATTTCGAAAGTGAGGCTATTTCAAAAGCAAAGGAGGGTAATTTGAAAGTGAGGCTATTTCAAAAGCGAGGTAGGGTAATTTGAAAGTGAGGCTATTTCAAAAGCGAGGGAGGGTATTTTGAAAGCAAAGGAGAGTATTTCGAATGCGAGGAAGGGTATTTCGAAAGCAACGAAGAGTATTTTGAAAGCAATGGGGGGATGTCGAAAGTGTATTTCTAAAGCAAGAATATTCCAAAAGAGAGTGAGGGTATTTTGAAAGCGAGGAAGGGTATTTCGAAAGCGAAGCTATTTCAACAACGAGGGAGGGTATTTCAAAAGTGAGGCTATTTTAAAAGTGAGGGAGGCTATTTCAAAAGCGAGGCTACTTCTAAAGCGGTGCTATTCTAAAAGCAAGGGAGAGTATTTCTAAAGCGAGGCTATTTCGAAAGCTGTGAAGGGTATTTCGAAAGTGAGGCTATTTCGAAAGCAAGGCAGGGTATTTTGGAAGTAAGGCTATTTCAAAAGCAAGGCTATTTTGAAAGCGAGGGAGGATATTTCGAAAGCGAGGGTAATTCGAAAGCGAAATAGGTTATTTTGAAAGAGAGGTAGGGTATTTCGAAAGCAAGGCTATTTTGAAAGTGAGGGAGGGTATTTCAAAATCTGGGCTATTTCGAAACCGAGAGAGGGTATTTTGAAAGCGATGGAGGGTATTTCGAAGCGAGGTTATTTTGAAAGCGAAGGAGGGTATTTTGAAAGTGATGCTATTTCGAAAGCAGAAAAGGGTATTTCAAAAGCAAGGGAGAGTATTTCGAAAGCGAGGGAGGGTATTTCGAAAGCGAGGTTATTTCAAAAGTGAGGGAGGCTATTTCAAAATCGAGGGAGGGTATTTCGAAAGCGAGCGATGGTATTTCAAAAGAAATATTTCTAAAGTGAGGGGGGGGGGTATTTCAAAAGCTAGGCTGTTTCAAAAGCGAGGGAGGGTGTTTTGAAAGCGAGGCTATTTTGAAAGCGTGTCTATTTCGATAGCAAGGGAGGGTATTTCGAAAGTGAGGCTATTTCGAAAACGAGGCAGGATATTTCGAAAGTGAGGCTATTTCAAAAGCGAGGGAGGGTATTTTGAAAGCGAGGGAGGGTATTTAAATGTGAGGGTATTTCTAAAGGGAGGGAGGGTATTTCGAAAGCGAGGGAGGCTATTTCGAAAGCAAGGGAGGGTATTTCTAAAGCAAGGATATTTCAAAATCGAGGGAGGGTATTTCGAAAGCTAGAGAGGGTACTTTGAAAGTGAGGTAGGGTATTGCAAAAGCGGGGATATTTCAAAAGCGAGGGAGGGTATTCCGAAAGCAAGGGAGAGTATTTCGGATGTGAGGCTATTTCAAAAGCGAGGAAGGGTATTTCCAAAACAAGGCTATTTCGAAAGTGAGGGAGGGTATTTCCAAAACAAGGCTATTTCGAAAGTGAGGGAGGGTATTTCGAAAGCGAGAGAGGGTGTTTCGAAAGCGAGGCTATTTTGATACCGAGGGAGGGTACTTTGAAAGCGAGGAAGGGTATTTTGAAAGCGAGGGAGGTTATTTCGAAAGCGAGGCTATTTTGAAAGCGAGGGAGGGTATTTCGTAAGTGAGGCCATTTTGAAAGCGAGGGAGGGTATTTCGAAAGTGAGTCTATTTCGAAAGCAAGGGAGGGTATTTCGAAAGTGAGGCTATTTCGAAAGCAAGATAGGGGATTTCGAAAGCGAGGGAGGATGTTTCAAAAGCAAGGCTATTTCAAATGCGAGGGAGGATGTTTCAAGAGCGAGGCTATTTCAAATGCGCGGGAGAGTATTTCGGAAGCGGGAAGGGTATTTTGAAAGTGAGGCTATTTCCAAAGTGAGGCAGGGTATTTCGAAAGCAAGGCTATCTCGAAAGCGAGCGAGGGTATTTAGAAAGCAAGGGAGGTATTTAGAAAGCGAAGGACGGTATTTCGAAAGCAAGGGAGGGTATTTCGAAAGCGAAGGAAGGTATTTCGAAAGCGAGGCTATTTCGAAATTGAGGGAGGCTATTTCGAAAGCGAGGGAGGGTATTTATAAAGCAAGGCTATTTCGAAAGTGGGAAGGGTATTTTGAAAGCGAGCTATTTCAAAAGGGAGGGTATGTCAAAGTAAGGCTATTTTATAGCAAGACTATTTCGGAAGCAAGGCTATTTCGGAAGCGAGGCTATTTCGAAAGCGAGGGAGGGGATTTTTAAAGCTAGGCTATTCCGAAAGTGAGGGAGGGTATTTCGAAAGCGAGGGAGGGTATTTTGAAATCGAGGGAGGGTATTTTGAAAGCGAGGCTATTTCGAAAGAGAGAATTTCGATAGCAAGGGAGGGTATTTCGAAAGTGAGGCTATTTCAAAAGCGAGGGAGGGTATTTTGAAAGCGAGGGAGGGTATTTCGAAAGCAAGGGAGGGTATTTCTAAAGCAAGAATATTTCGAAAGTGAGGGAGGGTATTTCTAAAGCAAGGATATTTTGAAAGCGATGGAGGGTATTTCGAAAATGAGAGAGTGTTTTGAAAGCGAGAAAGGTTATCACAAAAGCGAGGCTATTTCAAAAGCGAGGGAGGGTATTCCAAACGCAAGGGAGAGTATTTCGAAAGCGAGGCTATTTCGAAAGCGAGGGATGGTACTTCGAAAGCGAGTAAGGGTATTTCGAAAGCGAGCGAGGGTAATTCGAAAGCGAGGCTATTTTAAAAACAAGGGAGTGTATTTCAACCGAGTAAGGGTATTTCGAAAGCGAGCGAGGGTAATTCGAAAGCGAGGCTATTTTAAAAACAAGGGAGGGTATTTCAAAAGTGAGGGAGGGTATTTCAAAAGTGAGGGAGAGTATTTCGAAAGCGAGGAAGGGTATTTCGAAAGCGAGGAAGAGTATTTTGAAAGCAATGGAGGGTATGTCGAGAGTGAGATATTTTGAAAGTGAGAGAAAAATTTCGAAAGTGAGGGAGGGTATTTATAAAGCAAGAATATTTCGAAAGAGAGTGAGGGTATTTTGAAAGCGAGGAAGGGTATTTCGAAAGCGAGGCTATTTCAACAGCGAGGGAGGGTATTTTGAAAAGAGGCTATTTCGAAAGCGAGGGAGGGTATTTCGAAAGTGAGGCTATTTTGAAAGCGAGGTAGGGTATTTCGAAAGCGAGGGAGGGTAAGTCGAAAACGAGGGAGGGTATTTTGAAAGAGAGGCTATTTCAAAAGCGAAGGAGGGTTATTTCGAAAGGGAGGAAGAGTATTTCTAAAGGGAGGATATTTTGAAAACGAGGGAGGGTATTTCGAAAGAGAGCGAGGGTATTTTGAAAGCGAGGCTATTTCAAAAGCAAGGGAGGGTAGGTATTTTGAAAGGAGTGAGGGTATTTCGAAAGCGAGGCTGTTTCGAAAGCGAGGGAGAGGATTTTGAAAATCAGGCTATTCGAAAGTGAGCCTATTTCGAAAGCGTGGGAGGGTATTTCGAAAGTGAGGCTATTTCAAAAGCAAAGGAGGGTAATTTGAAAGTGAGGCTATTTCAAAAGTGAGGTAGGGTAATTTGAAAGTGAGGCTATTTCAAAAGCGAGGGAGGGTATTTCGAAAGCAAAGGAGAGTATTTCGAATGCGAGGAAGGGTATTTCGAAAGCAACGAAGAGTATTTTGAAAGCAATGGGGGGATGTCGAAAGTGAGACTATTTTGAAAGCGAGAGAGGGTATTTCGAAAGTGAGGGAGGGTATTTCTAAAGCAAGAATATTCCGAAAGAGAGTGAGGGTATTTTGAAAGCGATGAAGGGTATTTCGAAAGCGAAGCTATTTCAACAACGAGGGACGGTATTTTGAAAAGAGGCTATTTCGAAAAAACGAGGGAGGGTATTTCAAAAGTGAGGCTATTTTAAAAGTGAGGGAGGCTATTTCAAAAGTGAGGCTACTTCTAAAGCGGTGCTATTCTAAAAGCAAGGGAGAGTATTTCTAAAGCGAGGCTATTTCGAAAGCTGTGAAGGGTATTTCGGAAGTGAGGCTATTTCGAAAGCAAGGCAGGGTATTTTGGAAGTAAGGCTATTTCAAAAGCAAGGCTATTTTGAAAGCGAGGGAGGGTATTTCGAAAGCGAGGGTAATTCGAAAGCGAAATAGGGTATTTTGAAAGCAAGGTAGGGTATTTCGAAAGCAAGGCTATTTTGAAAGTGAGGGAGGGTATTTCAAAATCTGGGCTATTTCGAAACCGAGAGAGGGTATTTTGAAAGCGATGGAGGGTATTTCGAAGCGAGGTTATTTTGAAAGCGAGGGAAGGTATTTTGAAAGTGATGCTATTTCGAAAGCAGAAAAGGGTATTTCAAAAGCAAGGGAGAGTATTTCGAAAGCGAGGGAGAGTATTTCGAAAGCGAGGGAGGGTATTTCGAAAGCGAGGTTATTTCAAAAGTGAGGGAGGCTATTTCAAAATCGAGGGAGGGTATTTCGAAAGCGAGCGATGGTATTTCAAAAGAAATATTTCTAAAGTGAGGGGGGGTATTTCGAAAGCTAGGCTGTTTCGAAAGCGAGGGAGGGTGTTTTGAAAGCGAGGCTATTTTGAAAGCGTGTCTATTTCGATAGCAAGGGAGGGTATTTCGAAAGTGAGGCTATTTCGAAAATGAGGCAGGATATTTCGAAAGTGAGGCTATTTCAAAAGCGAGGGAGGGTATTTTGAAAACGAGGGAGGGTATTTAAATGTGAGGGTATTTCTAAAGGGAGGGAGGGTATTTCGAAAGCGAGGGAGGCTATTTCGAAAGCAAGGGAGGGTATTTCTAAAGCAAGGATATTTCAAAATTGAGGGAGGGTATTTCGAAAGCTAGAGAGGGTACTTTGAAAGTGAGGTAGGGTATTGCAAAAGCGAGGATATTTCAAAAGCGAGGGAGGGTATTCCGAAAGCAAGGGAGAGTATTTCGGATGTGAGGCTATTTCAAAAGCGAGGAAGGGTATTTCGAAAACAAGGCTATTTCGAAAGTGAGGGAGGGTATTTCGAAAGCGAGAGAGGGTGTTTCGAAAGCGAGCCTATTTCGATACCGAGGGAGGGTACTTTGAAAGCGAGGAAGGGTATTTTGAAAGCGAGGGAGGTTATTTCGAAAGCGAGGCTATTTTGAAGGCGAGGGAGGGTATTTCGTAAGTGAGGCCATTTTGAAAGCGAGGGAGGGTATTTCGAAAGTGAGTATTTCGAAAGCAAGGGAGGGTATTTCGAAAGTGAGGCTATTTCGAAAGCAAGATAGGGGATTTCGAAAGCGAGGGAGGATGTTTCAAAAGCAAGGCTATTTCAAATGCGAGGGAGGATGTTTCAAGAGGGAGGCTATTTCAAATGCGCGGGAGAGTATTTCGGAAGCGGGAAGGGTATTTTGAAAGTGAGGCTGTTTCCAAAGTGAGGTAGGGTATTTCGAAAGCAAGGCTATCTCGAAAGCGAGCGAGGGTATTTAGAAAGCAAGGCTATCTCGAAAGCGAGCGAGGGTATTTAGAAAGCAAGGGAGGGTATTTAGAAAGCGAAGGACGGTATTTCGAAAGCGAATTAAGGTATTTCGAAAGCGAGGCTATTTCGAAATTGAGGGAGGCTATTTCGAAAGCGAGGGAGGGTATTTATAAAGCAAGGCTATTTCGAAAGTGGGAAGGGTATTTTGAAAGCGAGCTATTTCAAAAGGGAGGGTATGTCAAAGTAAGGCTATTTTATAGCAAGCCTATTTCGGAAGCAAGGCTATTTCGGAAGCGAGGCTATTTCGAAAGCGAGGGAGGGGATTTTTAAAGCTAGGCTATTCCGAAAGTGAGGGAGGGTATTTCGAAAGCGAGGGAGGGTATTTTGAAAGCGAGGCTATTTCGAAAGAGAGAATTTCGATAGCAAGGGAGGGTATTTCGAAAGTGAGGCTATTTCAAAAGCGAGGGAGGGTATTTTGAAAGCGAGGGAGGGTATTTCAAAAGCAAGGGAGGGTATTTCTAAAGCAAGGATATTTCGAAAGTGAGGGAGGGTATTTCTAAAGCAAGGATATTTTGAAAGCGAAGGAGGGTATTTCGAAAGCGAGGGAGGGTATTCCGAAAATGAGAGAGTATTTTGAAAGCGAGAAAGGTTATCACAAAAGCGAGGCTATTTCAAAAGCGAGGGAGGGTATTCCAAACGCAAGGGAGAGTATTTCGAAAGCGAGGCTATTTCGAAAGCGAGGGATGGTACTTCGAAAGCGAGTAAGGGTATTTCGATAGGGAGCGAGGGTAATTCGAAAGCGAGGCTATTTTAAAAACAAGGGAGGGTATTTCAAAAGTGAGGGAGGGTATTTCAAAAGTGAGGGAGAGTATTTCGAAAGGAGTGAGGGTATTTCGAAAGCGAGGCTGTTTCGAAAGCGAGGGAGAGGATTTTGAAAATCAGGCTATTCGAAAGTGAGCCTATTTCGAAAGCATGGGAGGGTATTTCGAAAGTGAGGCTATTTCAAAAGCAGGGGAGGGTAATTTGAAAGTGAGGCTATTTCAAAAGCGAGGTAGGGTAATTTGAAAGTGAGGCTATTTCAAAAGCAGGGGAGGGTATTTTGAAAGCAAAGGAGAGTATTTCGAAAGCGAGGAAGGGTATTTCGAAAGCGAGGAAGAGTATTTTGAAAGCAATGGAGGGTATGTCGAAAGTGAGATATTTTGAAAGCAAGAGAAAAATTTCGAAAGTGAGGGAGGGTATTTATAAAGCAAGAATATTTCGAAAGAGAGTGAGGGTATTTTGAAAGCGAGGAAGGGTATTTCGAAAGCGAGGCTATTTCAACAGCGAGGGAGGGTATTTTGAAAAGAGGCTATTTCGAAAGTGAGGGAGGGTATTTCGAAAGTGAGGCTATTTTGAAAGCGAGGTAGGGTATTTCGAAAGCGAGGGAGGGTATGTCGAAAACGAGGGAGGGTATTTTAAAAGAGAGGCTATTTCAAAAGCGAGGGAGGGTTATTTCAAAAGGGATGAAGAGTATTTCTAAAGGGAGGATATTTCGAAAGTGAGGGAGGGTATTTCGAAAGTGAGGCTATTTTAAAAACGAGAGAGGGTATTTCGAAAGCGAGCAAGGGTATTTTGAAAGCGAGGCTATTTCAAAAGCAAGGGAGGGTATTTCAAAAACGAGGGAGGGTATTTCGAAAGGAGTGAGGGTATTTCGAAAGCGAGGCTGTTTCGAAAGCGAGGGAGAGGATTTTGAAAATCAGGCTATTCGAAAGTGAGCCTATTTCGAAAGCGTGGGAGGGTATTTCGAAAGTGAGGCTATTTCAAAAGCAAAGGAGGGTAATTTGAAAGTGAGGCTATTTCAAAAGCGAGGGAGGGTATTTCGAAAGCAAAGGAGAGTATTTTGAAAGCGAGGAAGGGTATTTCGAAAGCAACGAAGAGTATTTTGAAAGCAATGGGGGATGTCGAAAGTGAGACTATTTTGAAAGCGAGAGAGGGTATTTCGAAAGTGAGGGAGGGTATTTCTAAAGCAAGAATATTTCGAAAGAGAGTGAGGGTATTTCGAAAGTGAGGCTATTTCAACAACGAGGGAGGGTATTTTGAAAAGAGGCTATTTCGAAAGTGAGGGAGGGTATTTCGAAAGTGAGGCTATTTTAAAAGTGAGGGAGGCTATTTCAAAAGCGAGGCTACTTCTAAAGCGGTGCTATTCTGAAAGCAAGGGAGAGTATTTCTAAAGCGAGGCTATTTCGAAAGCTGTGAAGGGTATTTCGAAAGTGAGGCTATTTCAAAAGCAAGGCTATTTTGAAAGCGAGGGAGGGTATTCCGAAAGCGAGGGTATTTCGAAAGTGAAATAGGGTATTTTGAAAGCGAGGTAGGGTATTTCGAAAGCAAGGCTATTTTGAAAGTGAGGGAGGGTATTTCAAAAGCTGGGCTATTTCAAAACTGAGAAAGGGTATTTTGAAAGCGATGGAGGGTATTTTGAAAGCGAGGTTATTTTGAAAGCAAAGGAGGGTATTTTGAAAGTGATGCTATTTCGAAAGCAGGGAAGGGTATTTCAAAAGCAAGGGAGAGTATTTCGAAAGCGAGGGAGGGTATTTCGAAAGCGAGGTTATTTAAAAAGTGAGAGAGGCTATTTCAAAAGCGAGGGAGGGTATTTCGAAAGCGAGCGTTGGTATTTCGAAAGAACTATTTCAAAAGTGAGGGAGGGTATTTCGAAAGCTAGGCTGTTTCGAAAGCGAGGGAGGGTGTTTTGAAAGCGAGGCTATTTTGAAAGCGTGTCTATTTCGATAGCAAGGGAGGGCATTTCGAAAGTGAGGCTATTTCGAAAACGAGGCAGGATATTTCGAAAGTGAGGCTATTTCAAAAGCGAGGGAGGGTATTTTGAAAGCGAGGGAGGGTATTTCGAATTTGAGGGTATTTCTAAAGGGAGGGAGGGTATTCCTAAAGGGAGGGAGGGTATTCCGAAAGCGAGGGAGGCTATTTCGAAAGCAAGGGAGGGTATTTCTAAAGCAAGGATATTTCGAAATCGAGGGAGGGTATTTCGAAAGCTAGAGAGGGTACTTTGAAAGCGAGGGAGGGTATTGCGAAAGCGAGGATATTTCAAAAGCGAGGGAGGGTATACCGAAAGCAAGGGAGAGTATTTCGGAAGTGAGGCTATTTCAAAAGCGAGGAAGGGTATTTCGAAATCAAGGCTATTTCGAAAGTGAGGGAGGGTATTTCGAAAGCGAGAGAGGGTGTTTCGAAAGCGAGGCTATTTCGATACCGAGGGAGGGTACTTTGAAAGCGAGGAAGGGTATTTTGAAAGCGAGTCTATTTCGAAAGTGAGGGAGGTTATTTCGAAAGCGAGGCTATTTTGAAAGCGAGGGAGGGTATTTCGTAAGTGAGGCCATTTTGAAAGCGAGGGAGCGTATTTCAAAAGTGAGTCTATTTCGAAAGCAACGGAGGGTATTTCGAAAGTGAGGCTATTTCGAAAGCAAGATAGGGGATTTCGAAAGTGAGGGAGGATGTTTCAAAAGCGAGGCTATTTCAAATGCGAGGGAGGATGCTTCAAAAGCGAGGCTATTTCAAATGCGCGGGAGAGTATTTCGAAAGCGGGAAGGATATTTTGAAAGTGAGGCTATTTCCAAAGTGAGGTAGTGTATTTCGAAAGCAAGGCTATCTCGAAAGCGAGCGAGGGTATTTAGAAAGCAAGGGAGGGTATTTAGAAAGCGAAGGACGGTATTTCGAAAGCGAAGGAAGGTATTTCGAAAGCGAGGCTATTTCGAAATTGAGGGAGGCTATTTTGAAAGCAAGGGAGGGTATTTATAAAGCAAGGCTATTTCAAAAGTGGGAAGGGTATTTCGAAAGAGAGCTATTTCAAAAGCGAGGGAGGGTATTTCAAAGTAAGGCTATTTCATAGCAAGCCTATTTCGGAAGCGAGGCTATTTCGAAAGCGAGGGAGGGGATTTTTAAAGCGAGGCTACTTCGAAAGTGAGGGAGGGTATTTCAAAAGCGAGGGAGGGTATTTTGAAAGCGAGGCTATTCCGAAAGAGAGTATTTCGATAGCAAGGGAGGGTATTTCTAAAGTGAGGCTATTTCAAAAGCGAGGGAGGGTATTTTGAAAGCGAGGGAGGGTATTTCGAAAGCGAAGGATGGTATTTTGAAAGCGATGCTATTTCGAAAGCAGGGAAGGGTATTTTAAAAGCAAGGGAGAGTATTTTGAAAGCGAGGGAGGGTATTTCGAAAGCCAGGTTATTTCAAAAGCGAGGGAGGCTATTTCAAAAGCGAGGGAGGGTATTTTGAAAGAAATATTTCAAAAGTGAGGGAGGGTATTTCGAAAGCTAGGCTGTTTCGAAAGCGAGGGAGATTGTTTTGAAAGCGAGGCTATTTTGAAAGCGTGTCTATTTCGATAGCAAGGGAGGGTATTTCGAAAGTGAGGCTATTTCGAAATCAAGGCAGGATATTTCGTAAGTGAGGCTATTTCAAAAGCGAGGGAGGGTATTTTGAAAGCAAGGGAGGGTATTTCGAATGTGAGGGTATTTCTAAAGGGAGGGAGGGTATTTCGAAAGCGAGGGAGGCTATTTCGAAAACAAGGGAGGGTATTTCTAAAGCAAGGATATTTCGAAATCAAGGAAGGGTATTTCGAAAACAAGGCTATTTCGAAAGTGAGGGAGGGTATTTCGAAAGCGAGAGAGGGTGTTTCGAAAGCGAGGCTATTTCGATACCGAGGGAGGGTACTTTGAAAGCGAGGGAGGGTATTTTGAAAGCGAGTCTATTTCGATACCGAGGGAGGGTATTTTGAAAGCGAGTCTATTTCGATACCGAGGGAGGGTACTTTGAAAGCGAGGGAGGGTATTTTGAAAGCGAGTCTATTTCGAAATTGAGGGAGGTTATTTCGAAAGCGAGGGAGGGTATTTCATAAATGAGGGTATTTCGTAAGTGAGGCCATTTTGAAAGCGAGGGAGGGTATTTCGAAAGTGAGTCTATTTCGAAAGCAACGGAGGGTATTTCGAAAGTGAGGCTATTTCGAAAGCAAGATAGGGGATTTCGAAAGCGAGGGAGGATGTTTCATAAGCAAGGCTATTTCAAATGCGAGGGAGGATGTTTCAAGAGCGAGGCTATTTCAAATGCGCGGGAGAGTATTTCGAAAGCGGGAAGGGTATTTTGAAAGTGAGGCTATTTCCAAAGTGAGGTAGGGTATTTCGAAAGCAAGGCTATCTCAAGGGCGAGCGAGGGTATTTAGAAAGCAAGGGAGGGTATTTCGAAAGCAAGGGAGGGTATTTCGAAAGCGAAGGAAGGTATTTCGAAAGCGAGGCTATTTCGAAATTGAGGGAGGTTATTTCGAAAGCGAGGGAGGGTATTTATAAAGCAAGGCTATTTCGAAAGTGGGAAAGGTATTTTGAAAGCGAGCTATTTCAAAAGTGAGGGAGGGTGTTTCAAAGTAAGGCTATTTCATAGCAAGCCTATCTCGGAAGCGAGGCTATTTCGAAAGCGAGGGAGGGGATTTTGAAAGCGAGGCTATTCTGAAAGTGAGGGAGGGTATTTCGAAAGCGAGGGAGGGTATTTTGAAAGCGAGGCTATTTCAAAAGAGTATTTCGATAGCAAGGGAGGGTATTTCGAAAGTGAGGCTATTTCAAAAATGAGGGAGGGTATTTTGAAAGCGAGGGAGGGTATTTCGAAAGCAAGGGAGGGTATTTCGAAAGCAAGGATATTTCGAAAGTGAGGAAGGGTATTTCTAAAGCGAGGGAGGGTATTTCGAAAATGAGAGAGTATTTTGAAAGCGAGAAAGGTTATCACAAAAGCGAGGCTATTTCAAAAGCGAGGGAGGGTATTCCAAACGCAAGGGAGAGTATTTAGAAAGCGAGGGATCGTACTTCAAAAGCGAGTAAGGGTATTTCGAAAGTGAGGCTATTTCGAAAGCGAGGGAGGGTAATTCGAAAGCGAGGCTATTTCGAAAAAGACGCTATTTTAAAAACGAGGGAGGGTATTTCGAAAGCGAGCGAGGGTATTTCGAAAGGGAGGGTATTTCGAAAGCAAGTGAGGGTATTTCGAAAGCGAGGCTATTTCAAAAGCAAGGGAGGGTATTTCAAAAGCAAGGGAGGGTATTTCAAAAACGAGGGAGGGTATTTCGAAAGGAGTGAGGGTATTTCGAAAGGAGTGAGGGTATTTCGAAAGCGAGGCTGTTTCGAAAGCGAGGGAGAGGATTTTGAAAATCAGGCTATTCAAAAGTGAGCCTATTTCGAAAGCGTGGGAGGGTATTTCGAAAGTGAGGCTATTTCAAAAGCAAGGGAGGGTAATTTGAAAGTGAGGCTATTTCAAAAGCGAGGGAGGGTATTTCGAAAGCAAAGGAGAGTATTTCGAAAGCGAGGAAGGGTATTTCGAAAGCGACGAAGAGTATTTTGAAAGCAATGGGGGTGATGTCGAAAGTAAGACTATTTTGAAAGCGAGAGAGGGTATTTCGAAAGTGAGGGAGGGTATTTCTAAAGCAAGAATATTTCGAAAGAGAGTGAGGGTATTTTGAAAGCGAGGAAGGGTATTTCGAAAGCGAGGCTATTTCAACAACGAGGGAGGGTATTTTGAAAAGAGGCTATTTCGAAAGCGAGGGAGGGTATTTCGAAAGTGAGGCTATTTTAAAAGTGAGGGAGGTTATTTCAAAAGCGAGGCTACTTCTAAAGCGGTGCTATTCTGAAAGCAAGGGAGAGTATTTCTAAAGCGAGGCTATTTCAAAAGCTGTGAGGGTATTTCGAAAGTGAGGCTATTTCGAAAGCAAGGCAGGGTATTTTGGAAGTGAGGCTATTTCAAAAGCAAGGCTATTTTGTAAGTGAGGGAGGGTATTTCGAAAGCGAGGGTATTTCGAAAGCAAAATATGGTATTTTGAAAGCGAGGTAGGGTATTTCGAAAGCAAGGCTATTTTGAAAGTGAGGGAGGGTATTTCAAAAGCTGGGATATTTCGAAACCGAGAGAGGGTATTTTGAAAGCGATGGAGGGTATTTCGAAAGCGAGGTTATTTTGAAAGCGAAGGAGGGTATTTTGAAAGCGATGCTATTTCGAAAGCAGGGAAGGGTATTTCAAAAGCAAGGGAGAGTATTTCGAAAGCGAGGGAGGGTATTTCGAAAGTGAGAGAGGCTATTTCAAAAGCGAGGGAGGGTATTTCGAAAGCGAGCGTTGGTATTTCGAAAGAACTATTTCAAAAGTGAGGGAGGGTATTTCGAAAGCTAGGCTGTTTCGAAAGCGAGGGAGGGTGTTTTGAAAGCGAGGCTATTTTGAAAGCGTGTCTATTTCGATAGCAAGGGAGGGCATTTCGAAAGTGAGGCTATTTCGAAAACGAGGCAGGATATTTCGAAAGTGAGGCTATTTCAAAAGCGAGGGAGGGTATTTTGAAAGCGAGGGAGGGTATTTCGAATTTGAGGGTATTTCTAAAGGGAGGGAGGGTATTCCGAAAGCGAGGGAGGCTATTTCGAAAGCAAGGGAGGGTATTTCTAAAGCAAGGATATTTCGAAATCGAGGGAGGGTATTTCGAAAGCTAGAGAGGGTACTTTGAAAGCGAGGGAGGGTACTGCGAAAGCGAGGATATTTCAAAAGCGAGGGAGGGTATACCGAAAGCAAGGGAGAGTATTTCGGAAGTGAGGCTATTTCAAAAGCGAGGAAGGGTATTTCGAAATCAAGGCTATTTCGAAAGTGAGGGAGGGTATTTCGAAAGCGAGAGAGGGTGTTTCGAAAGCGAGGCTATTTCGATACCGAGGGAGGGTACTTTGAAAGCGAGGAAGGGTATTTTGAAAGCGAGTATTTCGAAAGTGAGGGAGGTTATTTCGAAAGCGAGGCTATTTTGAAAGCGAGGGAGGGTATTTCGTAAGTGAGGCCATTTTGAAAGCGAGGGAGCGTATTTCGAAAGTGAGTCTATTTCGAAAGCAACGGAGGGTATTTCGAAAGTGAGGCTATTTCGAAAGCAAGATAGGGGATTTCGAAAGCGAGGGAGGATGTTTCAAAAGCGAGGCTATTTCAAATGCGAGGGAGGATGCTTCAAAAGCGAGGCTATTTCAAATGCGCGGGAGAGTATTTCGAAAGCGGGAAGGATATTTTGAAAGTGAGGCTATTTCCAAAGTGAGGTAGTGTATTTCGAAAGCAAGGCTATCTCGAAAGCGAGCGAGGGTATTTAGAAAGCAAGGGAGGGTATTTAGAAAGCGAAGGACGGTATTTCGAAAGCGAAGGAAGGTATTTCGAAAGCGAGGCTATTTCGAAATTGAGGGAGGCTATTTTGAAAGCGAGGGAGGGTATTTATAAAGCAAGGCTATTTCAAAAGTGGGAAGGGTATTTCGAAAGAGAGCTATTTCAAAAGCGAGGGAGGGTATTTCAAAGTAAGGCTATTTCATAGCAAGCCTATTTCGGAAGCGAGGCTATTTCGAAAGCGAGGGAGGGGATTTTTAAAGCGAGGCTACTTCGAAAGTGAGGGAGGGTATTTCAAAAGCGAGGGAGGGTATTTTGAAAGCGAGGCTATTCCGAAAGAGAGTATTTCGATAGCAAGGGAGGGTATTTCTAAAGTGAGGCTATTTCAAAAGCGAGGGAGGGTATTTTGAAAGCGAGGGAGGGTATTTCGAAAGCGAAGGATGGTATTTTGAAAGCGATGCTATTTCGAAAGCAGGGAAGGGTATTTTAAAAGCAAGGGAGAGTATTTTGAAAGCGAGGGAGGGTATTTCGAAAGCCAGGTTATTTCAAAAGCGAGGGAGGCTATTTCAAAAGCGAGGGAGGGTATTTTGAAAGAAATATTTCAAAAGTGAGGGAGGGTATTTCGAAAGCTAGGCTGTTTCGAAAGCGAGGGAGATTGTTTTGAAAGCGAGGCTATTTTGAAAGCGTGTCTATTTCGATAGCAAGGGAGGGTATTTCGAAAGTGAGGCTATTTCGAAATCAAGGCAGGATATTTCGTAAGTGAGGCTATTTCAAAAGCGAGGGAGGGTATTTTGAAAGCAAGGGAGGGTATTTCGAATGTGAGGGTATTTCTAAAGGGAGGGAGGGTATTTCGAAAGCGAGGGAGGCTATTTCGAAAACAAGGGAGGGTATTTCTAAAGCAAGGATATTTCGAAATCAAGGAAGGGTATTTCGAAAACAAGGCTATTTCGAAAGTGAGGGAGGGTATTTCGAAAGCGAGAGAGGGTGTTTCGAAAGCGAGGCTATTTCGATACCGAGGGAGGGTACTTTGAAAGCGAGGGAGGGTATTTTGAAAGCGAGTCTATTTCGATACCGAGGGAGGGTACTTTGAAAGCGAGGGAGGGTATTTTGAAAGCGAGTCTATTTCGAAATTGAGGGAGGTTATTTCGAAAGCGAGGGAGGGTATTTCATAAATGAGGGTATTTCGTAAGTGAGGCCATTTTGAAAGCGTATTTCGATAGCAAGGGAGGGTATTTCGAAAGGGAGGGTATTTCGAAAGTGAGGCTATTTCGAAAGCAAGATAGGGGATTTCGAAAGCGAGGGAGGATGTTTCAAAAGCGAGGCTATTTCAAATGCGAGGGAGGATGCTTCAAAAGCGAAGCTATTTCAAATGCGTGGGAGAGTATTTCGAAAGTGGGAAGGATATTTTGAAAGTGAGGCTATTTCCAAAGTGAGGTAGTGTATTTCGAAACCAAGGCTATCTCGAAAGCGAGCGAGGGTATTTAGAAAGCAAGGGAGGGTATTTAGAAAGCAAGGGAGGGTATTTCGGAAGCGAAGGAAGGTATTTCGAAAGCGAGGCTATTTCGAAATTGAGGGAGGCTATTTCAAAAGCGAGGGAGGGTATTTATAAAGCAAGGCTATTTCGAAAGTGGGAAGGGTATTTTGAAAGCGAGCTATTTCAAAAGTGAGGGAGGGTATTTCAAAGTAAGGCTATTTCATAGCAAGCCTATTTCGGAAGCGAGGCTATTTCGAAAGCGAGGGAGGGGATTTTTAAAGCGAGGCTACTTCGAAAGTGAGGGAGGGTATTTCAAAAGCGAGGGAGGGTATTTTGAAAGCGAGGCTATTCCGAAAGAGAGTATTTCGATAGCAAGGGAGGGTATTTCGAAAGTGAGGCTATTTCAAAAGCGAGGGAGGGTATTTTGAAAGCGAGGGAGGGTATTTCGAAAGCGAGGTTATTTTGAAAGCGAAGGAGGGTATTTTGAAAGCGATGCTATTTCGAAAGCAGGGAAGGGTATTTTAAAAGCAAGGGAGAGTATTTTGAAAGCGAGGGAGGGTATTTCGAAAGCGAGGTTATTTCAAAAGCGAGGGAGGCTATTTCAAAAGCGAGGGAGGGTATTTCGAAAGCGAGCGATGGTATTTCGAAAGAAATATTTCAAAAGTGAGGGAGGGTATTTCGAAAGCTAGGCTGTTTCGAAAGCGAGGGAGATTGTTTTGAAAGCGAGGCTATTTTGAAAGCGTGTCTATTTCGATAGCAAGGGAGGGTATTTCGAAAGTGAGGCTATTTCGAAAACGAGGCAGGATATTTCGAAAGTGAGGCTATTTCAAAAGCGAGGGAGGGTATTTTGAAAGCAAGGGAGGGTATTTCGAATGTGAGGGTATTTCTAAAGGGAGGCTGTTTCGAAAGCGGGGGAGGCTATTTCGAAAGCAAGGGAGGGTATTTCTAAAGCAAGGATATTTCGAAATCGAGGAAGGGTATTTCGAAAACAAGGCTACTTCGAAAGTGAGGGAGGGTATTTCGAAAGCGAGAGAGGGTGTTTCGAAAGCGAGGCTATTTCGATATCGAGGGAGGGTACTTTAAAAGCGAGGGGGGGTATTTTGAAAGCGAGTCTATTTCAAAAGTGAGGGAGGTTATTTCGAAAGCGAGGCTATTTTGAAAGCGAGGGAGGGTATTTCGTAAATGAGGGTATTTCGTAAGTGAGGCCATTTTGAAAGCGAGGGAGGGTATTTCGAAAGTGAGTCTATTTCGAAAGCAAGGGAGGGTATTTCGAAAGTGAGGCTATTTCGAAAGCAAGATAGGGGATTTCGAAAGCGAGGGAGGATGTTTCATAAGCAAGGCTATTTGAAATGCGAGGGAGGATGTTTCAAGAGCGAGGCTATTTCAAATGCACGGGAGAGTATTTCGAAAGCGGGAAGGGTATTTTGAAAGTGAGGCTATTTCCAAAGTGAGGTAGGGTATTTCGAAAGCAAAGCTATCTCGAAAGCGAGCGAGAGTATTTAGAAAGCAAGGGAGGGTATTTAGAAAGTGAAGGACGGTATTTCGAAAGCGAGGGAGGGTATTTTGAAAGCGAGCTATTTCAAAAGCGAGGGAGGGTGTTTCAAAGTAAGGCTATTTCATAGCAAGCCTATCTCGGAAGCGAGGCTATTTCGAAAGCGAGGGAGGGGATTTTGAAAGCGAGGCTATTCAGAAAGTGAGGGAGGGTATTTCGAAAGCGAGGGAGGGTATTTTGAAAGCGAGGCTATTTCGAAAGAGTATTTCGATAGCAAGGGAGGGTATTTCGAAAGTGAGGCTATTTCAAAAGCGAGGGAGGGTATTTTGAAAGGGAGGGAGGGTATTTCGAAAGCAAGGCTATCTCGAAAGCGAGCGAGGGTATTTAGAAAGGAAGGGAGGGTATTTAGAAAGCGAAGGACGGTATTTCGAAAGCGAGGGAGAGTATTTCGAAAGCGAAGGAAGGTATTTCGAAAGCGAGGCTATTTCGAAATTGAGGGAGGTTATTTCGAAAGCGAGGGAGGGTATTTATAAAGCAAGGCTATTTCGAAAGTGGGAAGGGTATTTTGAAAGCGAGCTATTTCAAAAGCGAGGGAGGGTGTTTCAAAGTAAGGCTATTTCATAGCAAGCCAATCTCGGAGGCGAGGCTATTTCGAAAGCGAGGGAGGGGATTTTGAAAGCGAGGCTATTCCGAAAGTGAGGGAGGGTATTTCGAAAGCGAGGGAGGGTATTTTGAAAGCGAGGCTATTTCGAAAGAGTATTTCGATAGCAAGGGAGGGTATTTCGAAAATGAGGCTATTTCAAAAGCGAGGGAGGGTATTTTGAAAGCGAGGGAGGGTATTTCGAAAGCAAGGGAGGGTATTTCTAAAGCAAGGATATTTCGAAAGTGAGGAAGGGTATTTCTAAAGCAAGGATATTTTGAAAGCGAGGGAGGGTATTTCGAAAGCAAGGGAGGGTATTTCGAAAATGAGAGAGTATTTTGAAAGCGAGAAAGGTTATCACAAAAGCGAGGCTATTTCAATAGCGAGGGAGTGTATTCCAAACGCAAGGGAGAGTATTTCGAAAGCGAGGGATGGTACTTCGAAAGCGAGTAAGGGTATTTCGAAAGTGAGGCTATTTCGAAAGCGAGGAAGGGTAATTCGAAAGCGAGGCTATTTCGAAAGCGACGCTATTTTAAAAACGAGGGAGGGTATTTCGAAAGCGAGCGAGGGTATTTCGAAAGCGAGGCTATTTCAAAAGCAAGGGAGGGTATTTCAAAAACGAGGGAGGGTATTTCGAAAGGAGTGAGGGTATTTCGAAAGCGAGGCTGTTTCGAAAGCGAGGGAGAGGATTTTGAAAATCAGGCTATTCGAAAGTGAGCCTATTTCGAAAGCGTGTGAGGGTATTTCGAAAGTGAGGCTATTTCAAAAGCAAGGGAGGGTAATTTGAAAGTGAGGCTATTTCAAAAGCGAGGGAGGGTATTTCGAAAGCAAAGGAGAGTATTTCGAAAACGAGGAAGGGTATTTCGAAAGCGACGAAGAGTATTTTGAAAGCATTGGGGGTGATGTCGAAAGTAAGACTATTTTGAAAGCGAGAGAGGGTATTTCGAAAGTGAGGGAGGGTATTTCTAAAGCAAGAATATTTCAAAAGAGAGTGAGGGTATTTTGAAAGCGAGGAAGGGTATTTCGAAAGCGAGGCTATTTCAACAACGAGGGAGGGTATTTTGAAAAAAGGCTATTTCGAAAGCGAGGGAGGGTATTTCGAAAGTGAGGCTATTTTAAAAGTGAGGGAGGCTATTTCAAAAGTGAGGCTACTTCTAAAGCGGAGCTATTCTGAAAGCAAGGGAGAGTATTTCTAAAGCGAAGCTATTTCAAAAGCTGTGAAGGGTATTTCGAAAGTGAGGCTATTTCGAAAGCAAGGCAGGGTATTTTGGAAGTGAGGCTATTTCAAAAGCAAGGCTATTTTGAAAGCGAGGGAGGGTATTTCGAAAGCGAGGGTATTTCGAAAGCAAAATAGGGTATTTTGAAAGCGAGGTAGGGTATTTCGAAAGCAAGGCTATTTTGAAAGTGAGGGAGGGTATTTCAAAAGCTGGGCTATTTCGAAACCGAGAGAGGGTATTTTGAAAGCGATGGAGGGTATTTCGAAAGCTAGGTTATTTTGAAAGCGAAGGAGGGTATTTTGAAAGCGATGCTATTTCGAAAGCAGGGAAGGGTATTTCAAAAGCAAGGGAGAGTATTTCGAAAGCGAGGGAGGGTATTTCGAAAGCAAGGTTATTTCAAAAGTGAGGGAGGCTATTTCAAAATCGTGGGAGGGTATTTCGAAAGCGAGCGATGGTATTTCGAAAGAAATATTTCAAAAGTGAGGGAGGGTATTTCGAAAGCTAGGCTGTTTCGAAAGCGAGGGAGGGTGTTTTGAAAGCGATGCTATTTTGAAAGCGTGTCTCTTTCGATAGCAAGGGAGGGTATTTCGAAAGTGATTCTATTTCGAAAACGAGGCAGGATATTTCGAAAGTGAGGCTATTTCAAAAGCGAGGGAGGGTGTTTCGAATGTGAGGGTATTTCTAAAGGTAAGGAGGGTATTTCGTAAGCGAGGGAGGCTATTTCGAAAGCAAGGGAGGGTATTTCTAAAGCAAGGATATTTCGAAATCGAGGGAGGGTATTTCGAAAGCTAGAGAGGGTACTTTGAAAGCGAGGGAGGGTATTGCGAAAGCGAGGATATTTCAAAAGCGAGGGAGGGTATACCGAAAGCAAGGGAGAGTATTTCGGAAGTGAGGCTATTTCAAAAGCGAGGAAGGGTATTTCGAAAACAAGGCTATTTCGAAAGTGAGGGAGGGTATTTCGAAAGTGAGGGAGGGTATTTCGAAAGCGAGAGAGGGTGTTTCAAAAGCGAGGCTATTTCGATACCGAGGGAGGGTACTTTGAAAGTGAGGAAGGGTATTTTGAAAGCGAGTTTATTTTGAAAGCGAGGGAGGTTATTTCGAAAGCGAGGCTATTTTGAAAGCGAGGGAGGGTATTTCGTAAGTGAGGCCATTTTGAAAGCGAGGGAGGGTATTTCGAAAGTGAGTTATTTCGAAAGCAAGGGAGGGTATTTCGAAAGTGAGGCTATTTCGAAAGCAAGATAGGGGATTTCGAAAGCGAGGGAGGATGTTTCAAAAGCAAGGCTATTTCAAATGCGAGGGAGGATGCTTCAAAAGCGAGGCTATTTCAAATGCGCGGGAGAGTATTTCGAAAGCGGGAAGGGTATTTTGAAAGTGAGGCTATTTCCAAAGTGAGGTAGGGTATTTCGAAAGCAAGGCTATCTCGAAAGCGAGCGAGGGTATTTAGAAAGCGAGGGAGGGTATTTAGAAAGCGAAGGATGGTATTTCGAAAGGGAGGGAGGTATTTCGAAAGCGAAGAAAGGTATTTCGAAAGCGAGGCTATTTCGAAATTGAGGGGAGCTATTTCGAAAGCGAGGGAGGGTATTTATAAAGCAAGGCTATTTCGAAAGTGGGAAGGGTATTTTGAAAGCGAGCTATTTCAAAAGCGAGGGAGGGTATTTCAAAGTAAGGCTATTTCATAGCAAGCCTATTTCGGAAGCGAGGCTATTTCGAAAGCGAGGGAGGGGATTTTTAAAGCGAGGCTACTTCGAAAGTGAGGGAGGGTATTTCGATAGCAAGGGAGGGTATTTCGAAAGTGAGGCTATTTCAAAAGTGTAGGAGGGTATTTTGAAAGCGAGGAAGGGTATTTCGAAAGCAAGGGAGGGTATTTCTAAAGCAAGGATATTTCGAAAGTAAGGAAGGGTATTTCTAAAGCAAGGATATTTCGAAAGCGAGGGAGGGTATTTCGAAAACGAGGAAGGGTATTTCGAAAATGAGAGATTATTTTGAAAGCGAGAAAGGTTATCACAAAAGCGAGGCTATTTCAAAAGCGAGGGAGGGTATTCCAAACGCAAGGGAGAGTACTTCGAAAGCGAGGCTATTTCAAAAGCGAGGGATGGTACTTCGAAAGCGAGTAAGGGTATTTCAAAAGTGAGGCTATTTCGAAAGCGAGGGAGGGTACTTCGAAAGCGAGGCTATTTCGAAATTGATGGAGGCTATTTCAAAAGCGAGACTGGGTATTTCAAAAGCGAGGGAGGGTATTTCGAAAGTGAGCCTATTTTGAAAGCGAGGGAGGGTATTTATAAAGCGAGGCTATTTCGAAAGTGGGAAGGGTATTTTGAAAGCGAGCTATTTCAAAAGCGAGGGAGGGTATTTCAAAGTGAGGCTATTTCAAAAGCAAGGCTATTTCAGAAGCAAGGGAGGGTATTTCGAGAGGGAGGGTATTTCGAAAGTGAGGGAAAGTGAGGGAGGGTATTTTGAAAGGAAGGCTATTACGAAAGTGAGGGAGGGTATTTTCAAAGCAGGGGAGGGTATTTCGAAAGCTAGGCTGTTCCCAAAGTGAGTCTATTTCGATAGTGAGGGAGGGTATTTTTAAGCAAGGCTATTTCGAAAGCAGGGAAGGGTATTTCGAAAGAAAGGCTATTTCGAAAACAATGGAGGGTATTTCGAAAACGAGGCTATTTCGAAAACGATGGAGGGTATTTCGAAAACGAGGCTATTGCAAAAGCAAGTGAGGGTATTTTGAAGGTAAGGCTATTTCGAAAGCGAGGGAGGGTATTTCGAAAGTGAGGCTATTTTAAATGTGAGGGAGGGTATTTGGAAAGTGAGGCTATTTCGAAAGTGGGGCTATTACAAAAGCGAGGGAGGGTATTTCTAAAGCAAGGCTATTTCGAAAGGGGGAAGGGTATTTCAAAAGCGGGGCTATTTCGAAAGCGAGGGAGGGTATTTCGAAAGGGAGGATATTTTGAAAATGAGGGAAGGTATTTCAAAAGCGAGGGTATTTCGAAAGCGAGGGAGGGTATTTCAAAAGTGAGGCTATTATGAATGCGAGGGAGGGTATTTCGAAAGCGAGGGAGGGTATTTTGGAAGTGACGGAGGGTCTTTCGGAAGTGACGGAGGGTATTTCGGAAGTGACGGAGGGTATTTTGGAAGTGACGGAGAGTATTTCCAAAGCGAGGATATTTCGAAAGCTATGCTATTTCGAAAGCGAGGCTATTTCGTAAGCAAGGGAGGGTATTTTGAGAGCGAGCCTATTTCGAATCCGAGATAGGGTATTTTGAAAGCGAGGGAGGGTATTTCGAAATTGAGGGAGGGTATTTCGAAAGTGAGGGAGGGTATTTCAAAAGCGAGGCTATTTTGAAAGCGAGAGAGGGTATTCTGAAAGCGAGGGAGGGTATTCCGAAAGCGAGGCTTTTTTGAAAGCTAGGGAGGGTACTTCTAAACTGAGGCTATTTTGAAAGCGAGGGAGGGTATTTCGAAAGTGAGGGAGAGTATTTCGAAAGCGAGGATATTTCGAAAGTGAGGGAGGGTATTTCAAAAGCGAGGCTATTTCAAAAGTGAGGGAGGGTATTTTGAAAGCCAGCGATGGTATTTTGAAAGCAAGGCTATTTCGAAAGCGAGTCTAAGGCTATTTCGAAAGCGAGGGAGGGTATTTCGAAAGTGAGGCTATTTCAAAAGCGAGGGAGGGTATTTCGAAAGCGGGGGAGGGAATTTCGAGAGCCAAGGGAGGGTATTTCTAAAGCGTGGCTATTTTGAAAGTGAGTGAGGGTATTTCGAAAGTGAGGGAGGGTATTTCGAAAGCGATTGAGGGTATTTCGAAGCGCGAGGGGTTATTTTGAAAGCGATTGAGGGTATTTCAAAAGCGAGAGGGGGTATTTTGAAAGTGAGGGAGGTTATTTCGAAAGTGAGGAAATTTCAAAAGCGAGGGAGGGTATTTCGAAAGCAAGGGAGAGCATTTCGAAAGCGAGGCTAAAAAGCGTCGGAGGGTATTTTGAAAGCGAGGCTATTTCGAAAGCGAGGATTTCGAAAGCGAGGCTATTTCAAAAGCGAGGGAGGGTATTTCAAAAGCAAGGGTACTTCAAAAGCAAGGGTACTTCAAAAGCGAGGGAGGGTATTTCAAAAGTGAGGGAGGGTATTTTGAAAGCGAGTCTATTTCGAAAGCGAGGGAGGTTATTTCGAAAGCACAGCTATTTCGAAAGCGAGGGAGGGTATTTCGAAAGTGAGGCCATTTTGAAAGTGAAGGAAGGTTTTTGAAAGTGAAGCTATTTCGAAAGCAAGGGAGGGATTCCGAAAGCGAGGAAGGGTATTTCGAAAGCGAGGAAGGGTATTTCGAAAGCGAGGAAGGGTATTTCGAAAGCGAGGAAGGGTATTTCGAAAGCGAGGAAGGGTGTTTCGAAAGCGAGGCTATTTCAAAAGCAAGGGAGATTATTTCGAAAGTGAGGCTATTTCGAAAGCGAGCGAGGGTATTTAGAAAAGCGAGGGAGGGTAATTAGAAAAGGAGGGAGGGTATTTTGAAAGCGAGGGAGGGTATTTCGAAAGCGAGGGAAGGTATTTCGAAAGCGAGGCTATTTCGAAATAGAAGTTATTTCAAACGCGAGGGAGGCTATTTCGAAAGCGAGGCTATTTCAAAAGCGAGGGAGGCTATTTCGAAAGCGAGGGAGGCTATTTCGAAAGTGAGGCTATTTCGAAAGCGAGGGAGGCTATTTCAAATAAATTAAATCGGGGCAATTTCACAGAATTTGTCAACGGCAACAAATATTACCAGAAGCAAGGACGAAAATATAATCAAGAATATTTACAAGACCTGAAAAAAGGGTCACAGAAGATTCAAAAAGAAAAAAGATCCCCACGAAAATGATGGAACCAGAGAGAAAACATGAAAAAAATTAAAAATGTTTTATATAAAGAAAATGCAGAAAAATTAAGTTTAGAAAATCAGCAAAAGTCAGTTCGATTAAAATGTATGGCAGGGGGAGAATCAAAATGTGAAAATAATTTTAATTTGTTGCAAAATGAAAAACATACTAAAATGCAGCACAAGACAAAAGTTAAAGCTGTAGGAAAAGTTAAAATAGTTTACAAAATGCCAACGACCCCGAAAAGCATGAATGGAAGAGGTAAGAAAGGCGGAAAATGAAGAAAAACAACGATAAATTACAATAAATCTAAACGCATTTAAAAGCCCACTATCCAATATAAGGAAAGTGTAAATTAACAAGAATTCTAAATAGGTTACTGGAAGGTGATGTCGGCAAGGACGAGGACCACAACGAAAACGACGAGCGGAAAAGCGAAATTATCGTATTTCGTAGTAAGTGAAAATCATGAAAATAGTTTAAAATGAGAACCAACTAAAATGCGGAAACAATTCAAATAGTTGATCAACATATGAAACAAGTAAAAAATGTGTCGATGTTTCTTCGGCGCAATCGAGTTTCTATACAGCATATAATCAAGGCCACCGAAAACAGATCTCTCTTTCGGTGGTCTCGGTAGAATGCTGTATGAGCCGCGGCCCATGAATCTTTAACCACGGCCTGGTGATGCCCTGTCCTATATCGTTGCCAGATGCACGGTCATGGCTAACTTTAACATTAAATAAAATAAAAACTACTGAGGCTAGAGGGCTGCAATTTGGTATGCTTGATGACTGGAGGGTGGATGATCTACATACCAATTTGCAGCCCTCTAGCCTCAGTAGTTTTTGAGATCTGATGGCGGACGAACAGACAAGAGGCCCAAAACGGAATGGAGTCTGTGAAATAAGGAGAAGAACCTGAAAGGGTATTAATACACCCTCTTTGAGTCTCGACCCAGCAAGCGTAACTAAAGGTCCTGTGACTTCACGGCATTTCAACCAAAGAACGCAAAAACTCGTTCACTGACGTTCTCTGAATTCCCTTCATCACACACACACGTTCAATACTTACGGTATTTGCTGTCTTTACCTTCCTAATTCCTTTATGAGCTTCTCTCTCTCTCTCTCTCTCTCTCTCTCTCTCTCTCTCTCTCTCTCTCTCTCTCTCTCTCTCTCTAATATTACTTATTCAGTTTCAGTCTTTACATTAGATTTAATAAACAATGCCATACGCACTTTCCTTCACAAATAGTTAGTCATGTGGCAGTTAGCAGTGTCTAGGTTAAAACAGTGCTCTCTCTCTCTCTCTCTCTCGTACATATGGCTGTTTCACTCTACATCTGATGTAATCAACAATGTCAAACGCAATTTCTTTTACACATTTAGTCATATGGCAGTTTACGGTGTCTAGGTTAAAACAGTGCTCTCTCTCTCTCTCTCTCTCTCTCTCTCTCTCTCTCTCTCTCTCTCTCTCTCTCTCTCGTACATATGGCTGTTTCACTCTTTACATTTGATGTAATCAACAATGTCAAGCGCAATTTCTTTTACACATATTTAGTCATACGGCAGTTTACAGTGCCTAGGTCAAAACATGCTCTCTCTCTCTCTCTCTCTCTCTCTCTCTCTCTCTCTCTCTCTCTCTCTCTCTCTCTCGGCTGAAGTTTGTTATGAAAAAGACTGTTTTTTAAACAAATAAAATTTCTCTGTCACTCGCCCAGAATTAAAAAAAAAAAGACTATTCGGAGCCTCAGAAAAAAAAAGTACAAAGTTAGGCGGAAAGAGATGTACTTCAGAAGTACCAAGGGGGAACAGCAACTAGTACAGTACTGAGATTCCTTTGGGGAATTGCTGTACAACAACTTTTGTTTTTTGGGGGTGTAATGGGGTATTCGCTTAGCTGTGTTTTCAGCAGAGAGAGAGAGAGAGAGAGAGAGAGAGAGAGAGAGAGAGAGAGAGAGAGAGAGAGAGAGAGAGAGAGAGAGAGAGAGAGAGAGAATTTGGTAAATGCACGAAATTTGTATGACAGAAATGAGAGAATACAATTAAGTGAACAAATGAATATCTTTGAGAGAGAGAGAGAGAGAGAGAGAGAGAGAGAGAGAGAGAGAGAGAGAGAGAGAGAGAGAGAGAGAGAGAGAGTGTGTATCACATAACCAGGATAAGCATAAATGTTAGCGTACCTAAACCTCGACTGCCCAAATGCCGTCATATAAAAACATTACTAGAATTCGCTTTGCTGTTTTCAGCAGAGAGAGAGAGAGAGAGAGAGAGAGAGAGAGAGAGAGAGAGAGAGAGAGAGAGAGAGAGAGAGAGAGAGTTTTCACATAACCAGGGTAAACACCAATGTTAATGTACCTCAACCTCGAATGCCCAAATGCCGTCATATAAAAACATTGCCAGAATTCGCTTAGCTGTGTTTTCAGCAGAGAGAGAGAGAGAGAGAGAGAGAGAGAGAGAGAGAGAGAGAGAGAGAGAGAGAGAGAGAGAGAGAGAGAGAGAGAGAGAGAGAGACTCAGTATACAAACAGGATAAAGATCACAGTTAATGAGCCTGAACCTCGACCGCCAAAAATCACTGATGTAAAAACGGTGCTAGAATTCCCCCATCCCTAAAAACCACTGAAATAAGCGCTAACGGAAAACTCTGTCTCCTGACAGATAACGAGTTTCAAGAGGAGTCCCCAAGGGCTTTCGTACCACTTATCACGATTTCCCATTAGTGTTTCCCAGACCCCAAAGCTAACAAAAACAGCGAAATCATTCAGGGTATCGTGGTATTGATTAACGTCAACAAGAATAAAATTCATTGATCAAAATCCAGTTGGATATTGCCATAAAAAAACCCAAATAAAAATTTTACGCAAATACTATAACAACTAAAATGAATTTTGTAGACATTATATTGAGACTGCTGTAAACAATGTGTTTCTACTGTATCTACTCTCTTGAGACACGCAATTTGAGTCGTATGGATTAGTTACCTTTGGAAGTGTGACATCATCAAACAAAATGACCTCGTTCCACATCCCAGACGTTAACTACTTTCATTCTTTCTTAATTTTGAATAACAGTTAGAAAAAAAAACATTCGAATGAACAATTATGTATAAGCAAATAAAACCGAAGTGTTCTTCGTTACAGTTATGCTCCTGTGAGAACCTCCTAACTTTCGGAAGAAATACGTTTACGAGAGAGAGAGAGAGAGAGAGAGAGAGAGAGAGAGAGAGAGAGAGAGAGAGAGAGAGAGAGAGAGAGAGAATTTTCTCACAATCGTCTAATTCCTAGTTCTTGCTTAATATATTACGAATGAGTCACTTTAACTACAATGATAAATATAAAATAGTTTGACACTGAAACATTCCGTAACATTAGAACAGACATGATGGTCTTCTAATCTGTGTCTTGACAAATTAAGCTAAGAAAGGTAAAGATTCAAACCAACAGGGAATTAAACACTTCACTTGCAGTTTGTAAGGAGTGAATGATGTCGAGAATATTTCTACCATCCATAAAATTAATAAAAGAGACTATAGTTCTCATAGCCAAAAACAATATGATATACAAAAAATACCAGAACTCTCCGAGCTATAAAAAAAATACCAGAAGTCTAAGAGTTATAAAAAATATACCAGAATCTAAGAGTTATGAAAAATAACAGAACTCTAAGTTATAAAAAATACCAAACTCTAAGAGTTATACAAAAATACCAGAATTCTAATGGTTATAAAAAATATACCAGAAATCTAAGAATTATAAGAAAATACCAGAACTCTAAGAGTTATAAAAATACCAGAACTCTAAGAGTTATACAAAAATACCAGAACTGTAAACAAACTCTTCATTTAAACCTTCACATGAAGGTTAAATCAATTTGATCTGAAAGTTAAATTTTTTTTTAAGTTAATTTCTAACATATTAAATATAACCTACTGAATATAAACATAACCTGTTAAATATAAAAATACCGAGTTAAAAATGGAAAAAAACTGGGGTCTCCATTAATTCAACCTTCACAGGAAGGGTAAATTAATATTAGTTCAAAGATAAAATTTATTTTCAAGTTTATTGCTAACCTACTAAATATGACCTATCAAATACAAAAGTAACTTGCTAAATATAAAAATAATGAGTAAAAAGGGAAAAAGGTGGGTTCTTAATTAATTTAAACCTCGCATGAATGGGCGTTCCAGGAGGTAACTAAGTTTATTGAGGAATTCCCGAGAGATAATGAGGTTTAAGAGGAATTCCCGAAAGATACTGAGTTTTAAGAGGAATTCCCGAGAGATACTAAGTTTTAAGAGGAATTCCCGAGAGATTTTGAGTTTTAAGAGGAATTCCCGAGAGATAACGAATTTTAAGAAGAATTCCCGAGAAATATAGTAATGAGTTTTAAGAGGATTTCCCGATAGATAATGAGTTTCAAAAGGAATTCCCGTACGATAATGAGTTTTAAGAAGATTCCCGAGTGATAGTGTGTTTCACGAGAAATTTCCAGAGATAATGAGTTTTATGAGGAATTCCCGAAAGATAATGAGTTTTAAGAAGAATTACCGAAAGATAATGAGTTTTAAGAAGAATTACCGAAAGATAATGAGTTTTAAGAGGAATTCCCGAGAGATAATGAGTTTTAAGAGGTACTTCCGAAAGATAATGACTTACAAGAGGAATTCCCGTGATAATAAGTTTTAAGATTGAAGTCCCAATAGATAATGTCTTTTAAGATGAATTTCCGATTGAGAAATGAGTTTTAAGAGGAATCCCCGAGAGAGAATTAGTTTTAAGAGGTATTCCCAAAAGATAATGAGCTTTAAGATAAATTCCCAATAATGAGTTTTATGAGGAATTCCCAAAAGATAATGAGTTTTAAGAGGGATTCCTGAAAGACAATGAGTTTTAAGAGGAATTCCCAAGAGATGATTAGTTTTGAGAGAAATTTACGAGAGATAATGAGTTTTAAGACTAATTCCCGACAGAATAAGTTTCAAGATGAATTCCCGAGAGATAATGAAATTTAAGAGGAATTTCCGAGATAATGAGTTTTAAGAGGGATTTTCAAGAGATAATGAGTTTCAATTGGAATTCCCGAGAGATAGTGAGTTTTAAGAGGAATTCCCGCGAGGTGAGTTTTAAGATGAATTCCAGAGAGGTAATGAGTTCTGTGAGGAAATCCCGAGAGGTAATGTGTTTCGAGAGGAATCCCCGAGAGGTAATGAGTTTTAAGAGGAACTCTCACAAGATAATGAGTTTTAAGAGGAATTCCCGAAATATAATGAGGTTTAAGATGAATTCCGGAGAGATAATGAGTTTTAAGAGGAATTCCCAAAACATAATGAGTTTTAAGAGAAATCCCCGAGAGGTAATGAGTTTTACGAAGAATTTCCGACAGATAATGAGTTTTAAGAGAAATTCCCGAAAGGTTATGAGTTTTAAGAGGAATTTCCGACAGATAATGAGTTTTAAGAGGAATTCCTGAGAGGTAATGAGTCTAAGAGGAATTCCCAAGAGGTAATGAGTTTCAAGAGGAATTCCCAAGGTAATGAGTTTTAAGAGAAATTCTCAAGAGGTAATGAGTTCATGAGGAATTTCCAACAGATAATGAGTATTAAGAGGAATTCCCAAGAAGTAATGAGTTTCAAGAGCAATTCCCAAGGTAATGAGTTTTAAGTGGAATTCCTGAGAGGTAATGAGTTTTAAGAGTAATCCCCATAGAGGTAATGAGTTTTAAGAGAAATTCCTGAAAGATAATTAGTTTTAAGACGAATTCCCGAAAAACAAAGAGTTTTAAGATGAATTCCCGACAGATAATGAGTTTTAAGATGAATTCCCATAAGATAATGAGTTTTAAGAGGAATTCCCATAAAATAACGAGTTTTAAGAGGAATTCCCAAGAGATAATGAGTTCTAAAGGGAATTTCCACAGAATAATGAGTTGTAAGAGGAATTCCCGAGAGGTAATGAGTTTAAGAGGAATTCCAGAGAGGTAATGAGTTTCAAGAGGGATTCCCGAGGTAATGAGTTTTAAGAGGAACTCCCGAGAGGTAATGAGTTTTATGAGTAATTTACAAGAGGTATTGAGTTCTAAAAGGCATTTCCCTGAGATGATGAGTTTTAAGAGGATTCCCAAAGGATAATGAGTATTAAAGAGAGTCCTGAGAGATATATTTTAAGAAGAATTCCCGAGGCATAATGAGTATTTAGAGGAATTCCCAAGACATGAGTTTTAAGAGAAATTCCAGAGATATAATGAATTTTAAGAAGAACTCCCGAAAGATAATGAGCTTTAAGATGAATTCCTCAGAGATAATGAGTTTTAAGACCAAATCCTGAAAGACAGAGTTTTAAGAGCATTCCAGAAAGATAATGTGTTTAAGAGAAATTTCCAAGAGATAATGAGTTTTAAGAGGAATTCCCGAAAGATAATGAGGTTTAAGATGAATTCCCGGGAGATAATGAGTTTTAAGAGGAATTCCCAAAAGATAATGAATTTTAAGAGAAACTTCCGAGAGGCAACGAGTTTTAAGAGGAATTTCCGAGAGGTATTGAGTTTTATGATGAATTCCGGAGAGGTATTGAGTCTTATGAGGAATCCCCGAAAGATAATGAGTTTTAAGAGGAATTCCCGACAGGTAATGAGTTTTAAGATGAATTACTGAGAGAGAATGAGTTTTAAGAGGAATTTCCGAGATAATGAATCTTCAGAGGAATATCTGATGGATATTGAGTTTTAAGAGGAATCCCCGATAGGTAACGAGTTTTAAGACGAATTCCCGAGATATAATGAGTTTTAAGAGAAATTCTCGAGAGATAATAAGTCTTAAGAGGATTTCCAAGATGATGAGTTTTAAGAGTAATTCCCGAGAGAGACAATGAGTTTTAAGATTAATTCCCGAGAGAGACAATGAGTTTCAATTGGAATTCCCGAGAGATAATGAGTTTTAAGAGGAATTCCCTCGAGATGAGTTTTAAAAGGAATTCCGGGGAGGTAACGAGCTCTACGAGGAAATCCCGAGAGGCAGGTAATGAGTTTTAAGAGGAACTCCGACAAGATAATGAGTTTTAAGAGGAATTCCCAAGAGATAATGAGTTTTAAGAGGAATTCCCAAGAGATAATGAGTGTTATGAGGATTCCTGAGAGATAATGAGTTTTAAGAGGAACTCCCACAAGATAATGAGTTTTAAGAGGAATTTCCGAGAGATAACAAGTTTTAGGAGGAATTCCCTAAAGATAATGAGTTTTAAGAGGAATTCCCGAGAGGTAATGAGTTTAAGAGGAATTCCCGATACCTAATGAGTTTCAAGAGGAATTCCCAATGTAATGAGTTTTAAGAGGAATTCCTGAGAGGCAATGAGTTTTAAGAGGAATTCCCAAGAGGTTATGAGTTTTAAGAGGAATTCCTGCAAGATAATTAGTTTAAGAGGAATTCCCGTGAGATAATGAGTTTTAAGATGAATTCCCACAAAATAATGATTTCAAGATGAATTCCCAAGAGTAATGAGTTTTAAGAGGAATTCCCATAAGATCACGAGTTTTAAGAGGAATTCCTAAGAGAAAATGAGTTCTAAAAGGAAGATCCACCAGATACTGAGTTTTCAGAGGGATTCCCGAGAGGTAATGAGTTTAAGAGGAATTCTCGAGAGGTAATGAGTTTAAGAGGAACTCCCGACTGGTAATGCGTTTTAAGAGGAATTCCCGAGAGGTAATAAGTTTTAAGAGTAATTCCCAAGAGGTTGTGAGTTTTAAAAGGAATTTCCGTGCGATAATGAGTTTTGAGAGGAATTTCCAAAGGATAATGAGTATTAGGATGATTCCCGAGAGATAATGTGTTTTAAGAGGAATTCCCGGGAGATAATGAGATTTAGACGAATTCCAGAGATATGAGTTATAAGAGGAATTCCCGAGAGATAATGAGTTTTGAGAGGGATTCCCGAGATAATGAGCAATAAGAGGAATTCCTGAGATATAATGAATTTTAAGAAGAGCTCCCGAATGATAATGAGCTCTAAGATGAATTCCTGAGAGATAATGAGTTTTAAGACCAATTCCTGAAAGAAAGGATTTTAAGAGGATTCCAGAAAGATAATGTGCTTTAAGAGAAATTTCCAAGAGACAATGCGATTTAAGAGGAATTCCCGAAAGATAATGAGGTTTAAGATAACTTTCCGGGAGATAATGAGTTTTATGAGGAATTCCCAAAGGATAATGAGTTTTAAGAGAAATTCCAGAGGTAATGCGTTTTAAGAGGAATTTCCGACAGATAGAGTATTAAGAGGAATTCCTGGGAGGTATGAGTTTTAAGAGGAGCTCCCGAGGGTAATGAGCTTTAAGTGGAATTCCCGAGAGGTAGTGAGTTTTAAAATGAATTCCCGAGAGGTAATGAGTCTTAAGAGGAATCCCCGAAAGATAATGAGTTTTAAGAGGAATCCCTGAAAGATAATGAATTTTAATAGGAACTCCCGATAGATGAGTTTTAAGATGAATTCCTGAGAGAGAATGAGTTTTAGGAGGAATTCCTGAGATAATGAGTTTTAAGATGGATTCCTGAGAGATAATGAGTCTTCAGAGGAATGTCTGAGGGATAATGAGTTTTAAGAGGAATTCCCGAGATATAATGAATTTTAAGAGGAATTCTCAAGAAGTAATACGTTTTAAGAGGACTTCCGAGATGATGAGTTTTAAGAGGAATCCCCAAGAGATAATGAGTTTTAAGAGGAATTCCTATGATATAATGAGTTTTAAGAGTAATTACCGAGAGATAATGAGTTCTAAGAGGAATTCAAGAGAGATAATGAGTTTTAAGAGGGATTCTCGAGAGATAATGAGTTTTAAGAGGAATTCTCGAGATACGATGAGTTTTAAGAGGAATTCCCGAGATATAATGAGTTTTAAGAGGAATTCCTAAGAGATAATGAGTTTTGAGAAGAATTCCTGAGATAAGTAGTTTTATGAGGAATTCTGGAGAGATAATGAGTTTTAAGAGGAATTCTCGAGAGATAATGAGTTTCAAGAGGAATTCCTAAGGTATAATGAGTGTTAATACGACTTCCTGAGAGATAATGAGTTTTAAGAGGAATTCCTGGGATATAATGAATTTTACGAGGAATTCCCAAAAGACAATGAGTTTTCCTGAGAGATAATGAGTTTTAAGAGGAATTCCTGGGATATAATGAATTTTACGAGGAATTCCCAAAAGACAATGAGTTTTAAGAGGATTTCCCGAGAGTTAATCAGTTTTAAGAGGAATTCCCAAGAGATATGACTTCTGAGAGGAATTCCTGAGAGAATTATGAGTTTTAAGAGGAATTCCCAAGAAATGATAAGTTTTCAGAGGAATTCCAAAGTTCTAATAAGTTTTAAGAGGAATTCCCAAGAGATAATGAGTTTTAAGAGGAATTTCCGAGAGATAATGAATTTCAGGAGGAATTCCCGAGAGATAATGAGTTTTAAGAGGAATTCCCGAGGGCTCCCGTACCGAGAGTCCTCATTTGATGTTTGTTTTTTCTTTCCCATTTCCCAAAACCGACAAAAAAGGCGGAGGAAGCTTTCGGGACCTCATGCCAGTGATTAATGTCAGCGCAAATACAACGTCATCAATCAAAATCCAGAGTTGGATATGACCCGAAAAAATGAAATAAAATGTTGACGCAATTAGCACAGCAGCAAAAACTAATTAGAAAGCCAGCAGCCTGCAGTTGCTGTGACGACTGGATTTCCGCTGTGTTTATTCTCTCGAGTAATGTCTGTCAAGTCGAATGCGAAAGGTCATTCGGTCAAAAGTAGTTTATTACATATCTAAAATTTTAAAGTTTATCTATAAATTGTTTAATATAAATAATGTTATTTCAAAGTTCAAATTCACATTGAAGTTGATTTCAAACTTGTTAAGTATAAAAGTAATGTAATATTATTTGAATATTAAAGTTGGTTTTCAAGTTGATTTCTAGGCTGATGATATAAAATAATGTTTGATTATTTCAAAGTTAAAATTTATTTTCAAGTTGACTTCTAACTTGTTAAATATAAAATAATGTCAGATTATTTCAAAGTTCAAACTGATTTTCAAGTTGATTTCTAAGTTGTTAAATATAAAATAATGTTAGATTCTTTAAAGTTAAAATTTATTTTCAAGATGATTTCTAACCTGTTAAATATAACATATTGTTAGATTATTTCCAAGCTCAAATTGGTTTTCAAGTTTATTTCTAAGTCGTTAAATATTAAAATAATTTTAGATAATTTCAAAGTTCAAATTCATTTTCAAACTTATTTGTAAGTGGTTAAATATAAAATAATGTTAGATTATTTTAAAGTTAAAATTTATTTTCAAGTTTATTCCTGAATTGTTCAATATGCAAATAATACGTTATTCCATAGTTAAAATTTATTTTCAAGTTGATCTGTATCCTAAGTATAACAAGTAATGTTAGATTATTGCAAACTTCAAGTATATTTTCAAATGAATTTCTAAGCTGTTAAACAGAAAAACTTTGTTAGATTATTTCAAAGTTCAAATTTATTTCAAAATTGATTCCTAATTTGTAAAACACAAAAATCATGTAAAAAAATTCCTTATTCCCACGTTTCAAATGATAGAACTCTTATTCTTCACAAATTTCTAATAAAATCATATATAGACTCCCTTAAGTGAATCGTAATCTCAAACTACAACCGTCCTAATAGGATTAACAGCTCTCGGTGGGGAACATTTAACATGAATCTTTAAAGTTTGAAGATACTGGCTTCCGTTCCAAAACACTAAATAAAAATAAACTTCATTATACAGTATGGTATTTAAAAGAAGCATAAAACTTTCAGATAAATAAAGTGAAACAACAATAGATACAGCATAGCTCCTACTTGCCCTAATATCATTACTGAAGGCCAAATTATTTGTTTATCGCGACACATTTGCTTTTAGCTAGAGCAGACAAGAGTGCGAAAATGGCAATATTTCCTATTGAAAAAATACTGAACAATGTATAAAAAGTAGAATAAATATGACAAAATTCAACTAGGAGTAACTTCGTACATAAGTGAAAGTGTACAAAAACTAAATAATATTTTCGATAAAAATCAACCTAATGAAGAATATAAGACAAAATGTACAATGTAACCCACATTTCCCAGGTTCCATTTGGGAGGGTTAAAATATGATTCTAAAAATTCCAGATGCACAGGTTCATATCCCCAAAAAATAATTGGTGAAAACTCCCCCCCCCCAAAAGAAGTAACTGACTACAGACTCATATAAGCTCTGGACAGAACATAAATATTAGCATTCTCAATAGAAACTCTGGACAGAACATTAATGGAAGCATGCTTAATAAAAGCTCTGGACAGAACATAAATATTAGCATGCTTAATAGAAACTCTGGACAGAACATTAATGGAAGCATGCTTAATAAAAGCTCTGGACAGATCATAAATATTAGCATGCTTAATAGAAACTCTGGACAGAACATTAATGGAAGCATGCTTAATAAAAGCTCTGGACAGAACATAAATATTAGCATTCTCAATAGAAACTCTGGACAGAACATTAATGGAAGCATGCTTAATAAAAGCTCTGGACAGAACATAAATATTAGCATGCTTAATAGAAACTCTGGACAGAACATTAATGGAAGCATGCTTAATAAAAGCTCTGGACAGAACATAAATATTAGCATGCTTAATAGAAACTCTGGACAGAACATTAATGGAAGCATGCTTAATAAAAGCTCTGGACAGAACATAAATATTAGCATTCTCAATAGAAACTCTGGACAGAACATTAATGGAAGCATGCTTAATAAAAGCTCTGGACAGAACATAAATATTAGCATGCTTAATAGAAACTCTGGACAGAACATTAATGGAAGCATGCTTAATAAAAGCTCTGGACAGAACATAAATATTAGCATTCTCAATAGAAACTCTGGACAGAACATTAATGGAAGCATGCTTAATAAAAGCTCTGGACAGAACATAAATATTAGCATGCTTAATAGAAACTCTGGACAGAACATTAATGGAAGCATGCTTAATAAAAGCTCTGGACAGAACATAAATATTAGCATTCTCAATAGAAACTCTGGACAGAACATTAATGGAAGCATGCTTAATAAAAGCTCTGGACAGAACATAAATATTAGCATGCTTAATAGAAACTCTGGACAGAACATTAATGGAAGCATGCTTAATAAAAGCTCTGGACAGAACATAAATATTAGCATGCTTAATAGAAACTCTGGACAGAACATTAATGGAAGCATGCTTAATAAAAGCTCTGGACAGAACATAAATATTAGCATGCTTAATAGAAACTCTGGACAGAACATTAATGGAAGCATGCTTAATAAAAGCTCTGGACAGAACATAAATATTAGCATTCTCAATAGAAACTCTGGACAGAACATTAATGGAAGCATGCTTAATAAAAGCTCTGGACAGAACATAAATATTAGCATGCTTAATAGAAACTCTGGACAGAACATTAATGGAAGCATGCTTAATAAAAGCTCTGGACAGAACATAAATATTAGCATTCTCAATAGAAACTCTGGACAGAACATTAATGGAAGCATGCTTAATAAAAGCTCTGGACAGAACATAAATATTAGCATGCTTAATAGAAACTCTGGACAGAACAAATGGAAGCATGCTTAATAAAAGCTCTGGACAGGACATAAACATTAGCATTCTCAATAGAAACTCTGGACAGAACATTAATGGAAGCATGCTTAATAAAAGCTCTGGACAGAACATAAACATTAGCATTCTCAATAGAAACTCTGGACAGAACATTAATGGAAGCATGCTTAATAAAAGCTCTGGACAGAACATAAATATTAGCATGCTTAATAGAAACTCTGGACAGAACATTAATGGAAGCATGCTTAATAAAAGCTCTGGACAGAACATAAATATTAGCATTCTCAATAGAAACTCTGGACAGAACATTAATGGAAGCATGCTTAATAAAAGCTCTGGACAGAACATAAATATTAGCATGCTTAATAGAAACTCTGGACAGAACAAATGGAAGCATGCTTAATAAAAGCTCTGGACAGGACATAAACATTAGCATTCTCAATAGAAACTCTGGACAGAACATTAATGGAAGCATGCTTAATAAAAGCTCTGGACAGAACATAAATATTAGCATGCTTAATAGAAACTCTGACAGAACATAAATGGAAGCATGCTTAATAAAAGCTCTGGACAGAACATAAACATTAGCATTCTCAATAGAAACTCTGGACAGAACATTAATGGAAGCATGCTTAATAAAAGCTCTGGACAGAACATAAATGGAAGCATGCTTAATATCAGCTCTGGACAGAACATAAATGTTAGCATGCTTAATAAAAGCTGTGGACAGAACATAAATAGAAGCATGCTTAATAAAAGCTCTGGACAGAACATAAATGGAAGCATGTTTAATATCATCTCTGGAAAGAACATAAATGGAAGCATGCTCTGGAGATAACACAAAAGGATGCTCGAGTCCAACATCTGTAACAGTGCAGGGCTTAGCCAGAAAAAAAAGTATATCTTAGTTTAACCAGACCACTGAGCTGATTAACAGCTCTCCTAGAGAGGGCTGGCCAAAACGATTAGACTTATTTTACGTAGCTAAGAATCAACTGGTTACCTAGCAACGGGAATCCGAACAACATTATGACGAGAAATGAATTTCTATCACCAGAAATAAATTCCTCTAATTCTTCATTGGCCGGTCGGAGAATCGAACGCTGGGCCAACAGCGTGCTAGCCGAGAGCCAGATCAATATCAATCTACCAGGTTCGCAACTTCACGTGAATATTAACGACTGCAAAACCGACCGCACTATGGAACAATTGTCAGGAGAGTTTTTTTTGTTTTGTTTTAATCAATTTATTGCGCACATTGGCGTCAGACATTTAAGTACATGGTGACAATATTAGTAATTACATCTATATGGAGAGGGTGGAAAGCAAGATGGAAGAAAGAGAATATGAACGAAGGTACAGTAAAAGGAATAATGAACAAAAAGAAAATAAATAAAAATATAAATAAAAAATAAGAAATGAATAAAAATAAATAAAAATTTAAAAAACTAAAAAAATTGATGAAATAAATAAAAAAATTAATAAATAAAAAATAAATAAAAATAAAAAATAAACAAAAAATAAAAATTAAATAAACAAATAAGGGGCCTAAGGAAGGGACGCTGCAAAGAACCTTAAGTAATACCTAGAGTGCTTCTCATGAGGTGCACTGACGGCGCTACCCACTACGAGGATAAAATTACTGGGGATTCAATAAAAATTACCTAAAACCCGCAAAGCCAAAAAAAACAATCGGATAAAAATCGACGAGAAATTTCCCCTTAGAACCTCTTGCTTTAAACCTAACACGAAACAATAGAACAGAATATAGAATTTAGGACAAAGACCAAGCGCTGGGACTTATGAGGTCATTCACTAACAGAAAAAGGTCCAATTGAAAGATAATGAATTCTACAATGAATTCCCCAGAGTTTTCTGGAAAGTGTGTCACCATTTCGCAGTTACTTTTTCATCTGGTCCCAAAGCCATGGAACCTTTCAGGCTCTCACAGAACAGAATATAGGATTTAGGCCAAACGCCAAGCGCTGGGACCTATGAGGTCATTCAGCACCGAAATGGAAACTGAGAGTAAAAAGGTTTGAAAGGTGTAACAGGAAGAAAACATCGCAGCTGCACTATGAATTAATTGTTAGGAGACGGTGGAAAGTAAGGTGGAAGAAAGAGAATATAAACGGAGGTAGAGTAAAAGGAATGAAAAGGGCTGCAACTAGGGACCTAAGGAAGGGACGCTGCAAAGGGCCTTAAGTAATGCCTACAGTGCACCGCATGAGGTGCACTGATGGCACTAACCCCCTACGAGATTTCAGGCTCTCACGGCGGTGATTAATGTCAGCACAAATAAAGCTTCATCAATCAAAATCCAGTTACCAGAAAAAAAAAATCCAAATTGAATCTTTACGCAATTAGCACCGTAACGAAACAAGTAAAAAATGCGCCGAAGTTTCTTCGGCGCAATCGAGTTTTCTGTACAGCTTATATATAGTCAAGGTCACCGAAAATAGATCTCTCTTTCGGTGGTCACGGTATAATGCTGTATGAGCTCCGGCCCATGAAACTGTAACCACGCCCCGCTGGTGGTCTGTCCTATATCGCTGCCAGACGCACGATCATGGCTAAATTTAACCTTAAATAGTTGTTCATTGGAGAGGTGGGTAGAGCTCTCGGCTAGCACGCTGTTGGCCCAGCGTTCGACTCTCCGACCGGCCAATGAAGAATTAGAATTTATTTCTGGTGATAGAAATTCATTTCTCGTCATAATGTGGTTCAGATTCCACAATAAGCTGTAGGTCCCGTTGCTAGGTAACCAGTTGGTCCTTAGCCACGTAAAATAAATCTAATCCTTCGGGCCAGCCCTAGGGGAGCTGTTAATCAGCTCAGTGGTCTGGTTAAACTAAGATATACTTAATTTTTGTTTATGACTGGAGGGCGAATAATCAACATAGTAATTTGCAGCCCTCTAGCCTCAGTAGCTTTTAAGATCTGACGGCGGACAGAATAAAGTGCGGACAGACAGACAAATAGCCATCTCAATAGTTTTCTTTTACAGAAAACTAAAACTAAAAAGTCAGCAGGTTGGTGTGCTTGTGACGAACTTATTTCATTTAACATCTAGAGTAGCGAACATCAGGTTAGGTGATCTTTTTCTTTAGAACAAATTAAATCAACAACAACAACAAAAAATTGGCTTTAGTAAAACTGAACAAAACAAACCACCCAAAAAGCAGGGATAATATCTCAATTCAAAGTGTGGTAATTTTAGCGCTCCCAGTCTTTAACTATTTCCATAATAATTCCTTCTTATTTCAACTACAAGTTCATTCGAGTGAAAAATATAATTTCAACTACAAGTTGATTCAAGTGACAATTATTATTTCAACTAATAGTCAATTCGAGTGTAAAATATTTTTTCAACTAAAAGTTGATTCAAGTGAAAAATATTATTTCAACTACAAGTCGATTCGAGTGAAAAATATTATTTCAACTACAAGCCGATCCGAGTGAAAAATATTATTTCAACTGCAAGTCGATTCGAGTGAAAAATATTATTTCAACTACAAGCTGATTCAAGTGAAAAATATTATTTCAACTACAAGTTGATTCAAGTGAAAAATATTATTTCAACTACAAGTCGATTCAAGTGAAAAATATTATTTCAACTACAAGCTGATTCAAGTGAAAAATATTATTTCAACTACAAGCCGATCCGAGTGAAAAATATTATTTCAACTACAAGTCGATTCGAGTGAAAAATATTATTTCAACTACAAGTCGATTCGAGTGAAAAATATTATTTCAACTACAAGTCGATTCAAGTGAAAAATATTATTTCAACTACAAGTCGATTCGAGTGAAAAATATTATTTCAACTACAAGTCGATTCAAGTGAAAAATATTATTTCAACTACAAGTCGATTCGAGTGAAAAATATTATTTCAACTACAAGCTGATTCAAGTGAAAAATATTATTTCAACTACAAGTTGATTCAAGTGAAAAATATTATTTCAACTACAAGTCGATTCAAGTGAAAAATATTATTTCAACTACAAGCTGATTCAAGTGAAAAATATTATTTCAACTACAAGCCGATCCGAGTGAAAAATATTATTTCAACTGCAAGTCGATTCGAGTGAAAAATATTATTTCAACTACAAGCTGATTCAAGTGAAAAATATTATTTCAACTACAAGTTGATTCAAGTGAAAAATATTATTTCAACTACAAGTCGATTCAAGTGAAAAATATTATTTCAACTACAAGCTGATTCAAGTGAAAAATATTATTTCAACTACAAGTTGATTCAAGTGAAAAATATTATTTCAACTACAAGCCGATCCGAGTGAAAAATATTATTTCAACTGCAAGTCGATTCGAGTGAAAAATATTATTTCAACTACAAGCTGATTCAAGTGAAAAATATTATTTCAACTACAAGTTGATTCAAGTGAAAAATATTATTTCAACTACAAGTCGATTCAAGTGAAAAATATTATTTCAACTACAAGCTGATTCAAGTGAAAAATATTATTTCAACTACAAGTTGATTCAAGTGAAAAATATTATTTCAACTACAAGTCGATTCAAGTGAAAAATATTATTTCAACTACAAGCTGATTCAAGTGAAAAATATTTCAACTACAAGCTGATTCAAGTGAAAAATATTATTTCAACTACAAGTCGATTCAAGTGAAAAATATTATTTCAACTACAAGTCGATTCAAGTGAAAAATATTATTTCAACTACAAGCTGATTCAAGTGAAAAATATTTCAACTACAAGCTGATTCAAGTGAAAAATATTATTTCAACTACAAGTCGATTCAAGTGAAAAATATTATTTCAACTACAAGTCGATTCAAGTGAAAAATATTATTTCAACTACAAGTCGATTCAAGTGAAAAATATTATTTCAACTACAAGTCGATTCAAGTGAAAAATATTATTTCAACTACAAGTTGATTCAAGTGAAAAATATTATTTCAACTACAAGTTGATTCAAGTGAAAAATATTATTTCAACTACAAGTCGATTCAAGTGAAAAATATTATTTCAACTACAAGTTGATTCAAGTGAAAAATATTATTTCAACTACAAGTCGATTCAAGTGAAAAATATTATTTCAACTACAAGCTGATTCAAGTGAAAAATATTTCAACTACAAGCTGATTCAAGTGAAAAATATTATTTCAACTACAAGTTGACTCAAGTGAAAAATATTATTTCAACTACAAGTTGATTCAAGTGAAAAATACTGCGTAGCTACAATTACTAGAATCTAACACCTAGGATTTCATAACTATGAAGAAGAAATAAGTTGCAGAAAACAGAATGGCCAGTGAGAAGATTGATCTTGAATCTGTGAAGATTATTTAATAATTTGCTTCAGAGTGAGAATGGGGGGGAAGATTAGAGAATAAGTGAAGGCTTATAGACTCGATAATTGCTACGTCACTGAAGAACGACTTACTAAGATATAAACACTAGAAGTAAGCACTGATTGACTGATGTTTACCCTTAGGATCTACGAGTACTCAGTAATAATATTTATCATGCCACAGGCTTCGATAATTGTCAGTATCTGATTTTAATTTATCATGCCATAGGCTTCGATAACTGTCGGTATATAAGCTTAATTTATCATGCTATAGGCTTCGATAATTCAGTATCTAATTTTAATTTATCATGCCACAGGCTTCGATAATTGTCAGTATCTAATCTTAATTTGTCATGCCATAGGCTTCGATAATTTTCGGTATCTAACTTTAATTTATCATGCCATAGGCTTCGATAATTGCCAGTATCTAATTTTAACTTATCATGCCATAGGCTTCGATAATTGCCAGCATCTAATTTTAATCTATCATGCAACAGGTTTCGATAATTGTCAGTATCTAATTTTAATTTATCATGCCATAGGCTTCGATAATTGTCAGTACCTAACTTTAATTTATCATGCCATAGGCTTCGATAACTGCCAGTATCTAATTTTAATTTATCATGCCATAGGCTTCGATAATTGTCAGTATCTAATTTTAAATTATCATGCCACAGGCCTCAATAATTGCCAGTATCTAATTTTCCAGACATGGCCTAACTTGCTTTTTATTTAGCACACAGTTCCACAAAACAAGTTTGAACCGGGATCTCGTTAGCTGTCTCATTAGCACTGCAATGTGACTTTCCCTCAATTTGCCATTTTGCCTCGGTGAAAACATCACTTCTCTAAAGATGTGCCCAGGTCGTTCCAATCCAGTATAATACGCGAATTGCTTTGGCATATCATATTACAAATAATCCGCTATGATGTCTATTGTCGACGTGTGTTTATGACGTGTCTTACTGTAGCGTAGATGTAACGTAACTAGAATTGGATGCGAGATGTAAATAATTACAGAAATGTAATAGGTGCAAAACACATGAACAATGAGTATGCGTCCTTTTCCTGTGAAAAACGAGACACCTTTCCACGTTGGACCAAGGATGATCTCAAAGGTACATTACTGCATATACGAGAAGACAAAATTATTATTATCATTATTCAGAAGATGAACCTTCTTCATATGGAACAAGCCCACCAAAGGGGCCATTGTCTCGAAATTCAAGCTTCCAAAGAATATGTTGGTCATTAGGAAGTAAGAGTAAGTAAAGGGAAATACAGAAAGATCTCACTTATTAAAAGAGAATAAAAAAATAATAAATTAATAAAGATAATGTATTAAAATGTAAGGAGAATAGCATTTGGGTAATAATGCATTCCATCTTCGCTGGAACTTTTGAAGTTCCAATTGCACAAAATAATGTCAGAATTTACTTCTTTACACCATTCTACAGTACAATTAATTCCGCCATATGCTGGTTATTCCATCCCCATCTATCCAATTATTTCTCCCCCTTTCCTTCCCCACTTGTAAGCAATTTGAAAACTGGAAACCCATGAAATGGAAAAAAAATACCTTAACAAGATGCTATCATTCCAATCTTTTTTCACTCGTTCTCTCTTTCTCCTCCTCTTTTTCCAGCTCTTCCTCTCCCACTTCCTCCTCCTTTTTCTTCATCTTTTTCTAACTCCTCCTCCTCCGTTTTCTTAATTTTTTCTAACTCCTCCTCCTCCGTTTTATTCGACCCTTGAAATAGAAATACCAAAATGGAAATGAAAATAAAATTCTACTCCTCCTCCTCCTCCTACTTTTTCTTCCTCTTTTTCTAACTCTCCCTCCTTCTCCACCGCTTCCTTCTCACCCTGAAACAGAAATACCAAAATGGGAATCAAAATCAATTAAGTTTAAACTTCAAAGTCAACAGGAACTGTACATTAAGTGATTAAAAAAAAGTCTGGAATGAAAGTCTAAATCTCCCTTGAGTCTGACTTATCTCAGCTTCAGCTGAGTCTCAATTATGTCTAAGTATAAAACTCTAGAAGTCATCCTGCAACTCGGTCTGAAACTCTGAACCCTGACTAAGTCTGAAACCTAGTTCCGGCAAAGCACTTTTAGACTCATTTTAATTCTGATAATCCTCAAACTGTAAAATGTTGAAGCTTTCATTCCTTTCAAGTCTGAAACTCCGAGTATCAACTGTATACTAAAGCCTGAGCCTGCTCTGCTTCTGAAAGTTCTGAAACTGAACAAGGTCTGAAACTATAAGCCTAAACTAAGTCTGAGTACGGGCCTCAGTTGTGTCCAAAACGCTTGAATTTCGTCGAGTCAGAAACTCTGAATCACAACCAGTTTCAGACTAAGTCTCTGTGAGTCTGAAATTCTGAAATTAACCCTCAAATGGTCAGACAAGAAGAAACTGAAATCAGCATGAACAAGTAAAAAATGCACTGAAGTTTCTGTGGCGCAATGGAGTTTTCTGTACAGCGTATAATGCTGTATGAAACTCTCGATGTGCTGCAGTATGAAACTCTCAGCTACGACCGGGCAGTACTTAGTTGCTCCCCAGATGCGGTCAAGTGTGGTGCGTCGGCTACGCCTTCGGAATTGGACTCGGCGGTGCCAGACGCACGATCATGGCTAACTTTAACCTTAAATAAAATAAAAAAAAACTACTGAGGCTAGAGGGCTGCAATTTGGTATGTTTGATGATTGGTAGGTGGATGATCAATATACCAATTTGCAGCCCTCTAGCCTCAGTAGTTTTTAAGATCTGAGGGAGTACAGAAAAAGTGCGGACGGGCAGACAAAGCCGGCACAATAATTTTCTTTTACAGAAAACTGAAGAGGTCTGAAATTAACACCATTAGGACGAAAATCTAAAATCTGACCTTGAAAGTTGTGACGTAATGCTAATACAAAAACTTCTCATATATAAAACTCTTAAGACAACGGCTGCAAGTGGTATCCTTAACATAAAGAAACACTAACAACACATAATTCGCAGAAGAAAGGTCAAATCTGAAGCCTAAGTTTTGTATTTACAGTTGACCTGATAAACAAAAACAAAGACGCCTTAAATTGACTGTACACAATTATGACACATATGAAGCATAACACCCAAGTTCGTAACCTTAACGCCAAATCACTAACTTTTCAAGGAAAATCCTGAGCTATGCCATAAAAACATCATATATTAAGAAACAGAGGAAATCCTGAAAATGACAAAGCTGACCAATTCATAAATGGCTCGCAGATATGAATACCATCTTTCCTTACGCAGTCCAATTCCTCATTGGACGGGTTGGTATCGTTCTCGGCTAGCACTCGGCTGGGCCAGCGTTCGATTCTCCGACCGGCCAATGAAGAATTAGAGAAATCTACTTCTGGTGATAGAAATTCATTTCTCGTTACAAAGTGGTTCGGATTCCACAATAAGCTGTAGGTCCCGTTGCCAGGTAACCAATTGGTTCTTAGCCACGTAAAATAAATCTAATCCTTCGGGCCAGCACTAGGAGAGCTGTTAATCAGCTCGGTGGTCTGGTTAAACTAAGGTATACTTTTAACTTTTTTAACTTACGCAGTCCACTAAAGATGATACGGACCTTGATACAAGCTCCTCTGAAATTCTATTTTCAATTATATTTCGTCCGTGGCTGCATCACGCGATGAACCGAATTAGCGCCGAGCGCAAAAACACGGACACGTTTCATCATGACTGTATTATCCAAAGATGAAGAAAACACAGAAGCTTTAAAATCCGATTTTTAGAAGGAATGATACAGAATTAAACCTCGGATTTAAAATAAATATAAAATTAGGAGACAAGACAAATACAGTAAGTAAATGATTAGCTACTTTGCATGCAACATTTCCATTTCAAAATTTAAATACAAAAATTCAATCATAATCAAAACAAGTACAAAATGCGCCGAAGAGTCTCCGGTGCAATCGAGTTTTCTGTACAGCGTATAGTGCTGTATGAAACTCTCAGCCCCAGCCATGAAAATCTCAGCCGCGGCCCATGAAATTTTAAGTCACGACCCAGTGGTGGCCTGTGTTGTTGGCACCTATAGCGATGCCAGATGCACGATCATGGATAACTTTAACCTTATATAGCCTAATATGAAAACTACTGAGGCTAGACGGCTGCAATTTGGTATGTTTGAGGACTGGAGGTTGGATGATCAACATACCAATTTGCAGCCCCCTAGCCTCAGTAGTTTTTGAGATCTGAGGGCGGACAGGAAAAATCGCGGACAGAAAAAGTGCGGACGGACAGACAAAGCCATCTCAATAGTTTTCTTTTACAGGAAACTAAAACTGATAAATAAGAATACACATAAAAAAAAGATAAATGACTGCAAGCTATTATCATCACGAATTATAGCGCAAAAAATCAGGAGGGGATGAAATAAATCAACCATATTATTTCTGAAAAAAAAATTACCCGTAGCGATAAATCAAAATCCCGCGAAAAGACACAAAAGCAAGATGCAAATAGCAATTAACACACGTGCAATGGCCCTGTCCCCGGGGGATAATCAAAACTCCTGCAGTAATTACCTTGTTTAAGGAAACGCATTTCCTCTCCAGAGAAAATGAGCGAGCTTTCATCGCGCTAAATTGCGATGATAATAGATTAGAAAGAATAATATTCGGGAAATTTTTCAAATTTATTTACTGTTGATTTAATACACACACGTTACATACACACACATACATACACATATACATACACACACAAATATATAATATATAAATACTGTATATATATATATATATATATATATATATATATATATATATATATATATATATATATGTGTGTGTGTGTGTATGTATATATGTAGAAACACATTAGTAGTAAGCCACAAAACTGTGTGACAAATGTATATGTATATATATATATATATATATATATATATATATATATATATATATATACATATATACTGCATATATACATATATATATATATATATAAATATATATATACATATATATATATATATATATAATATATATATATACTGTACATATACACTTACTAGAAAGTCTGTAAACAGTTCACCGTAAAAGTACGACTCTCATTGTAAATAAATTATATCTAAAAAGCCTTTCTGTTAAATGAAAATGGAAGCAATTACATCTGCTGTTAAATACAACGCCGAATTGTATATTTTCATATTAAACGGGACATGGTATGCTGTGCTATTCTGTGAAAACAGAATACTGAATGATATTTACTTCTATGAAAAAAAGACTGCTATATTTTATGACACTGAATTTCAGAGACTCTATAAATTGTTTGCTGAAATATACGCTTATTAATCGATAAAAATACTGAATCATAAACTCTTTATACATGGAATAATGCAATCACCTTCATTTGCATGTTCGCCAAATCATCTGCTTTGGATTCAGGACCCAGTAGGCGGCTGTTACCTACAGTGGGCCTCACGAGGAACGCTGTAAGGGATATTACAGGATTTTGCAAGGCCACTTCAGTGTCCATTTAAAATGCTTTCTGTCTCTTACTCTTCACCCGTTTCCTATCAGCACTCGCAACTTTGCTGTCCAACTTCTTTCATTTTATCCTACTTCAGTTTTCAACATTCACTCAAGAACAAATCCTTCGGTCTTGTAAATAACAGACAAGAGATGAATTACATTACGCTCTAATAATTTATCAATTTAATTTTTCTTTTTAATAAGTGAGATTTCTTTACTATGTATTTCCCTTTGCCTTCTCTTACTTCCTAATGAGCACCATTTTCTTTGGAAGCTTGAATTTCAAGTCAGTGGCCCCTATAGTGGTGGGCTTGTTCCATATGAATAGGGTTCATCTTCTGAATAACAAAAATTAAAAAAAAATAATAATAATTCTACTGTTTCAAAAAACCAATGTGGATCCATATATTATTCTCCTGTGTGTAATACAGGTAATGTACCGGTGATACAGTAAACTTCACGCTTAACTGTAATAAATTCTTCAACTATAAGTGCAGAGCAACACAATGTCCTTGATATAAAATTAGCAGGATACAGTTTCAAAATTATAGTAATTTTTGTGGGAGAAGAACAACTGTAATGATAATCAACTCGGGGACCGCAGTCTGTGAGAAGCCATTCATCAATTATTCAAATTTCTGCAATGAGAAATACCCCAAGAAAATAAAGGTGACAATGGCGATGGTGACGGTGAGGCTGATGATGAGAAACTTGACGAATCACCTTCATTCTATTCTTGAATGTGCACAAATACACATACGTACACACACACGTACACACACACATTATATGTATATATATATATATATATATATATATATATATATATATATATATATATATATATATATATATATATATATATATATATATATATATATATATATATATTCAGTAAACGACATGACTTGACGATATGCAATAATATCATTCATCATCCAAACTATCGCATAATTTCATGCAAATCAAATAAACTGCAACGAAGATAAGTTGAAATAAGACATATTACTATAATAATAATAATAATAATAATAATAATAATAATAATAATAATAATAATAATAATAATAATAATATTTGTTTCTCCATTTTAAGACTCATGCTACTATGAGTATTTTTTAATTTATGGAAAAATACTTATAGCATACGAGTGGATAAGACCTGTGGAGAGCGATCATTTCCGAGGGCCACCGTGCCCCAGAAGGCGGTAACACCACCTCCTTCAGCAGCAATATAAAACAGCTTTAAAACCGTTTTTGATATAATAGGTTGATTGAAGGAAGCGAAATTGGACCCATGCAAGCAGGCTGCAAGTAACTGCAGCACACGAGGGAAATAGTGCCGTCAGTGCACCTCACGCGGTGCACTATAAGCATTACCCAAAGTTCTTTGCAGCGTCCCTTCGGCCCAAGCTGCAACCTTTTCCATTCCTCTTACCATACCTCCGTTTATATTCTCTTTCTTCCTTCTTACTTTCCACCTTCTCCTACCGATTGTTTCACACCTTCCGCGCTGAATGACCTCATAGGTCCCAGCGCTTGACCTTTGGCCTAAATTTCATATATATTCTATTCCAACACGATCACCCAACGTGCACAAAGTGCGACGCATATCAGACCGACAAAAATAATAACAACACTGACGCAAAAGCATTTCAAAGTGGCACAGGATTTTAGTGTAATGAAATACAACTATAATCTACAACTATAATCCTTTTGTATGTCAAAAGTTGGCCAATCATAATTACCGGGCGCTTTCGAAAGCTCCCGCTGCGTGCTTTCAATACCTGTAACGAAATATGAAATATTTTTAAAAGCACCGCTTTTGTAAAATGGATTAGAAAGATGAACTCATTTGCAATATCGAACTGATCTTTTGAAAAATGACAAAACTCGCGGTTTTGCTGAAACGCAGCGATCTGATAAGGAAACATATGACGTTTGCCTTGTCCTCGTTCTCAAATTCTGGAAATGGAAAATAAGCAAATATCAGCTTTGAAGTGGGGCGACCGTGGGCGCAGGTGAGAGAGAGAGAGAGAGAGAGAGAGAGAGAGAGAGAGAGAGAGAGAGAGAGAGAGAATCTGATGAATGGTTTCTCCAGAGTGGGAATAAGGGGGGAGAGACAGAGAGTAATAATAATAATAACCTTTATTCCAATAATACATTGGGTTTTCTATTTACATCAGGTCATCAACCAAGGTTAGAAAGCATACATTAAGGCTATTAAAACAATAAAATCACAGCACACACACACATACATATATATATCTATATATACTTATACACATATACACACATACACACATACATATAGTTACATAACACTCGAATTAGGAAAATCGCAATCTTGGTCATAAAACATTGTTCCTAGAACAATAATTAGTAAAATTACACCAACACAAAACGCCCTTCATAGATAATGGCATGTCTTAAAAAGCGGTCATTGACGTGAGACGTGGCTAATGTCAGGTACGGTTGTTTCCTATAAAACTTATCTACGAAGATTAACCATCGTTTAAAAGATGTTTTTTTGAAAGATCTTGGGGATTCTTCGTCTTTCAATGAGCCAGGTAAACTATTCCATAACTGTGGACCTTTAGTATTTATTTCCCTTGATCCTATATCGGTGTTGGCTCTTCTAGACACTAGATTGTTTGCTTGTCTTGTAGTCATCCCTGTCACCGAGTCAACGGTTCTAAAATTATAAAGCCAGTTCGGAAAAACACCTTTTAAAACTTTAAAAACAAAAACACAGACATCAAAAGTGTACTTGTTTTTCACCTTCAACCAACCCAGTTCTAGTAAAATTGGAGATATATGATCATATTTTCTCACTGTACCCTTGGCCACCCGAGCCGCAAAATTTTGAAGTTTTTGTACTCGTTGCATAAGGACGTTGCTTGTTGAACCCCATATTATAAAGCAGTAATAAATTAAACTTAATACTAACGATTGCACTACAATTAGGCGAGTTTCTGGTTCGAATAAATTTTTTAGTCTATTGAGATAAATAAGTGTCCCCATAACTTTTCTGTGCAGTTCATCAATATGTTTTTCGAATGTCATGTGTTTATCGAAGTGCACTCCAAGATTTTTTACGGATTCCATAGGTTCGATGATGGCTCCATTAAAATTGATTTTGATGTTATCCCCGATTTCGGATAGATATTGCCTGGAGCCTAGGAGTATACATTGCGTTTTACTTTCATTCAACAATAGGCCATTTATTTGAAAATACATCTTCACGCTATATAAAATCTCCTCAGCTTTGCGTACTAAATCTTCCAAGTTATCAATATAGCCATCAATTATTATTTGAGTGTCATCAGCATACTGAACAATGAAACAGTCACTTAAAAAATTTCTCAGGTCATTTACATAGATGTTGAATAAAATTGGTCCTAGGATTGAACCTTGAGGTACACCAAAACCGACGTTTTTGGGGGTTGAGACAACATTTTTGAGTCTGACAGATTGTACTCGATTACGTAAATAGTCTGTGAACCAGGATGGATCAATATAAAGTGTCTGACATTTACCCAGCAAAATTTCATGGTTCACACTATCAAAAGCTTTCGACAGATCGAGAAGTAGTAAAAGGGAAATTTTCTTCTTGTCTATGTTATCGTAGATTTTATCCGATATTTTTAATAGTGCTGTTTCCGTTGATAGTTTTGGTCGAAAGCCATGTTGACTCTTAGAAATGAGGTGGTTACTTTCTAGGTATTCAGTTAACTGATTTGATACTATTTTTTCTAATATTTTAGATAAGACCGGGAGTAAAGAAATTGGCCTGTAATTAGAAATTTCATCCCTATCTCCGCTTTTAAAATAAGGAACAACATGGGGATTTTTCCACGTTTCTGGGTAGACATTAGTTACGATAGATGTATTAATAATTATAGTAATATAAAATAAAATTATATATAGAGTATCTTTTATAAAACGTAGCGGTATGCCATCGGATCCGTACGCATTTGACTCTTTGAGAGAACTAATGACTAGAATGACAGTATCACAGTCAACAGGTGACGGTTTAAAAGAATATAACTGATTGTTTGGGAATGTATTCACTTCACCGGTTTGTGCTCTTCTATTATTATTCCTGGCCAGTTCTTCTTGCGTTCTTTCATATGTCTTTCTTCCTGCATTCGCAAAATATTCATTAAATTTCTCTGCCTTGTCAATTAAATCTTCATTTTCTATTTGAGATTCTTTGTTAGTATTATTGGGCAGAATTGAACGCACTATTTTCCAGGAAGTACGTAAGTTATTCTTATTATTTTTAAGTTCGTTCCTGTAGTGTTGTTTCATACTGTTATTCATTTCAATTTTTACTTCCTTCTTTTTCTCTTTAAAATTATTTCTCAATATTGTATTATTCCTATCCTTCTTGATATCGTTTTGTAATTTATCTCTTATTATTATATTTTGTTTGATGTTATTAGTTATCCAGGGTTTAGGGGGGCGGGTGATTACTTTCGTTACTATTGGAGCACATTTATCAATACATTTGGTTAAAACATTCGTTAAAATTTGTACTTGAGAACTTACATTATCAGTGTTTAAAATACCATTCAAAGTGGGTGTTTCTTTCATCACCAAATTACAAATACTCACCTGAGAATAGTTCTTAAGACATCGGAAAGTTTTATGAATGGGTTGTTTCTTAGGTTTACGTAAGTTTAAGGTAACTATGATAGCTTCGTGGTCGCCTACTGGGCTTGGAATAACGTCCGAATCGAGTACCATTTCCTTATTATTAGTAATTAGTAAATCTATCAACGTTGCTGAGTCTGAAGTTACTCTGGTTGGTTTTGTAATGAGTTGGTGTAACTTTAGGTTATTTACAATTTTATTCATTTTGTTGTCTGTTTTGAGCAAGTCGTCGTTAAAATCTCCAAGTATAACAATAGGCTTGTTTCGTAAAATTACGTTTTTAAAAGAATCGGAAATATAATTAAAAGATGAAACACTTGCTTTTGGGTGACGATATATACAACCTAAAATAATTGACGGTAATTTACGGTGTTGTACTGATAACCATTTAGCTTCAATGCCCTCCTGTTTTTCAGTGCTATTATTTATTACATTTACCTTTAAATAATCTTTGACATATATGCAAACTCCACCTCCTCGGCCATGATCATCTCGATAAAGTTGATAAGAGGGAATATTAATATATGCATCATTCATATAAGGATATAGCCACGTTTCACTCACACATAAAATATCAAAATTGTCTTTTTCCAATAAATATTCAACTGCATGTTTATTGCTTAAAAGTGATTGTGCATTAATATATATAATAGTTATAAAATTACGGCGATTGGTAGACCTAAACTCTTCGGCACTATCATCTTGGCCATCTTTCTAGTTCTTTTGCAAAATACTACATAATTTGCTCTTATGACCATATTCGTGGCAGTAATTACATTTTAGTTTATGATCGTATCTACAGTTTGACTGTCTGTGGTTGTATTCACCACAGTTGTAGCAACCTCTTCCGTATGCCGGTCTATTGTCAGAAAAATTATTCCTGGGAGGATAACGATTAAAATTATTCAAACTATTGTTTTTTTGTCTATTCCTAACACTATGAGTCTCAACTTGATCTCTCCTATTATTTCCAGTTCTCAATTTATGTGGCATTGGATGGCTGGGGTCACTTCCATATCTAAAGTTTCTATGGTTTCTTACATTGTGATTTCCATAGTTATTCTCTATTACAGATCTTTTTCCAACATTGTTTTGTTTGTGTGCCATCCATTTAGTCTCATTCCAGTTTTCTCTAACAATACTACCCTGAGATGTGGACACGATTGCATCCAATAACCTGACTGCTCCTATTCTACTTAAATTATCATATGACAGACCATCTTTGTTATCATAGCAGTTTTCATCTATGTCTCCCGTTCCAAGCCTGAAATAGTTCTGGGTCCCAATGTAAATAACACCGTTGTCTTGACACCAGCCAAGCAACTTAGTATTAAAATCATTAATTTTGTTAACAAGATCATCTGATTTCAAGCTTGGAACAAGCTCACATATTTTAATGCTGATATGTTCATTTTTACTTTTCAACTCTGCGACAATTTCTCCAATTTCATCCAAAACCATCTCCGACACATAATTTTCCCCAAGAATGTCCTGAGCACCACCATAGATAATACATTCGCTTAAGGGGTGATCCAGATTTTCCTTTATCCATGACTTAATTAGAGACATATTTGCTTCAGGGAGGGTCCTAATTAGAATGTTTTCTTTAAAGTCACTTCTTCTTACTTCCTGTAAACTCGAATCTCCTATAAGCAACGTTTTCTTCTCATCTAAAATAGAACCGAGTCTATCGCCATGACCATCACTTCTTTCGACACTCTTCTGTAATGCTTCTTGCAGTGTTTTGATTTTCTCCTCTGCTATAAAGACTACAGTTTTCAGTTCTTGGATTTCCGCGTCCTTTTCTCTCAGGTTGTTGTTAATGACATAAAAGTTATCACTTGTTTCTGGTACGAATTTTTCAAATTTCCTCAGTAATTCTGTGTATCGTCGGTCTTCATTTTCCCCTTCTAGATCAGGTGACATTACCTGGTGTGTTGTTGCTGCTTCTAGTGGCGATCCTTGTAAGTTCGAATAATAAAGCATCAGTCTATCAATTAGTTTTTCCTTAGTCGTCCATATCCCACTTATTTGTAGTTGACTACAGAATTTTTGTATTTCACCTTTTGTGTAATTTCGATGTAGAACCTCCCAAGTTGGATTCCTTAAGGTAGACAGCGGTGGATGATTTTTCGACGAGGTCCCAGTTGTCGCTCCTCGTAACACTTGATCGTTATTTTCTTCTGTAGTTGTTCGACTGGACATTTTATATATTTGCTCACAGTGTAAATGTTCCTAAGATTAAAACGTGTTTTAGAGGATAAGTGTACTGGGTTTTAATCTCATATGAGAAACAGCAATGCTATTTCTGGAGAGTGTTAGTAGTGACGTAATCAGGTCTTAGTGCGCATGCGCAATTAAGGTAAATTTTGACCAGGAAGTCTGTACTATTCTACTAAAATCTCTAATAGTTTAATTCAACTAAGTACAAAATGAAAAGTATCTATATTACGACACGATCACGTTCACTACACTTTCACAGACACAGTCCACACGTTTTTGTGGTCCAAAGCACTGGATATTCCAAACAAATTAGAAGAATAAGGGAGCGTTTGTAATGGACGTCCTGATGCAAACAGAAGAGAGAGAGAGAGAGTAGGACCGCTGTAGAGGGGTTTTGGAGAGGAGAGGTCTATTTGGGTTAAGCATCTGTGGTAGTGGCTTCCACTCGCTCCTAGATGACATACCAACATCCTATAAGGATGATCGCTCCAGAGGTAGTAACTCTGGCATCCTATTAGCTGTATAGCTTTTTTCTCTGGTATATCTAGCAAATATTTATACCTAGAAATGTGTGCTATATGGGACATTTCACTGGGCGACACAGGTCTTCACCCAGAAATAGATTTTTCCTTTGTCAAAATCCCTTTTTTAGAATCGTCTCAACTTCTTTTTAACAACTTTATTCTGCTTCTCTTTCTTTTTGTTCTGAAATGCTTTTTCTTGAACAAACAGCGTTTTATATTTTGACTAATACAACTCTTAGTTATTATGTCTTTTATGTTTTAGAACGTATTTGCAACACTAGCGCATTTACACTTCGTAGATGATACAGGTCAAATTAGATCAATTTAAACTATCTACTGTACACGTAAAGACGCACAGAGAATTAATAAGTTGTAAAAATGTGTGAGCGCTAACTATGAATGAGAGAGAGAGAGAGAGAGAGAGAGAGAGAGAGAGATAAGGGTTGTCCTTACTTAAGAGAGTGAAATTATTTATCAGTTATTACAGAGACTGAGAGAATAACATGAGAGAGAGAGAGAGAGAGAGAGAGAGAGAGAGAGAGATTGTCCTTACTTGAAAAATCAAGTTATATTATTTATGAATTATTATGGGGAGAGAGAGAGAGAGAGAGTTATTGTAACGTTAGATATCAAAAGATGGAAATTCAGTATTAAACTAACTATTAAATGAAATAAAAGCTGCTGTATTTTCATTTAAAATTTAGCTTAATACATTACTCTCTCCCCCATTCCACTGATCTATTTTTAGAAGTCTTCTCAACCTCATTTTTAAAAACTTTATTTTATCACTTTCTCTTTGTTCTGAATTGCTCTGTGTTTTGAAATGCTCTGTCTCTATGTTTTAGAACAGCACATTTACAGTTTGTAAATGGTACAGGTAAAATTAGATCAATTCAAAATTATCTACTGTACAGTTAAAGACACACAGAGAAACGGTGCTGTAATACGTAAGTTGGCTAACTTCGAGAGAGAGAGAGAGAGAGAGAGAGAGAGAGAGAGAGAGGGAGAGAGATAACAGTTGTCTTTACTTAAGAGAGTGAATTTTTTATGAATTATTACGGACACACACACACACACACAGAATTACAAGAAAAATTTGACCACTGATTAGCAACACTCCCCTTCTTGTCATGTTAAATGACATGTCTGACAGCTTTTGCTTTCCACTTCCTTCTTACAAAAGACAAGGGAAGAATTTGTTTGTTCAAAATAATATGAATTTTGTAATTACAGTTGTATTATTATTATCATTATTATTATTATTATTATTATTTAATTTTATTAATCTTATTATTTGAAAATTAGTACTTATTATTAGGTAAAAAGTTTATTTATCATACAAATAAACATACCTGTATACATGTACCATAAAAATTTATCTCACTAAAAGAGAGAGAGAGAGAGAGAGAAATTATTACTTTTAGTAATATTTAATGTTATTTAATTTACACATAAAAGCATGAAAACTTATAAATTACATAAAAAATTAAACAAACACTTTTTCTGGGTTTCTCAGTGTTCACAAATGTTCGCGTGCCTGTGAAAAATTCGTGTATGACCATTAGTTAGGTTCCAATGAAAAATTCGTTCGTCTGTGAATTCGTGCAGCTCGAATCGCGCAAGTTCGAGGTGTTACTTTATATATATATCTTATATATATGTGTGTGTGTGGGATTCATATAACTTATACCCAGTAGTAAATAAGGGATTTTGACAAAGGAAAAATCTATTTCTGAGGAAGGTCCCGTGTCACCCGGTGAAATTCCATTACAGCACGAATTTCTAGGTATAATAATGCTAGATATACCAGAGAAAAAGAGCTTTCAGGAAAGCTGGGGTTACTACCCCCAGTCGAGCGTCTTCTAGGAAGACGTCGGTATAAAGAAGGGTGAGTGAAATACCACTACCACGGAAATATACTCGAAAGATCTCTCCTTATCAAAACCCCCGGAACAGAGCGGTGAGCCGTTACAGCCCCTACACTCAACACCTGCCAGGACGGCGACACCAGCGCCACCTACTTCATTCCATGCTAGCACTAACCCCAGACTTGGCATGTGCAAGTAGGGGGGGGAGTACTAGGTGAGCCAGGGAGGGTCACTGGGTGACACGGGACCTTCCTCAGAAATAGATTTTTCCTTTGTCAAAATCCCTTTTCTGAGTCCAGTCCCGTGTCAGCCGGTGAAATAGTGATAGAGAATCATGCCAAGGCTGCAACTACAAGGAAAAAAGGGAGGTAATCTGAAGAAAAAGTCAAAAATTTAACGAAAATAATTTTAATCAAGTAATCTCTTCCATGTAGCAAGAATACTAAAACCAAGGTATACTAAATCTAAGGCACATCAAAAAACTTAATACTATGAAATAAGGGGAGGTCCCCAGTACGACGGGGAAAAAACCCCAAAATCTTAAAATTACTTAAAGCTAGGTGAAACATGAAATGTGCACAAGATAAGCAAACACAACCTTAATACTATACACGTAAACTTAGGCTAAACACGTAAGAGACAAGATCAATGAAAATTAATATATACATATATCTGGGGTACGTGGAGCCAAATAAAAACCGTCCAGTACCCAATAAGAAAAAACAATCATGGCATGTCAGATTACACTTTTCCATCAGTAGGTACAAGATACATCAATATGAGGGGCCAGGCAGTGAGGCATAATCAACCAGGAGAATAAGCAGAGAAGTAAATGAGGCAGGCGGGCGGGGGGGAAAAGGAAAGGATAAGGAAATAATTAGTTAAGGTGGGGAGATGACACTTCCCACTGCTATTGTAGAATATTTCAGGGCTTCGAGCGATTTTAAATAGTGGCGTTTAAACACTAGAGGTGATTTCCAACCCGTATATTTAGATAACTCTGAGAAGTCCATATTATGAAAGTAATTAATAGAAGTAGCAACTGCTCGAATATCATGAACTTTAGGAACTGAATCTGGGTTGGCCTGTTTAATGAAATACAGAATCTGTTGTCTTATAGCGTTCAGTGAAAGAGTACCACCTTTCTCCCTGATAAAAAGAGGACCCGACTTACTCTGTGGAGTTCTTAAAAGGTAAGATTTAAGTGTATAAACTGGACATAAAGACTGGTCTTGAGGAAGGGGCACCACCTTCCAAGGAGACCACCTGTCCTGTGGGTCTTCGTTCTTAGCTAAAAATCTAGGGTCAGGGGAAAGGAGGACCTCTCCAGACGGGAGGAAGTTTACGAAATTATCACCTCTAGTGAGAGCCGACAGCTCTGAGATTCTAGCACCTGAAGCCAAGCTAATCAAAAATAATGTCTTCCTTAACAGATCCTGATAAGAGCAATGAAAGTTATCCAACTCTGATGCTAACTTAAGGACGTCATTGAGAAACCACGTAACAGAATGTGGACGTGATACTGGTCTCAGACGAGCGCATGCTCTGGGGATGGATGAAAAATAGGAATCTGTAAGGTCGATTTTAAAGCCATAAAGAAATACTTTCTTCAATGCCGACTTGACTGTGGTAATAGTGGCCGGAGCAAGGCCTTTTTCAAACAGTGATCTAAAGAAGGAAACTCCTAAATTAGTCGTCATGATTTTGGCTTCAGATGCTTTCAGGAAGGAGGCTAATTTTTTGACTGCTGAGTCATACTGTCTAAGAGTAGAATCTCTTTTATCTGATTCTAAAAACAGTGTTGACAGGGTCAATGTTCGCTCCTTTTTGGGCTGCGAATTTTATAAAGTCCATAAAACTAGGGCATTCTGAATCCTTGAGGAAGCTGACACAGTCTTGGTTTGTACTGTCTGGGTCAGAATGGGCTTGGGAATCCGAAGACTCCGTAATCCCAGTTCCTGAAGGAGAGGGAACCAATTGCTCTTCGGCCAGTAGGGGGCTACTAGGGCTGGTTGACCCTTGAATGTCCTGAGTTTGTGTAATACTTTCAGCAGTAAATTTATTGAAGGGAACAGATAAATCTTCTCCCAATTGTTCCAATCTACTGTCATTGCGTCTGTGGCGAACGCCTGAGGGTCCAGGTTGGGGGCCACATAACAGGGGAGCTTGAAGTTGCTCTCCGTTGCGAACAGATCCACTTGGAGGCCCGGAACCCGGCGGCAAATCCATTTGAAAGATTCCACATCCAGGGACCACTCCGTCTCCAACGGGGTAGTCCTGGACAGGGAATCCGCCACCACGTTCCGTACCCCCGCTAGGTGGGTGGCTGACAGGTGCCAGCCGTGCTTGTTCGCCAGGGAGAAGATAGCAACCATTACTTGGTTTACTCGACCTGATTTGGAGCCGCCCCTGTTGATGCAATGAACTACCACTGCGCTGTCCAACACCAGCCTGATATGAATCCGGTTGGGGGGGCGGATTTTCTTCAGAGTTAGAAAGACCGCCATAGCTTCCAGGGTATTTATATGGAACTGCTGAAACATTGTGGACCACGTTCCTTGTACTTTCTGTTTTGGTGAATATCCCCCCCAGCCGCTTAGGGAAGCGTCTGTGTGGACAACTAGTGCTGGAGGGGGAAATTGAAGCGGAACTGTTTTGGACAGGCCTCTGACTGTGGTCCAAGGCCGCAGTCTTGTCTTTAAGATTCGAGGGATAGAGGAGACCTTGTCTCTGAGCTTGACATTTGCTCGACTCCGCCACACTCTGTTTATGTCTTTTAATTTCGCTTTTAAGAGCAGGTCTGTCACTGAGGCAAATTGAAGAGACCCAAGGACTCTTTCTTGGGATCGGCGGGATGCCGATGGATTTTTGAGGAATCTCCTGGTGAGAGATGCTATCTCTTTCCTCTTGGGAGGCGGGAGAGATAACGTGTGGGAGGACAGATCCCACTGGAGACCCAGCCACTGAAACCGGGACTCCGGAGTCAGGCGGGACTTCTCTCTGTTCAGCTGAAAACCTAGCGACTCCAGGAAATTGATGACTATGGACGTAGCCTTCTGACACTCCGGAACAGTTGGAGCCCAAATTATCCAATCGTCTAGGTACGCTGCTAGGGATATCCCTCGAGACCGGAGCTGTTGTACTACCGTGTCCGCCAGCTTGGTGAATACCCTGGGCGCAATGTTCAGACCGAAGGGCATGACCCTGAAGGAGTAGGCTTGATTCCCGAGTCTGAAACCGAGGAACTGAGAGAAGTTCCGCGCAACCGGGACGTGATAATAAGCGTCTGAAAGATCGATAGAGGTGGTGACGGCCCCACGCGGAAGTAGAGTCCGTACCTGAGCTACCGTAAGCATGCGAAATTTGTTGCATTTTATGTAGAGATTTAGACGCGACAGATCCAGGATCACTCTTTGCTGATCGGAGTCTTTTTTGGGAACAGTGAATAACCTGCCTTGAAACTTTAGGTGCCTTACTTTCTTTATTGCTCTTTTGTTGAGCAATTCTGTTACGTAATCCTGTAGGATTGATGTGGGTGGCTGGTAAAATCTGGTTAGAGGAGGAGGGTTCTTGATCCAGCTCCACCCTAGTCCTTTGGACACAATGCTGTGTGCCCAAGGGCTGAAGGTCCATTGGTCCCTGAACCAATACAGGCGACCGCCTACCTGGGTTCTCTCAGTGGGAGGGAGCGGGTTTATTCCCCCTACCACGTCCGGGCCTTCCCCTTGGGGTGGTGTTGGGCCTTCCTCTATGGGGGGCTCTGCCTCTTCCTCCTCTTGCAACCCTATTGAGGCCGTGAAAGAACCCACGGCCCTCATATGTGGGGTTGTATGCTGGTGAAGCCACATAAGAGGGTGCAGCTGGTTGGACCAGCACGTATTGTTGGGGGTGAGCCTTGGATGTAGACGGCTGGGCTACTGCCGAGACCGGGACGGCTTGGACTACCGCCTGATGGGGCCTCTTATGCCTCCTGAAGCGTTTGCCTCCTCTCGTCTGGGGGCCGGCCGATTCTGGGGTCTTGCGCTTATAGGCGGAAATGCCCCAGCGAGAGCGCAGACTTTGATTGGCCCGTGTAGCCTCGGTCATAACGCTTGTGACCTCGTCTTCAGGGAAGAGGTTAGGTCCCCAGATCGAGCTTTTAACGAGCTTGTTAGGCTCGTGGCGGATAGTAGCATCTGCGAAGATGAACTTCCTGCATTCCAGTCTGGCCGTGATGAACTCGTACAAGTCCGACTGGAAGCTCGCTAGGAAGGACTTAGCCAGAACTTGGAAAAAAGGCTCGTCCGAGCAGGAGACGGCAGTAGCTTCTGTAAGGCAGCCGGAGCTCAAGGATCGGGCTAACTTAGTCCGGGCCTCAAACTCCGCCTTCAATAAGGATTCCGGCAGCTTAGGGAGCTGCTCACTAAATTGCGTGGAAGCGCAGAGGGGGTCCAGCTTCCCGACAGTGAAAGTGGACGGGGCGTCCACCCAGAACTCTAATCTTCCTGGGAATACCAGGGAAGTAGGGTCTGTTTCCCTTAACTGTGGTAACGGATTACCATTGAAGCATGCTCGGGCCGTAGCCAGAGCAATTTTGTCCAAGCAAGGGGTGGGAAGGTCTTCTCCCAGGGCGAACATCGTAAAGTTGCCCTTGAAAGGGGTCAACTTCGTGTTTTCTGCCTGCCACTCCGTCAGAGTGCGCAGGAGAGCCGACTGAGCGTGGTCCCTAGGGACGATGACAGTCTCCCTAGGAACCTTGTCTGACCGGATCCAAGCTTCTTCTGTGAGCCTCACGAAGCCTGGGTAAGGGGGCAAGAGATCGGGGGGGGAAGAACTCCAATTCCTCCAACCGTCTCGTGCCAAGACCCTCAACTGTAAGCTTGCCATCATGTTGGATGGCCCGGAGTGCGAAGCGCCAAGGGTTACCGACATCGAACGGCGGGAGGTCCGCAGTGTCGGGGATAACATACTGTGGTTCGGCTGGGGGTGGGCGAGCCATACCTGCCAGTATGTTATCATGACTGGCCAACTTCTCAGCTATCTTTTCAAATCTGGAGTCTAGGTCCTCCGTAAACTTTTTATAAAGTTCAGTGGCAAGGGCCTCTGCATCAAAAGCAGGCTGGCGAGGAGGGCTTGGTTTTGCAGCCCTCTTACTCGCGCCTTTGCTGGAGGAACCAGACTTGCTCCCGGAGGCTACAGGTCCTGAAACCTTAGCCTTCGACGGGGGGAAGGGTGATGCCTTCTTGGAAGTCGAGGACTTGTAGCCCTTCGCCTTCCATGAAGTCTTCAACCTCAACTTGGGGATAGCAGACGGAGCTCTATCACCCAAGGAGGAAGACTTCACAAAACCTGCAAAGGAAGATACGGATGAAGCAGGGGAGTCAAACAGAGGGGGGCCCGCCCCAACAACCTCACTTACCTCACCACTTACCACCTGGTCCGGCTCTGTATTCATTGGTTCCAGGTTGAGATCCAAGGCGGCTACATCCTCCGAGACTTCGGCATAGAGGATATCCACTTGGGGTGGCTGGGTCGCATCCCGGATTTGCTGGATGATTGGGGTGGCAAGATCTTCAGGCACTGCGGCCGCCACCCATGCGCCGGGGTAAAGCAAGTCCCTCAACCTGGCGTCGAGGACGTAGGGCTTCCCCGACGGAACATTCCTGCCGAACCCCGCCACCCAGGCCCGGAGGGATTCCAAGGCAGACTTCTTGGAAGCTTCGTCCGCCTGTAAGGAAACCAGCAATTAGTTAAGAACGAAAAAGCCAGACCGGGAACCTTTAAACAATATACAATATGAGGAGCATAAAACGGGGGACAAAGACTGTCACTTACCGACTCATCCTGGATGGTTGAGCAGAGAGCAAAGCAAACCTCACAACCATCGGGGTGCCAAACAACCAGGTCGTCAAGTCGGACCGCACAACCAGCGTGGGTCCGGCATACTACGTGCCCGTAGGGTTGTTGAAGGGAGGCGGTACACCCCGGCTCCTCACAGCGAACAGTCTGTAAGTATAAAAGTACATGAACCTCACACTCTAAGCAATCTAAAGCCGGCAAGGCCGGGAAACTCAACTATAACCAGAATACTCCGGCGGAGAAGAACTCCCTTATCATAAACTGGGCCAATAAGCTTTAAATGCACAGAGCGGAAGGTAAGGGCTTTCAGACCCTGGAGGACTCCGGGGAATGAAGGAACGAGAAACCAGGAACTAACCATAAGGGCTGCCATAAAAAATAACGGCGGAGCCCCCGGGTGTAGGACCGGACTCACGTATATAACATAAATAAAGGAGCGAACTCCTGTAGATAAACAGATTTATCTAAAATTAATGAAAAATAATAATAATAATAATAATAATAATAACAAGTGACGGTAAATACTCCGGAGACCGGAGGGGTCCGCTCCCCTTACATGATGTAAAAACCTTCCGCCCTTACTTCCCCGCCGGAGAAACAAGACGGGTAAAGTGCTCGTATGTTCATAACATAAGACGGAGCAATTACATTTTACCCTATCTACGTAACCCGACGGGGAGACGAGAGGAATGGGATAGTGACTCGAACACGTTCGAGCAAACAAACCACCAACAAACCACCAACCCCAACACAGCGAAGCTAGGGACGGTATGGGAGGGAGCGAATCCCTCTACCAATAGGAGGAGCCCCTGAACTCTGAGAAAACGCCATCTAGCGTCACCCGCACGAGTAGAGCAAGGCTGGGGAGGAAGGGGGTGGAGCAGGGGAGAGAAGTAGGCTACCCGGAAGGGAACAGGAGACAGGGAGAAACATATCACCCGCTCAACTGCATCCATCCCTCCAAGAAAATGAAACTTGGAAGGGTAGCCTACTACTGGGAGCTACGCAACCCGAAGCCCGACTCCTTCCTAGGCGAAGCCTAATATGGACCTAACCTAGTATAGGCTAGGAAAAAGGAAGGAGTGCAGAAGGGAGGAGGAAGCAACAGGGAGAGAAATTTTGTGCCGAGAGCCAACTGGGATCGAGAAGGGGGGGGCAAGGAGGCGACTAGCCTAGAGGAACACACCCAAAGAACTCGATTCCCCCAAATGGAGGAAGAGAACTAAGGGGCTCACTCTGCCCACCGAAAAACGACCCCGGAGGAAACAACAACCAAAACTCCCTCAACCTGATCTCCACACCCAGGGCAAGGGGATGGAAGCAAACAAGCCTACACCACAAAATACCATCACACATAAGGAATTAAAACCAAAATGTGCTCAACAGGGAGCGTAGCCTACCTCGGGGAAGCGGTTAGATTTGAGGCTGCCGCTACCACCGGAGGTAAACAACAAAACTATTAAAATAAATGAATAAACTAAAAATAAAAAGAGAGCACCATCTCCAAGCATAAAATAATTAGCCTACTTGAGACCAAAATAAAAAGGAACCCAACCTTGGGGGGGGGGTCTTGGACGGGGCATCACCCTAATAAAGGCCGATAGGCCAATGAAATGTAATTTCGTAAACAAAAAGGGAGGGGAGCCACCGCAAGGAACCACCAGGAAGGGAACCAAGGGGTTAGAATCTATCTATAACGACGAGGAGACAACTCCAACCGAAAGAACAGAAGGAGTCGCCTCGCGGTCGACATGGCTGGCGGGGGACGCCGTGGCGTCATAATAAGATCTCAATATTTATGAAAATACGAGACCACAACAGCCAAAAAAACAGAACAAAAACCCCACAAGAAGATGGTACTTAACTTAGAGATGGAAAAGGTGCTCGATGCCATCGTAGATGTAGAAAATAATCCAAATAAGAGGACGAGCACACAAAAGAAAC
>JANJGK010000037.1:27892275-27929813 GCA_039081455.1 Macrobrachium rosenbergii | reverse complement strand
TGGCCGTTATTACGAAAGTGGCTGTTATCGGGTGTTCCGCAGTCAATTACAAATATTAATAGTGAATTTCACGGTCACGCGATCGTTACGTCACGATTAGCCTTCGTCGTTTCAGAGTCAATAAGATGGCCGAACTCTGACCTGAACTTATTTAAACTTAATATTCTGATATACATTACTGAGAAATCCTAACTCAAATTACCATAGAATAAATTTTCATAAGCCTAGTATTGTTATGCAGACAATAAATTTAGCAAATTTGGAAGGGAACTTGCACACATACACATAACAATTTTCTCTATAATATATTACGGTGGCTAATTATGAAGAAAAAAATGCATTTTGTTGCAACATCAACTGAGGAGACAAATGAATTTCATTTCAAATAACCGGGCAACGAGGAGCCGTGCTCTGTATAAGCAGAGTCTAGTGACCAGCAATATGACATTTCAAAAAAAAAAAAAAAAAAAAAAAAAAAAAAAACTAAATATCTAAAGAATGGCTCCACCTGACAAAAAAAATCAATTTTAAAATCCAAACAAACAAGACCATTGCAAAAGAATTTTGACAGAATCCATTAACTGACAATTCTGGTGGTTTAACAGCAGAGGATAAATCAGAAAGATTTATGCAACAGAGAGAGAGAGAGAGAGAGAGAGAGAGAGAGAGAGAGAGAGAGAGAGAGAGAGAGAGAGAGAGCAGACATTGATGAAGAACACAGGCAGAAATATTAAAGTATAAGATGATATAAATAGGTATGTTTGTGGAGAGGTATATACATACACACACACACACATATATATATATATATATATATATATATATATATATATATATATAATATATATATATATATATATACATATATATATATATATATATATATATATATATATATATATATATATATATATATATATATATATATATATATATATATATATATATATAAAGGGACAGACAGATTAAGAGGACACGGACAGCGAGTGAACAAGATATCAACAAACCGTAAGAGGTAAAAGCAAAAGTGAAAATGTACAAAGTGCTTTTCTGCACTTGCCTTATGTGCAACGTCAAAGGACTGACATCACAAAAAAAGCAGAAGTCAGTGTAACCTTGCACTCACCTTACATAACACTGGACATTATAGATAAAGAACGGTATAAACACCAATGGATGATCAACTGTCGAACAATACGATTGACCAGCCATTTATCTTATAATTCAAAAGGCCTCTACTTGAGTTTAGAATTTTGTGACTATATTATCAAGTTATACTACATTCGACATTGAATATTGTCATTATAAAATACATTCCTTTGAATCTTTCCATCCCACTGCACGTTCGGAATGATTCCCATGAGCCAAAAAGCACTGAACATATTCCCTGTCTTGAACGGTTATATATAAGTGCTATTTCAATTAAGCAAACGTTCAGCATTTATCGCAACCAATGGACGGAACTGTAAATACCCAGCAGGTCTTAGAGAAAGGTGAATTCTAAATAAAAACAAGTAAAAAATGCGACGAAGTTTCTTCGGCGAAATGAAATCGAGTTTTCGGTATAATGCTGTATGAGCCGCGGTCCATGAAACGTTATCCACGGCCCGGTGGTGGTCTATCCTATATTGTTGCCAGAAGCATGATTATGGCTAACTTTAACCTTAAATAAAATAAAAACTACTGAGGCTACAGGGCTGCAATTTGGTATGTTTGATGATTGGAGGTTGGATGACCAACATACCAACTTGCAGCCCTCTAGTCTCAGTAGTTTTAAGATCTGAGGGCGGCCAGAAAAAGTGCGGACAGATTAAAGTGTGGACGGACAGACAAAGCCGGCACAATAGTTTTCTTTTACAGAAAACTAATAATTTTCGATATCATCACTCTTGAAAAAGATCTTTTTAAAACCTCGTTTACATATAAAGTGATAAAATTATTAAAAAGAAAAAGTAAAAGTAAAACTCTGACTTATAATGAAAAACACGTCTGCCATCAGACCAAAGAAAGTTATTTTTGTACCTTTCTTTCAAGCTAAATTAGCAGCGAACTCCGGATGCTTTAAAGTAGAGCGTGTTTCCTTTACTTTTATATAGTCATGAACTGAATATATTCACGGCTTATATCTTGAAATAAAAGCAAGAAAACTTTACGTGGCTGGAATGCTTCGAATAGAAATGTATATATAAATAAACCGTATTATATATACCTCATTAAAACAGAAAATATAAAATTATTTTGAGTCCTAAAAATATTGATGTCTAAAATAAGCACAAAAAAAAGCCTTGCTCTTTTTCCAGTGTAATATTATGGTTATTGCTACAGTAAAGCATAACGTTATTGGATGTTACTGAAAAGTTCAACCTTTCAAAAACGAAAAGAAACTTCATTCAGGAAAACAGGTCAACTACAAAAAAAAAAAAAAAAAAAAATCAACATATCTGCCCCATAAGATATTTTGCAACACAAATTTAGCTTAACAAAACCTCACTTAAAGGTAAAAAAAAGGAATCCCCATAGCTATTATAAAACTTTAACAATAAAATAATTGTTATAAGTAAAACTTCATTTAATTACACAATCTTACTAGTCAAGTAAAGGCTGCTTCACATTATACCATCACGTCACCGGCACGTCACGTCACGTCACGTCACCGTCCCATCAGCGTTCCTTGTATGCACACTATCCATCACAGACCCATCCAGTTCGTGCCCAACCTCAGCGACTCACAGATTTAGCGTTAAGAAACTTGCATTAAGTACCGTCACGTCACGTCAAAATATTCTTTCCAAGAAAACGTGTCGTGATGTGACGGTGGATGCCGTGTGCTTGATTGTGACGTGACGTGATGGTGTGAACAAGACCATTTGGTTACATGTAAGAAATTCTCACGTACGTTGACGTGACGTTATGTGTCGGTGACGTGATGCAATAATGTGAATCAGCCTTAACTGTTGTATGTTGTAGTGTTAATTCATAACCTTCTAAGACTTCGGCCAAATTAGTTAACTGATCATCAACAAGTGAATAGAGGGGTTACATGAAATTTAACTAATTCATTTAATTTTATAAGATTTGAAAGTTCTGTCATTTCTCTGTAAACTCCACTTTATTCTAAAAAGAATGTGTAAAATTCATCAGTACCTTGAAATGCGTAGGTAAATACCAAAAGTTATTGTTAGAAATAAATAATGTCCATCTTTTCCCCTGCAGTATATATACGACACACACATATAGATATATGTATACATATACAGTATATATATATATATATATATATATATATATATATATATATATATATATACATATATATATATATTTAGACATATACACACACACACACATATATATATATATACATATATATACATGAATTTTTATCACATCACCGTGATAGTTTACATACATAAACATTATGCTAGAAATCTCGTTTAATATCCAATTCGCTCTACCTGGGAAATAGTACCGAAGGGGAATTATAACTGATAAGTGCTTCGTGTATGTATGTATGTATATATATATATATATATATATATATATATACATATACATACATACACATATGTGTTGTGTGTGTGTGTATACACACGCAACAAATTCACCAACGAACAAATACGGAAATGAGCAAAAGGGACATTAATTAGAACATACGAGTTGGAAGAGGGGAAGGTAATAGGAATATGGCGAGCACATCAAAACGTAGCTTTTATTTTATAGCGATTATGATGAGCCTCATTACTTGCAGAAATAGCGCAAAAAAAAGTCGTGTGTGAACATGACTGCATGAATCTGCTTGTACAAAAAAAAAAAAGACTGAATGTGCAAGCAAGAATAAAGAATTCCTGATTAGCAGATATGTTTTTAAAATCCTGGAAGCCTACACAGATTGCCTTGGTACATAGAATTTAACTTTAAAATTATTGGCCAAATAATTAGGAACTATGTATATATATATACATACATACACACACACACACACACACACACACACACACACATATATATATATATATATATATATATATATATATATATATATATATATATATATATATATATATATATATATATATAAACTTTATATAGTTTAATGTAAATGGTTACTAAAGCATTCCCATAATAACGAAACTCAATATAATGAGATTTGAATTCTAGACCCTTATTCGAGAGGAACCAAGCGCTAAACATGACATCTCTTGAATACCCGTCTCCCCAATAAAAAAAAAAGTCTCTTGCTTCAAAACTTGATGAGTTGCTGAACTGTCCCCCAACAGAGATCAATCCAATAAAAAGAAAATCCTATCTCCAATAACCGTCACTCAAAAATCTCTCGAAGTAGTGGTTTTGAGAATAAATCTGACCACCATTTTAGGACCTGGCAGAACTCCGTGTTGAATTGTGTATTCACCTGGAGACTTGGTTGTGCCTGCAGTCTGTGTATATGACTTTTTTTTTTAATTTTAATTCTCTTAAACTTTTCTCTTTTACACCGGGGAACAAGATATGAAAATTGGTGTTCCTGATTAATGGGTTGACAGAAATGATTTTCAATTTGTTTTTCTGGCTCTGACAAATATGAATTTTCTTTGAAAAAAAAGTTAAAAATGCGCTGAAGAAATCGAGTTTTCTGTACAGCGTGTAATCAAGGCCACCGAAAATAGATCTATCTTTCGTGGTCTCGGTATAATGGTGTTTGAGCCGAGGCCCATGAAACTTTAACCACGGCATGGTGGTGGCCTGTACCACATCGTTGCCAGAATCACGATTATGGCTACATTTAACCTTAAATAGAATTTAAAAAAAACTACTGAGGCTAGAGGGCTGCAATTTGGGATGTTTGATGATTGGAAAGTGGATGATCAACATACCAATTTGCAGTCCTCTAGCCTCAGTAGTTTTTAAGATCTGAGGGCGGACAGACAAAGCCGGCACAATAGTTTTCATTTACAAAAAACTAACAAGATATTAGTTACTTCCATATTTCTCAGCAAATCGTTGAAACAATTACAAACTGTAGAAAGAAGGCTGCAATATCATATTTATAACCAAGCACAAAAACTCAACTCTTCCAATAAGTAAACGATTTTCATGTATACGCAAATATGTAAGCATACAGGCATACACAAATTAGTGCACATGCAAGCCTGTTTTAAACAAAGTTCAATAGCGATATCTTTAGGTTAGGTAAGGTTATCTATTCTATTAAAGTAGCCAGGTAAAGAATCCTTACATGACAGAAACTTCAAAGTAAGGAACTTGTTCAGTAAATATTTGAGTCACGAAAACCATAGAACATTGTAAGATATCAATCTTTTTTCCAAAGCCTCGACCTTAAGATACCAGGTTTTTTTTTTTCAAAATTTCTCGATCTTAAAAAACAATTTTTTTTTCCAAACCCTCGATCTTAAGATACCAATTTTCTTTTCAACATTTCTCAGTCTTAAGATATCAATTTTTTTCCCAAAGCCTCGATCTTAAGATACCATTTTTTTTTTAATATCTCGATCTTAATATACCAATGTTTTCCCAAAGCCTCGAATTCAAGATACCAATTTTTTTTTCAAAATTTCTAAATCTTAAGACACCATTTTTTTCCAGACTCGATCTTAAGATACCAATTTTTTTTTATTTATCGACTTTATTAAGATACCAAATTTTTGTTTTTATCCAGATTTCTAGATCTTGAGATACCAATTTTTTTAATCCAAATTCCTCGTCTTATGATACAATTTTTTTTATCAAAATTCCTCGATCTTATGATACAATTTTTTTTATTCAAATTCCTTCACCTTATGATATCAATTTTTTTTTATCAAAATTTCTAGATCTTATGATACCACTTTTTTATTTTCCAAATTTCTCGATCTTAAAATACCAAATTTTTTTTTCATCCATATCCTTCCATCTATCAAAATCTTGCGTATTCGCCCTTCCTCATTATTCAAGAACCATCATTAGGACAACCATCCAAATACCCATACCCAGAATGAAACGGTAAGACGAGGGAAAGATCCGCCTCTTGAAAGATGGAGGGCTATAGAAGGAACGAAATTGCCACCGAAATATATATATATATATATATATATATATATATATATATATATATATATATATATATATATATATATATATATATATATATATATATATATATATATAAGTATGCATATACATATAATATATATACATATATATCAATATATATAAGTATGCATATATATATATATATATATATATATATATATATATATATATATATATATATATATATATATATATATATATATATATATATATACACATATTAAATACAAGTTCTTTCAAGATAGATACATTCTTTTAAATGTAGCATCAAAAGACCTACGAGTATTCAAAGAGTAAGAAAGTAAAACATCGCATACTCCAATATTCTCAGATTAAATGGAAATACTATAAATCCCCATTCCGGTTATTTAACGAGAATACCTTGGAGACTTGTCAAGGCTCCCATGAGAACCCACGGTGACGAGTCGACCAGAAAGAACTTGACAGACGTCTGACTGACACAAGGAAAAGGTATTTCTAGAAGAGGAAGTTCAAAGGCGCAACGAAAAAAAAAAAAAAAAAAAAAACAAGGTTCGCTGTCTTTGTTAAAGAAGATATAAACAAGAAAACGGAGTTTTTTTTTTTTTTTTTGGTCACATCTGGAAATAAGTGAGCCACCGCGGGCTTTGAAAATAAATATAAACACGAGAAAGGGAATTTCTTCACTCGTGAGGGAAAAACAAACGCTCAGATTCTTTTAATTCTAACTTTAAACAAGGGAAAGATGCTCCGAAGTTTCTTCGGCGCAATCGAGTTTTCTGTACAGCGTATCATGCTGTATGAAACTCTCAGCCACTGCCCGGTGGTGGCCTGTGTTGTTGGCGCCTATAGCAGTGCCAGACGTACGATCATGACGCCTATAGCAGTGCCAGGCGTACGGTCATGGCTAGCCTTAACCTTAAATCAAATAACAACTACTGAGGCTAGAGGGCTGCAATTTGGTATGTTTGATGACTGGACGGTGGATGATCAACATACCAATTTGCAGCCCTCTAGCCTCAGTGGTTTTTAAGACCTGAGAGCGGACAGAAAACTAAACACACACACACACACAACAAGACTCGCTGTCTTTGTTAAAGTAGAAATAAACAAGAAAACAGAGTGGAGGTTTTTTTTTTTTTTTTGTCATTTCTGGGAATAAGTGAGCCTACGCGGCCACCGAAAATAAAATTAAGCATGAGGAAGGGAATGTCTTCATTCGTGAAGGGATAACAAACGCACAGATTGTTTTAATACTAGATTTAAGAACCGAAGAGTTTATCATCCTCGACCAACAACCCAAAACAACGTTAATAATACAAATAAAAACTTGAGGGATTTATCACTCTTGCAGAAAACCTAATAACAAATCGGGCACAAAAAAAACGAGGCTCAAGAAGATCATTCTTTGAAAAAAATGACTCAAAAACCCTTTAAGAAAAAAGAGAGAGAGAGAAAAAGAAACCGAAAGATCGAGGGCCTTTCCAAATCATGAGAGCAACTCGAGAGCCCTTCGTTAATTATAAGGCGCTTCGAGGCTGAGCAAATAACACTCCAGCCACAAATAAGTTCACTCGAGTCTGTTTTTCAAGGCTGAACTGCCGTGATCAGCAGGAAGAGGCTGTCTCGGCGTTTCATCTGTTTATTTCCACAAGCTCTCTCTCTCTCTTTTCTTCTCTCTCTCTCTTTCTTCGCTCTCTCTCTTCTCCGTTCTCTCTTTTCTCCGTTCTCTCTCTCTCTCTCTCTCTCTCTCTCTTTCTATCAGCCATGAGCCCGTTTCATTAAAATGTATCGTGAAGTCTCTCTCTCTCTCTCTAAACCATGAGCCCGTTCCATTAAAATGTAATGTGAAGCGTCTCTCTCTCTCTCTCTCTCTCTCTCTCTCTCTCTCTCTCTCTCTCTCTCTCTCTCTCTCAACAATGAGCCCTCTTTATAAACCATGAGCTCGCTTCATTAAAATGTATAGCGAAGAGTCTCTCTCTCTCTCTCTCTCTCTCTCTCTCTCTCTCTCCTCTCTCTCTCTCTCTCTCTCTCAACCATGAGCCCGTTCCATTAAAATGTATCCTGAGGAGTCTTTCTCTCTCTCTCTCTCTCTCTCTCTCTCTCTCTCTCTCTCTCTCTCTCTCTCTCTCTCTCTCTCTCTCTCTCTCTCTCAACCAAGAGTCTGCTCCATTAAAATGTATAGTGACGACTCTCTCTCTCTCTCTCTCTCTCTCTCTCTCTCTCTCTCTCTCTCTCTCTCTCTCTCTCTCTCTCTCTCTCTTTCTCAACCATGAGCATGTATCATCAATGCGCATCGTGAAGGGTGTTTGCGTGAATTCTGGAGGATGAAAAAAGGACAAAAAATAAATACATATACGAAAATAGATTTAAGGAAGAATTTGGAGCCTAATGAAGACGACAGGAATATCAAAAGAACATTCGGGATAGCTAATAACAGAGGAAGGTAAATGTCATATTTCTTTTTATATATCCTTTCACCATCTCTGTTGGAGGAATTCAAATTATCCACTACTACACTGTGAAAATACTATCTTAGTTTTTTTTGATAATTTTAAACAGCCATTCTACCGCTTAGGCTTTAACAATGCATAGTGCTTTACTCCCTAAAACATTTAATGTAATTTTGACAGACTTTATAGAAAAATTCATAATTAAAGATGAGTGGTAGAGATAGGCAAGGCTACCTTTTTTTTGGTGGGGGGGGGGGTTTAGCTGACTCCTTGTCTTGCAGTTATTTTATTCACATCTCCGGATACTATCGAAACTTTTTATGGAATCTTTACAGAGAGAGAGAGAGAGAGAGAGAGAGAGAGAGAGAGAGAGAGAGAGAGAGAGAGAGAGAGAGAGAGAGAGAGAGAGAGAGAGAGAGAGAGAGAGAATGATTTTCATGTGTTCTCCTTACAGAAATAAGGAAGCAATCTAGTGTGATAAAAAAACGCCTAATTTTGCCATTACAGAAGCAATATACCCCTGTACCTCAATGCCCGTGCCAGCCTGTTCTTTAAAATTGCTACATGCCTCGTACGACAATGGAATTATCCAGTTGTAAAATTAAAGGTCACTTACAAGAAATAATGGTTGGGTAAAAAAACAAAAAAATGGAAACTGTTTTGTAATTTCATCGACAAAGGAAATTTTCCGGTGACAATTAGCCAAAGTGTTTTGAATGATTTTAACACAGGACAGAGCAAAAGTGACAATTCCGTGTCATCTGCTAAGACCTGCAATAACGTAACTTTAATGCTCGACCCTCCCTACCGCGACGCCAGCTGGCCTTTCCGATAAATCAAAACCAAGATGTTCCCAAAATCAGCTTTAACGCCTTAATTCCCTGATTTCTCCAGAGGAACTACAGCCGCGGAAACTGTCATGTCTAAAGGTCTAATAAATTTCCCTTCATTAAGCCCAAGTCTTCTCTAAAACCCTATTCGCTCTTCCTTATTCAGGTGTTTTTCAGACAGATAATGCGTGGATAAGGAGGACGTAAGATAATAGGGGAAATGAATAAAAAAAATATCAAAAATCTAAAATAAAAAAAAAATTTAAAAATCTACTAAGGGAAACCTGGATAACTACATTGGGCTTGGAGGTTGGTGGTGCTGGTAGGCTTGACTACGAAGATATGGCGCAAGAGAGATAACCGATGCGAGATCATTACTATTATTATTATTATTCAAAAGATGGAACAAGCCCACTACAGGGGCCACTGACTTGAATTTATAAACACATCTTGCTTTCCGGGCAGTGAGTAATTTGGTAAAGAAAATAAGTGATTGTGAATCTTTAACGGCCATTCATTTCACTCTTCACTCATTCAATATAAAACAGAACTCCTTTTTTCTTTCTCCTTTGAGGAAATTATTTAAAAATTCAGATTATGATGTCAGACACTGCCTCATCTTATATAAAAAATTAAAGAATTTTTGAACTGTTTTTCAACGAAAACTGAATACCATTTCCACTGATATTCCGAACTAATCTATAATGGGTATTCTTTTTACAAACAGCACATAATACCACTTTCAAGGAGAGGGGAGGGAGGCAGAGTGGGGAGAGGGGGGAGGGAGGAAAGGAGGAGAGGGGAGGAGAGGGGGGAGGCAGGCACGGGGTGGGGGGGCAGGGAGAGGTTCAAATCTGACTCAGAAGGGAATACGTCAGAGGGACAATCTAAATGATTCCGCGTTGGATAACATCATCACGACGGTCCTCCTCCTCCTCCTCCTCCTCCCCCTCCCCCTCCTCCTCCTCCTCAATCTAATTGGAACAGTTAATCGTTAACTGTGACACGATTAATCTCCCAAAGTTCCGAGGTCAATAATGGATCGGCGATAAATCATTCATGTTTCGAACGGATGCCTTTCTTATTCCGGAACTTTCTCTCTCTCTCTCTCTCTCTCTCTCTCTCTCTCTCTCTCTCTCTCTCTCTCTCTCTCTCTCTCTCTCTATATATATATATATATATATATATATATATGTGTGTGTGTGTGTGTGTGTGTGTGTGTGTGTGTGTGTGTGTGTGTGTGTGTGTGTGAATACTGACTAAGTGCGTTTATTTAATTTTTTTATCCTATGAAATGCAAGTTGAAGACCCATTCATGCATATAAACAGTAATATAATCCATGAAAATACGTCACAAACACGCACACAAACACACAAACAGAGACGCTCGCGCACACACGCACCAAAAAAAAATCCCATTCACCTTCACGCCCAAACACCCTATTCACACCAGGCCATCTTTTATTTATTTTTTTTTTCTTTCGCGTGGGAAAATGTTTTTATGGTTTCATTCTTGCTATAATACTTTCCCGTGACCTGAACGACCCAGATACTGCCTAATTCTCTAAGAGGATCACTAGTCAACCGTAGGGCTAATGCCCCGAGCCTGTATAACGCAAAAGAAAATAATAAAAAATAATACAAGCGGTATAATACATCATTTCAATAGCTTTCCCCCGCCACCTTTCGCGCGGCCTCGTTCCAGAGGGGGAAACGGAAACGCTTTCCTGCACTCTTTGCTCGTTCCAGAAGAGAAAACGGAAACGCTTTTCTGCACTCTCTGGCGGACAATGTGGCAATGCAATCAGAGGTGTATTCGGAAACTGAAAAAATTTTTGTTGTTTTGAATATCGAATAGGGGTGTGAGTTAATCAGGCGAAGAAGCGGTGTGCAGTTTCAAATAAGAAAAATAAATTGTGTCCATACTGAGTTATATTTGTATTAATGAAATGACAAGTGTTCAGAGGAAAAAGCCAAGATTAACGTGCTACACATTGGTATGAAATTTTATAATTATCATGAGGGAACATCCAGAGAAAAGAATAACAGTGGTGATAAAAATAGACAAAATGAACAACCGTACTGACGATAATGGAAAAATTGAAAAGTAAATTCAACAAAAGAAAAACAGTAATAAATGAGATAAAACCTGGTTCAATGGAAATGAGTCCTTGTGTGAAATTTGGCAATTTAGATAAATAAAAAGAAGACAAAACAAAAAAAAACAGAAACAATACACAACTTGTATAAAAAAGTAAAAAATGCACCGAATTTTCTTCGGCGCAATCGAGTTTTCTGTACATCGTATAATCAAGGCCACCGAAAACAGATCTATCTTTCCGTGGTCTCGGTATAATGTTGTATGAGCCACGGCCCATGAAACTTTAACCACGTCCCGGTTGTGGCCTATCCTGTATCGTTGCCATAAGCACGATCATGGCTAACTTTAACCTTAAATAAAATAAAATCTACCGAAGCCAGAGGGCTGCAATTTGGTATTTTTGATGATTGTAGGGTGGATGATCAACATACCAATTTGTAGCCCTCTAGAATCAGTAGTTTTTAAGATCTGAGGGCGGACAGAAAAAGTGCGGACAGAAAAAAGTGCGGACGGACAGACAAAGCCGGCTCGATAGTTTTCTTTTACAGAAAACTAAAAGTCTTCATCGAAATGACACACACACAGCCTAGATCTATAAAAATAATTGTACAAAGTGAAAACAACCGTTCAAAATGAGATAAACCCAAACATTCTACAATAATGGGAAAGGTGGTTCTTTATCTGATGTGACAAAGAGGCCTAAGGTGAAGTAAATAAGAGAGGCTTAGGGTGATGTGATAAAAGAATCCCAGGGTGAAGAGCAAAGAAAGAGAGAGATAAGATGTTATAAATCATAAGCCTACAGTGGAGTAAAAAAAAAAACTTCCCGTGAATAAAGTGAAAACTCAAAGATGAGATGAAGAGTTGGATTTAGAGAGAGCAATTTTAGAGATGTATGTAACTGTACTTGTGTGTGTGTGTATATATATATATATATATATATATATATATATATATATATATATATATATATATATATATATATATATATATACATTATATGAGAGAGAGAGGGAGAGAGAGAGAGAGAGAAAAAAAAAATAATTCTTCAGCAATAGTACACAATAATAAACTGTGTGTGAAAGAATATGAGAGAGAGAGAGAGAGAGAGAGAGAGAGAGAGAGAGAGAGAGAGAGAGAGAGAGAGAGAGAGAGAGAGAGAGTAAAATATTCAGCAGTAACAGACAATAATAAATTGTGCTTAAGTATACCTACCTATATGTATGAGAGAGAGAGAGAGAGAGAGAGAGAGAGAGAGAGAGAGAGAGAGAGAGAGAGAGAGAGAGAGGGTCATACAGTAAATGACTCAGCTGAGACAGGCAATAATAAATTGCGAGATAGGGGCATGTATCTATATGCATACGAGAGAGAGAGAGAGAGAGAGAGAGAGAGAGAGAGAGAGAGAGAGAGAGAGAGAGAGAGAGAACTCTAATGTTATTACAATCCGCAACCGACTGAGATTAAAGGCGCTACAATACCTTGTACAGAGGGGGGCCATCACGAAAGAGAGAGGGGAAAACAAGAAGACCCTTTAGCATACGAGACTCGAAGCTATGAATATCAACTAAGATTCACGTCCATAAAATATCGAAACTTAAAAAAGGAACGCAAAGCAATTCCCGTCTCAGATTCCCAGATGTTGGGAAATTCCGGTTCCCCCCCTTTTTTTAGGGGTTGTTGCACACTTAGGTATTTGCCTTAAAAGTTGTTTTTTTTTTTAAATGCACGCAATTCATAAGCGTAACCTTAAATATATATGCTTTATAGTGTATATATACATATATATTATATACATATACATACATATATATGTATATGTATGTGTGTGTATATGTGTATATATATATATATATATATATATATATATATATATATATATATATATATATATATATATATATATATATATATATATATATATATATATATATATATATATATATATATATATATGTGTGTGTGTATAAGTGAATCACGAAAATATGGAACCTGATGAATATATAAATAAAGATAAAATCCACGAAGGAAAGGGAAACACTGGAGTGCTGCGAGGCCTTTCGACTGTCTGTCGTCCTTTACTTAGCAAGTAAAGGACGACAGAAAGTCGAAAGGCCTCGCAGCACCCCAGTGTTTCCCCCTCCTTCGAGGATTTCATCTTTATATATATATATATATATATATATATATATATATATATATATATATATATATATATATATATATATATATATTGTAAAGAGTAGCGCCAAAATACGCTAGGAAACTGTTCTCCTTTCCTGCTTTGGGTTGGTTTGAACCTTTGAAGGTCGGGGTATAGGGGCTCAGAGAATATAATAGTTTGGGGACAGTAATCTGGCTTTGCACTGTTTTCTTTGGTACAGGGAAAGAAAATCGTTTTCTATGATATAGTCGTGTCGTCGACCTGGGTCAGGACATCGCCCCCCCCCTACCCCTGTCCAGAAGCAATAAAAGGTCAGGGCCAGGACAGCTCTCTCTCACACGCGGTCGCTAGTTTAAGCCGAGCAGTCACGCCTTCTGCAGGAAATTGCCCCTGCCCTCCGTTTTCCGCCCGCCGCCACGTGGAGCCCATCGCCGCCCTTTTGTGCCCCGTGTTCCATTCCACGTGGCCTTAGAAGACTGCAAGGGGGATTGCAAGTCTCCAAACGCGAGCTGACATTAAACGGCGGCCTTTTCATCATCCCAAGGGCGCCCTTTTCCGCCCCAATCTACGACTTGAAGAAATACCTTGGAGAGGGAGGCTACCATTTGTCCACGCTCCCACACGTGGTTCTCGGCAGAAGACGTCGTCAGCCCTACGCCCCTACAAATGTGGTAATGTACCCAAAACGAGTTGCTAGTCACGATTACTTAGCCCTTTTGCATTTATTAATCTCTGGGCCTATAACTGTGTTCCCTGATATTCCTTGGTTCAAGCCAGGCCCACGTGTTCACAGCTTCTTTCCTCTGAGTCACAAGTAACACCTCGGGGAGTCCTTGGCGCCTTCAGTGCACCCCCGAGTAATTCAATCCCCAAATTCCAGCATTAGATGTGTAACGTGGGTCCAAATATCGTTTCAGAAAGACGCCTGTAGCAGAATTATCCTTGGTCCGTGTTCCTGGCATTCCCAAGCTCCCCCCCCCCCTTTCGGGAGGACTTCTACGGCAGTAATTTACCGTGTTTTCAGTTAATTTTCCCTTTGACCTTTGTGTGCTATCAAATATAACTATTTTTATATCCACGTGTTTCACGCACTTCCCCTAGTGAAGAGCCCTCCGCTCCGTGTACTTCTTTTTTTTTGTTTGTGTTTTATATGTCCTGGGCATCTTACAAGGCCATTTTCGAGTAAAGTAATAATTGTGGAGTCGTAAGAACCACCTGCACCAGGAAACATATAAAAATATATATATATCTTCTTCTTCGTGTTAACGTGCTTTTATACCCATTTTTATATGGGGTAAGCACGGTGCCTTCTTTGAAGGACTTTGATTTGGCGGTGGGGTAGGCCGTAACCTCGACCGGCTGCCCTGCCTGACATCGCTTAGACCCCGGTACCGAACGTGTACATGTATTACCGAAACCCCCGCTCCCTTTCTCCCAGCAGCACGAGGAGAACTGGGCGGGTAGTCCGACAGTTCGAGACGTGTGAGGTGTCTGTTATGTTTTTAGAAGATGTTGGAGTGGCTTTGTTTATGTGTGTATTAGTCTGTAACATCCATTTGCTTTCAGCAAACCTATCCGTTGATTACATACGTAATCCCGGGATGTCTACACGGATAGCAAAGTTTCCGCCTCTGACTGGTCGGCTGCGGGGATTGAACCCTCGCCACAGGCTTCTATGAAGTCTGTGGTTGCCACTCTACCAACCAAGCCATCGAGGCTCTATATATATATATATATATATATATATATATATATATATATATATATATATATATATATATATATATATATATATATATATATATATATATATATATATATTTATATATACAGAATAGCAAAAATTCAGTGGGTAAGTTATGCCTGTGAGTCTATATTTAACGTATCAATAAATTTATTTCTGTTTCCTTACAAAATAGAGTACTCCGACTCCACTTCCTGCCTTTTTCTGAACCTTCCCTGACGCAAAGACCGCGAAACAATTAGACCCGTTTATTATTGACAGCTAAAGTTGACCTGCCGATCCGTGCAGCTGTACCTATAGGACGCATCTGACCGAAATATGTGACACCGTGGTAAGTTTGGCAAACAGTATCTCGCAAAGGAATAACAGTGAATGCTGTGATGTTAAGAATGTTTGGAAATCAATTAGTCACGTGGAAATAATATTTTCCGCGAGAGGACAACTCATTTAAGCTGAATTATTATTATTATTATTATCATTATTATTATTATTATTATTATTATTATTATTATTATTATTATTATTATTTCCTTACGGTGAATTATTATTATTATTATTATTATTATTATTATTCAGAAGATGAACCCCATTCATGAGGAACAATCCCACAGGGGCCACTGACTTGAAATTCAAGCTCCCAAAGAATATAGTGTTCATTAGGAAAAAGTAATAAAAGGTAAAGGGAAATACAGAGTGAAGAGATCTCACTTATTAAAAAATAAAAAAAATAAATTAATAAATAGATAAAACGTACTAAAAAGCAAGGAGACTAGTATCAGGGTAGTTATGCCGATAATATAACTGTGGTTTTGGAATGAACACGAAGCTATCAGTAACAGGAAGGAAGGAAGATTGATTAAATAAATGTGAGAGACCAAACAGTCTTCCTATAAGGACTGACGCGACGCCACGATACGACTGCAAAACAGTCAATCACAGAATGGGTTACAAGTTCAACGTGAAGAGCAATGCACCATGATATTAAAAATAAAAAATTGCTAAGACTGCCATTGCATATTTCTACAATCAACAGCTACAAAGAGAAATAAAATGCGCGAGACTTTTTCTGTCCAATGTATAATGCTGTATGAAACTTTCAGCCGCGGCCCTTGAAACTCAGCCCCGGTCCGGTGGTGGCCTCAGCCACGGCTAATAAAACTCTTAGCCGTGGCCCATGAAACTGAGCCACTATCCGGTGGTGGCCTGTGTTGTTGGCAGCTATAGTGGTGCCAGAAGTACTATTATGGCTAACTTTAACCTTAAATAAAATTTGCAGCCCTCTGGCCTCTAGTTTTTTTAAGATTGAGGGCGGACACAAAAAAGTGCGGACGGACAGACAAAGCCTTCACAATAGTTCTCTTTTACAGAAAAATAATAAAAATTTAATGTCTGGTATAACGCACGGGTTAACTGAAATGACTGACTATATCATAACAGAACTTCTGTGACGTCATTGTTTGTATGTTTACAAATCACCCAACAAAAAATTCGTAGAGGGCTCACCACATACGGTCTTATTCTTTTACAACATTCTGAGAAAGTCACTGCTTTTTTTTTTTTTTTTGAATGATTCCAATATGAGCCGACTCTACTCTTTGGTCAGCGAAATGCTATAAATCTTATTCCCCGTAAGGTGGTTAGTGCCTTTAGTGCACCTCATACGGTGCACTGCAAGCATCACGTAAGGTTCTTTGCAGCGTCCCTTCGGCCCCTAGCTGCAACCTCTTTCATTCCTTTTACTGTACCTCTGTTCACATTCGCTTTTTCCATCTTACATTCCACCCTCTCCTAACAATTGTTTCATAGTGCAACTGCGAGGTTTTCCTCCTGTTACACCTTTCAAACCTTTCGACTGTCAGTTTCCGTTTCAGCGCTGAGTGAACCTTATAGGTTCCAGCGCCTGGCCATGGGGTAAAATTCTGTATTCCATTTTGTCGCTTTAATAACATACAAATAAAATAATAAAGAAGTAAATTAGATATCTGTTTTAGCAGTGTTGCGACGACGTATTTCTTGATATCCAGATTCACTTTACACTTGAATTATTAACGTGGGAAAAGCTAACCTTGACTTAAAAAAAAGAAATTGAGCTTGCTATTCAAGGTGGATACAGGAATGAAAGGTTGAAATTTGAATGACAACATAAATAAAGGTAGAAAATTAACCCTAAACTTCAGGGTTCATCATTTACTGTCACTTTCAATATGTTTCAATAAATCTTTATTAAAAGAAGCCATCAAAGAATCATCGTCTAAAGTACTTCACGAACTCTCGGTCAGTATACACATTACTTATTGGAAATTCAAAATCAATCTTGGGAACATATCAAGCATAAAGCATAGGCAAAAAAAATTAACTTCTGTTTTATAAACACAAAACATTTCGAATTTTCCCAGATGAGTATAAAATCGAAAAGTAACGAAACTTAGAAAAAAAAAATATTCGACGCATTTAGAAGGCAAAACAAATTGGTGACGGAATTCCCCCCTTAAAATTAATAGTTTTCTGTCCTTAGAGACTGGGCAAGTCTCAAAACAATATTCTAAGTTCCTAGGTTATTGCGCTGAAATAAATTTCGTGTGGACCCTTATCCGAAGGCAACGGCTTCTTATTAATACGGCCTGACACACACACACAGAGAGAGAGAGAGAGAGAGAGAGAGAGAGAGGGAGAGAGAGAGAGAGAGAGAGAGAGAGAGAGAGAGACTGCTTTTCGATATAAAAAATGTGATTCAAAACATGTGAACTACAAAGAACTGTAAACCGTAGGCTTACGGCCCATGAACATATTCGTAATGTCGAATTATGGGTGTATCCAAAAGGGGATAATCTAATATATATATATATATATATATATATATATATATATATATATATATATATATATATATATATAATATATATACATATATATATATATATATATATATATATATATATATATATATATATATATATATATATATATATATATATATATATATATATATATGAGTTTTTATCACATCAACATGATTTTTTATAAACAAACATTAAGCTACAAATATCGTTTCATATACAATGCGCTCTACCTCGGAAATAATATATAGGTATATATATATATATATATATATATATATATATATATATATATATATATATATATATATATATATATATATATATATATATATATATATATATATATATATATATATATTATATAATATATATATATATATATATATATATATATATATATATATATATATATAATTACACATATACATATATATACTTGCATACATAGAAATGTGTGTGTATGTGTATCTGACAGACGATCTTCTTTATCATAAGCAAATACCTCGAAAGAACAGCACCCCAACGCCTCTAACCGTCGTCGTCAATCATGAGACCAAGAGCCACCCTCAATCCTTTCGGTCGCCCATCAAGGCTGACACCCCGAGCGAGGGCGACCCCTCGCAGCTATTCTAAAGACCTTGATGCCCTTCGGGAGCCTTCCGTCTTCCTTCAAAGTGCCCTGGTCTGCCATCTGCCGCGACCCCCTCCTTGATTTATTGGTTGTCTCGCTAAGTCGGCTATGTGTAAGCCCGCGTGTGTGTGTGCGTGTGTACATATATATATATATATATATATATATATATATATATATATATATATATATATATATATATATATACATACATATATTTATATATTATATATATTAATATATATATATATAATATATATATATATGTAGTTATACTGTGTGTGTATATATATATATATATATATATATATATATATATATATATATATATATATATATATATATATATATATATATATATATATATTTATATATATATTATTCTATCGGTATTGTGGAGGTAACGAAGACCTTTGAACCTCGATATTTTTCTGCTAACAAATTTCTCCTGAAGGAAGCTTGGTACTGTATTTGAATTTGCAGTGACAGGATAATCAACACGTATCTTGTCAAAATCTTGGCCATAATAGTTACCGTGACGTCTTCAATTCATTCATAAATTTTGGGGCCTCAGGAGACGGGTACTGAGATGACTTTTTGTATATGGAAGGAATATACAATTTAGGACAAAGGCCAAGCGCTGGACCCTATGAGGTCATTCAGCGCTGAAAAAAATACTGAAACAATTGTAAGGAAAGTAAGATGGAAGAAAGAGAATACCAACGGAGGTACAGGAAAAGGAATTAAAAGGGGTTGCAGCTACGGGCCACAGGAAGGGACGCTGCAAAGAACCTTGAGTAACGCCTACAGTGCACCGCGTGAGGCACACTGTCGGCAATACCCTTTTGCAGGGGGCGTGACACCTGAAAAAAATCTACTCGACACAGGAATGTAAGATCTAGTATCCATCTTACCAAACATCATTTCCAACAGACATTACGACTCTTATCTCATCTGATTAATAATACTTGACAAACAACAGCAATAACTACACCAATAAGTCAAAAAAGCACAATAGTGTATATGAGCGATTGTGTTTCCAAAATACAAAAAAAAGGGTAAAAATAAAAAAAAAGCAGCTATCGACCGTTTGAACAACGGTCCTTTTCAGTTGGCTGAAAAGGACCGTTGTGCAAACGGTCAAAAGCTCACCTTTTTTTTTTTACCCATTTTTTGTATTTTGGAAATACAATCGCTCATATACACTATTGTGGCTACTTACTAATTGTTTCCGGTTGCACTGTAGTGATGCAGCTTAAATAACTACATCAATAGCCAACGCAAAAACTAAATCAAGAACAGTTCACGAAATAAAATAATTAAACTTCTGACCTAATAAAAGATTTTATTATTATTACAAAACTTTACCGATAAACCATTATTCAGTCTTACTACCAGAGGAAGAAATTAAGGAAACACTAACCACAAACAATAAATTAAGAAAAGCCAAAGAAATAAAATTAATTAACTACAAACCTAATAAAAGATCTTACTAATAATTTTACAACGCTTCTATCTAAGTCGTCATTCACTCCTAATAACAGGGACATGTTAAGTATACCTTAGTTTAACCAGACCACTGAGCTGATTAATAGCTCTCCTAGAGAGGGCTGGCCCGAAGGATTAGACTTATTTTACGTGGCTAACAACCAGTTGGTTACGTAGCAACGGGACCTACAGCTTATTGTGGAATCCGAACCACATTATACCGAGAAATGAATTTCTATCGCCAGAAATAAATTCCTCTAATTCTTCTTTGGCCGGCCGGAATAACAGGGACAGGAATGGCGGAATCGGTAACCACAAAAAGTAAACCAAGAACATCTAATGAAATAAAATCAATTAACTATTAACCGAATAAAAGGTCTTACCTAATAATTTTACAACGCTTCTATCTAAGTCGTTATTCGCTCCTAATAACAGGGACAGGAATTACGGGAACGGTACATACATAACCACAACAACGACCAGTATAACACTCGCAGCAGCAAACCAACATAAATTCTAAGAAGAGGCGAAGGGATTCCTATCGGAAACGGCAACTAGTCGAAACCTGCGTTATAATAGGATTACACTGTGATGCGTGGTGGAGTGAAGGAAAGGGAGGGAGGGATGGAGGGAGGAAAGAGGAAGGGAGGTAGGGAGGGAGGGTGGGAGGGATGGAGTGAGTGAGTGAGTGAGTGAGGGAGGGAGGGAAGAGGAAGGGAGGTAGGGATGGAGTGAGTGAGTAAGGGAGGGAGGGAAGAGGAAGGGAAGAAGGGAGGGAGGGTGGGAGGGAGAGAAGAGGAAGGGAAGAAGGGAGGGAGTGAGAGGGAAAAGGAAGGGAGGTAGGGAGGGAGGGAGGGAAGAGGGAGAGAGGGAGTGAGGGAGGGAAGAGGGAGGTAGGGATGAGTGAGGGAAGATGAAGGGAGGCAGGGAGGGAAGGGTGAGGAAGGAAGGGCAGGGGGGAGGGAGGGATGGAAAGAAGAGGGAGGTAGGGAGGGAGGGAAAGAAGAGGGAGGAAGGGCTGGAGGCAGCGAGGGAGAGAATGGGTGAGGGAGGGAGAGAGGAAGGACGGACTGGAAGGAGGGAGGGAGGTGAGGAAGGAAGATAAAGGGAGTGAGGGAAGAAATGGAAAGGGAGTCGGGAGAAATAGAGGGATTCAGAAGCACTAATGGCACGGGGAGGGAACATTGTTCGATTAATCCTCCACATCGCTTTCAACACCTACCGAAAATAGAATGACCATCGTATGAACGTTTGTTTGTGTCCTGAAACATCGTTTACGTTGTTATTATTATTATTATTATTATTATTATTATTATTATTATTATTATTATTATTATTATTATTGAGAAGATGAACACCATTCATATGGAACAAGCCCAACACAAGGGCCATGGACTTAAAATTATTATTATTATTATTATTATTATTATTATTATTATTATTATTATTATTATTCAGAAGATGTACACCATTCATATGGAACAAGCCCAACACAGGGGCCATTGACTTAAAATTATTATTATTATTATTATTATTATTATTATTATTATTATTATTATTATTATTATTATTATTATTATTCAGAAGCTGAACCCTATTGGTATGGAACAAGCCCACCACAGGGGTCATTGACTTGAAATCATTATTAATATTATTATTACTATTATTATTCATGGTACGATGATACTAGATCAGTATCGAACTTTGAAACTTCAAAAAACCTAAAAATTGGAGAAAATTTATATCTAATTAATTCACATGCAGTTTCAGAGCATCATATTCTCTCCACACTGGTTGATTTATGGCTACTAAAACTGGCGTTACAACCCCCCCCCCACAACACTGAAGAGGGAGCATGAAGCCCCGAAACTGTATGTGAATTTTTAAAATATATTTTCTCTACAATTTGTCAGCTTTTCTTTTAAGTATTCATTGGTACAACATTCAACCGGAACAGCAAAAAAACGTCATTAACTTCTAAGGCAATGTTCTAAGCAATAGGATTCCCACTACGATAAGCAAAGAAAGTTGAGCAATTTGCAGGGTACTAGAAGCCATGAATAATATAAACAAGTAAAAAATGGGCCGAAGGTTCTTCGACGCAATCGGGTTTTCTGTACAGCGTGTAATGCTGTATGAAACTTTCAGCCACGGCCCATGAAATTCTTAACCGTGTCCCATGAAACTCAGCCAGGGTTCGGTGGTGGCCTCAGACACAGCCCATGAAACTCTTAGCCGCGGCCCATGAAACTCAGCTAATATATGTGTATGTATGTATGTATGTATGTATATATAGACACATATACAGTATACATGCATATATACATGTATTGTATATATATATAAATATATTTACATATATACAGTAGGTTCGGTGGTGGTCTGTCTTGTTGGTAACTATAGCAGTTGTTGGTAACTATAGCAACGCCATAAGTACGTTTATGGCTACTTTTAACCATAAATAAAATAAAAACTACTGAGGCTTGAGGACTACAATTTGGGATGTGTGATGATTGGAGGGTGGATGATCAACATACCAATTCGCAGCCCTCTAGCCTCAGTAGCTTTTAAGATCTGAGGGCCGACAGAAAAAGTGCGGATAGTAAAAGTACGGAATGACAGACAAAGCCGTCACAACAGTTTTCTTTTCCAGAACTAAAAATAACACTGTAGAAACATAGCAGTGTTAATAGGGCGAAATAAACACAGAGATAAAATAACGCTCTAATATCCAACTAAGGAAGAATGTCGAGCATGAGACAAGAACACCGCCACTAAAATATAAAGTAGAAAGGTGATAATGGCAGGAACAGACACAACCACTTAATTCTCATGATTATGACGCAAGAAGAGAAGGCAATAGTCTTGACAATGGAATGAAGGGGAGCTCCTTAATTATCACGAAGACAACAGAATGAAAGAAAACCTAATCAAATAAAAGATGGCACGAGGACGAGTAAGCGTGGTACATAAACCCAAACTTAATTTCCTTGTGTTTACTTTTGCAAATTATGCTTTATAGTTTTCTGACAAAGAAATCTATTGTGCCGGCTTTGTCTGTCCGTCGGCACTTTATTCTGTCCGCACTTTTTTTCTGGCCGCACTTTTTCTGTCCGCCCTCAGATCTTAAAATCTACTGAGGCTAGAGGGATGCAAATTGGTATGTTGATCATCCACCCTCCAATAATCAAACATAACAAATTGCAGCCCTTTAGCCTCAGTAGTTTTTATTTTATTTAAGGTTAAAGTTAGCCATAATCGTGCTTCTGGCAACGATATAGGATAGGCCACCAACGGGCAGCGGTTAAAGTTTCACGGACAGCGGCTCATACAGCATTATACCGAGACCACCGATAGATAGATCTATTTTCAGTGGCCTTGATTATACACTGTACAGAAAACTCGACTGCGCCGAAGAAACTTCGGCGCATTTTTTACTTGTCCAGTCTTACGGCAATTTCACCTACCAATACAGACATTTGTTAAGAAATTTAATGAATAAATGAAGCATGAAATTCAGGCTACAAAGAAGCACTGGGCCACTTTCAGACATTCAGTGATGAAGACAGTGAAAAGAGGAAGTTGGAGCGGTTGGACAGCAAAATAAAAAAATAACTAGAAAATAAGAGAGATTAATTACAAGGATCTAAAGGTGAAATTGGGAGAAAACTCCACACCTGCACTAAAAAGTAACAGCCAGAGAAGTTGGACAGCAGGATAGAAGCAAAGAAACGGGAAACTGATGTGAAGTAAAAGTCAAATTGATTGTCCGATTTATCGCTACTAAAACTGGCGTTACAGTAAAATTCTAAAGAGTAGGTGCAGCCAGGAGTCAAAGCAATGCCTACAGTGCAAAACGTGAGGTGCACTGACGGCACTATCCCCCTCACGAGGCCAGATAAAAGAGGAGGGTCTGTTCAAGTATTATCGAGTAAAGCGCACCGGTCTGGTGCAAGACGCTATTACTTATCTCAATTAAAAGTAATTAGTAAATAAGTAGATAGATAAAAAGATAAATAAATAAATAAAATTCACGAATAAATAAATGACACATAACAAATAAAAGGATAAATAAATGAAAAATAAATAAATAGGAAAGCTGAATAAATAAATAGAAAATATATAAAAAGAATGAATAAATTAAAAACTGAATAAATAAATAATCGCATGCATAAATAAGTGAACAAAAATAAATAAATGCATAAATAAATAAGCAAAATCCATAAATGAATGAATGAATTAATAAATAAACATAAATAAAAAATTAAATAAATGTAAACTTCATATAAAAATGTAGAAAATTCCTTTTTCACCCACGAAGATAGTTCGGTATTTATTTATTTATTTATTTATTTTTTTGGCCTCCGAGAAAATCTACCGAGTTTTGAAAGTGGGACCATAAATTGAAGCCTTTGCGAAAAGCAAAAACAACGGAAAACCCTTACTGTTTTGCGTTTGCCAATTTACAGACATTACTTCCATTACAGGAATGTACACAGACATTCAGTATATTCTTGAGAAAGGAAGTTATTTTTTTTATTTACAACTTTAAAAAAAAAAAGACCAACGATAATAAAAATAACGTCTACGCTATTTTCATTACTGTATATCTTGAAATAGGACTTAAATAATAAAAATAATGTGCACGTTATTTTCATTACTATACGTCTTGAAACAAGACCTATAATAATAAAAAATAATGTACGCATTATTTTCATTACTGTAGGCCTTTAAATAAGATCTACAATAATAAAAATAACGTATACGTTATTTCCATTACTGTAGGTCTTACAATGATAAAAATAACGCATTCGTTATTTTCATTACTGTAGGTCCTGAAACAAGACCTACAATGATAAAAATAACGTATACTTTATTTTTATTACTGTAGGCCTTTAAACAAGACCTACAAAAAAATAATAACGTTTTTCCTTCGTAATGAGTTGCGGTTGCTTTTACTTGATTTATCATCACCTTCCTATATTGGCAATTTGAGTGATAAACGCAAAAACGGTAACTAATGGCTATATGGGTAATATTTTCACGATATTTTAGAAGTATTTACCTTTTAGTTTCCTTTAGAATGACCAGTTCTGACAATGGCAGAAATGTGCAAAAGCTTGGGCCACGCACTAGATCCAGTAAGGGCTGAAACTGTGATCCTTGGCTCCTCATAGAATCTCTGGACTTGCCTATAATAATGATTTTGGTTTGGTTTGATGGTGAAAAAAGAAGCATAATTCAGCTCCTATTTCCTGCAATTAACTAAAGGCACTGGATCCTTTCTTCCAACAGCTCCATCAACTGAGACTGAAATTGTAGACAACACCAAGCCTTCCATGAAGGCATTGGATCATTTCGGCCAACAGTTCCATCACCTGGAAACTGAGACTGAAATTGTAGATAACACCACAAAGTCCCAGGCGCCTAAGAAACAGAATGTTCAATGGACCAAGTGCTTTTGTGGATTACAGATAGCAGAAGGTGGGACATGCATCTTTCACAAAATATTAGAGTGTATGAAATTCAACAACAAAGGATAGCCTCCGGGGATTCCGGAGGGATCCCTCTTCAGGCGTTTCCTACAGAACACAAGGCGAACCTCTGAAGTTGGGAAAGCAATGATTTACTTTCAGGTCACTGAAATCCGAAAAGGTTAAGACATCCATACTGAAGGGTACCTACTGCCTGACTTTTCGAGGGACACAATGGAAAACTCATGTGACAGTAATAAAAAGAAAACTGACAAAATGTTTTCTGACTGCAAGATGGACCTCAGTGCTTTAAACAACGTTAGACCATTATTCTATTCTTGGGGAACAAAGATCACTTAAATTAAATCAGAAGATGAACCCTGTTCATAATTATGGAACAAGCCCGTCAAAGGGGCCATTGACTTGAAATTCAAGCTTCCAAAGAATATGGTGTCCATTCGAAAGACGTAAGAAGAGGTGCAGGGAAATACAAAAAGAAGGGATCTCACTTATTAGAAAAGAAAATTAATAAGGTAAAAGGAAAAAAAATATAGTATTCGATAAGATCAGGTTTACTGTCACTCAGACTTTTTCTAAAAGTGCAGTAATGCTGTGTATCTCTTAGTTTCGAAACATTACGAAAATGTTTGATGAAGAATCGCGTTCCCTCAAAATCCATAACAATAAATAAACAAGTAAAAAATGCGCCGAAGAATCGAGTTTTCTGTGCAGCGTACAATGCTGTATGGAACTCTCGATGAGCGGCAGTATGAAACTCTCACCCACGACCGGGCAGTGCTCAGTTGCTCCCCAGATGCGGTCAAGTGAAGATGCGTCGGCGGCTGGCACCTCTAGCGGTGCCAGACGCAAGATCATGACTAACTTTAACCTTAAATAAAACAATAACTATTGAGGCTAGAGGGCTGTAATTTGGTATGTTTGATGATTGGAGGGTGGATGATCAACACACCAATTTGCAGCCCTCTAGTCTTAGTAGTTTTTTAGATATAAGGGCGGACTGAAAAAGTGCGGATGGACAGACAAGTAGCCATCTCAATACTTTTTTTTACAGAAAACTAAAAACATCTAGCACCTGAATTTCGTATCTTTCCGAGCGTTATCTTTTTTTTTTTATCTCTGTATTTCTTCTCTATTCTTTAACAAGAACTTGCCAAGCTGACGGGGTCCTAGGAACAAAGACTGAGCTTTACAATCTTGTTTTTTTTATTTCCATTTCTTCTTTATTCTTCAATAAGAACCTGGCAAGTGGGCGTGGGGGTTCTAGGAACAAAGAATTACAGCCGAATCCTCTTCCTTCCTCTAATTTCTTGCTTTGAGAAAATCACTCGCCCACAGAAAGCGCGGGAGAGTTAATGGAAAATCTCCAGGTGTGGGACTTTGATAAAACATCTTTCCCGGCGAGGGTTATTAAAAGGCATCTCCTTAAAATAGGAGGTAGTTTTTCGAGATGGTGTCTGTCTCTCCTTCGCCCATGTAACTGGCAAATGATCCCGTTCGCTCGTTTCACTCCACCGATAGAGTGGTATAAAAGTGAGGAATTGTCAAACCGGGAAATAATTGATCTTATATTATTCTATTATAATTCAGAAGATGAAGAACCCTATTCACATGGAACAGCCCCACTACAGGGGGCAATGACTTGAAACTATTATTATTATTATTATTATTATTATTATTATTATTATTATTATTATTATTATTATTATTCAGAAGATGAACCCTATTCATATGGAACAAGCCCACCACAGGGGCCACTGACTTGAAATTATTATTATTATTATTGTTATTATTATTAATATTATTATTATTATTATTATTATTATTATTATTATTATTATTATTATTATTATTATTATTATTATTCAGAAGATGAACCGTATTCATATGGAACAAGCCCACCACAGGGGCCACTGACTTGATATTATTATTATTATTATTATTATTATTATTATTATTATTATTATTATTATTATTATTATTATTATTATTATTCAGAAGATGAACCCTATTCACATGGAAGAAGCCCACAACAGGGGCCACTGACTTGAAATTCGAGCTTCCAAAAATACTATGGTAGTGGATGGATGGATCGGTCATGAAATTTTGGGACTAGCCCAAGCACTGGGACACATTTTGGTCATTCGGCGCCGTATATATTATGGTGATCATTCGAACGAAGCAACAAAAGGTAATGGGAAATACGGAAAGAGGAGATCAGATATTAGTAAAACAGGTAAATTAATAAATTGGTAAGTAAATAAAAATGTACGTAAAATTATTAAAATACAAGTTGAAGTGTATTCGGGTAGTAATGCAATGCATCTTCGCTTGAACTTCTGAAGAAGTTCCAATTGCACGCCATCCTCAGGGAGGCTGTTCCACAGCCCAACGGTGTGAGGAATAAAGGACCTCTGGAACTGGAAAGTTAATCCTGGTAATCCACGTTTACGGTTACAAAAAACAACAAGAAAAAAATGCGCCGAAGTTTCTTCGAATCGAGTTTTCTGTAGTGTATAATGCTGTATGAAACTCTCAGCCACGGCCCATGAAACTCTCAGCCGCGGCCATGAAACTTTCAGCCACGGCCCGGTGGTGGCCTGTGTTGTTAGCACTTATAGCGGTGCCAGACGCACGATTATGGCCAACTTTAACCTTAAATAAAATAAAAACTACTGGGGCTAGAGGGCTACAATTTGGTATGTTTGATGGCTGGAGGTGGATGATCAGTATACCTATTGCAGCCCTCTAGCCTCAGTAGCTTTTAAGATCTGAGAGCGGACAGAAAATGGCTAGCAACTGGTGACTGGAGGCCTTGGGCACTGAAAACTGCTATGCTAAAAACATGGCTGATAAAAGAAAACGCTTCATACATTTACGAACCTGCCATACAAAATTCGAATATTCATGACTGTTCAATGGCTGGTCACCGACACTTATTGGTTGTAATGAAAATCCACAAAGAACGTTATCAGTCTCGTGATGTCAGAGGAAAAACCATTAAAGGATTCAGAGTGATTACCGAAGGTTCCGTAAGTTGATATGCTAACACTAGTCTTAATTGCATTTGCAATAAATAGCATGTATATATATATATATATATATATATATATATATATATATATAAAATGTATATATATATATATATATATATATATATATATATATATATATATATATATATCACAATCATTTTAAATGAACGTAAGAAATACCAATAGTGTAAATAAGTACATTATATGTATGTTCATGTAGACATTTATGCGCATATGCATGTAGATATGTTGAGTTTTGCATACACATACACAAATACGTATATATATATATATATATATATATATATATATATATATATATATATATATATATATATATATATATATATATATATATATATATATATATATATATATACTCTAGCTGAAAAACCTGGTGCTGCCCGAGAAAACTCTGAATGACAACCGATAAACTCTCTCTCTCTCTCTCTCTCTCACTCTTTCCCTCTTTCTCCTCCTTAACACCCCCTCTACTCTCTCTCTCTCACTTCCTCTCCTCTCACCCTCTCCCTTTCCTGTAAAGATAGTTGCTTCAATTACATTGCCCAGTATTTTTCACATTTTATATTTCACCCCTTTCCACCTCCATTCCTATCGGGGCTGAACTTGGACTTAAAGAGCATCGGGAGTGTCACTATTCATCTCAGCCACCTCGAAAACAATGGATCAAACACTAATATCTGTCATTTTTTACATTTCATTTTTCACCCCTTCTCACCCCACTTCTTATCGAGGTTGACCTTGGATTTAAAGTGCATTAAGAGTGTCACCCTTCATTTCAGCAACCGCGAAAACTATGGATTAGACACTAATATCCATCGTTTTTGCTTATTTTTACATGTCACCCCCTTCCCACCCCAAACCCCTTTGATGCCAGTGACGTCTTAAACCCAGAGTATTATTTTTCCAAGTCATATGTTTACAGAGTTTGGTTGAAATTGCTCAATGCGTTTCTGAGCTATGCTGAAACATACACACACACAAACACACACATATATACATACATACATACATCCATTTTTATATACACAGAAGAGATTTATATATATATATATTATATATATATATATATATATATATATATATATATATATATATATACATATATATGTATATATATATATATATATATATATATATATATATATATATATATATATATATATATATATATATATATATATATTACATACATACATAAATGTTTGTATGTATGTACAGTTGATGGTCTCTGCAGACGACAGCCTGCTCAACACTTTAATCAAATATTCAATAACCCATTTCCTAAAGATATTTCCAAAACTATCACTCGAAATTCAAGCCATGTCTACTGCCCGCCGACCTTTGTCTTTCGAATTCCGGAACTCTCGAACTTCCATATTCCCAAGGCTCAATACTGCTTCATATTTTAATGACTGAAAATACATGCCCGCTGAGAAGTCAATATCTGTATCTGCAATGGTAGGAATGGAATGGAATGGAATATATACAATTTACTGACAGCAGCAATCCCCTACGGAGTTGAAATGGTAGGCATAACACTACTGCCTTGGACCATAATAACTCAAAAAAATATTTAATCTCTTGGCTAACAGGCCTCATTACGGCTCAGTGAAGCTTGCACCAAACTGCTAAGATTTGTTGCCTAGGTTAGTTTAATGTACCGGATATAATATCTGAAAGTTCAAAGAGTTAAGCGAAGTTCGTGTTCATTTCACGTCTCTGAGATCAACCCCCCTCCCCCTTCCCAAAAAAAAAAAAATTTTTGCTGGTGACAAAGAGCATAAGAATGCAATTTATAATCCCAGTCGAAATAAATAAACTTACACTCAACTGAACAAAACAAAAAAAAAGAAAAGTCTGCGGGTCACTGGTAATCTATAGTTATAAATATAGAAAAGAAATCCTTCTTCATCCTAGATGATAGTACGAGATTTTTTTTTATTACGACCGAGAATATCTACAGAGGCTTGAAAATGAAGCCATAAATTGCAGTTTCTTTCCAAGCAAGATGTACTACAATGTTTAACGCCTGACTTATAAAAATCAACTCAATTACACGAATGCCCAAAGTAATTTCTAGAATTATGATTCTCCGTTACGTTCAATTTTCTTGAAACATTGCCTTAATAATAATAATAATAATAATACTAATAATAATAATAATAATAATAATAATAATAATAATAATAATAATAATAATAATAATAATGATCAAGAAGAAAGTATCACTCATTCATGTCGCAGTACCAGAGGAGATGCGAAACAAAGAGAAAAAATTGATAAGTCTCAAGACCTGAAAATAGAAATAAAAAGGATATGGGATATGCCAGTGGAAATTGTACAGTACCCATAATCACAGGAACTATATTTGAAGCAGCTCCAGAACTTACGCAGAAGAGCGTGCTATTAGAAACAGCTCACATAGTGAGGAAAAGTGATGGAGGGTGGATGATCAACATACCAATTTGCAGCCCTCTAGCCTCAGTAGTTTTTAAGATCTGAGAGCTGACAGAAGAAGTCCGCACGGACAGACAAATAGCCATCTCAATAGTGTTCTTTTACAGGAAACTAAAAGGAAACTAAAAATTAAATAAATAACTTTAAAAGTAGTTTCATATGACAAATATCTAAACATATATATATATATATATATATATATATATATATATATATATATATATATATATATATATATATATATATATATATATATACATACAGTACAATCATATCTATTCACATATACTATCTATACACACACATTGCATACGTGTACAATTTAAAATTTATCGAGGAGGCCCGCCTCACACATAAGAAACATAACGGTATATGTCTTGGAATTATAATACTGCGATGGAAGTGCTGACTGAAATATTCACACAGAGAGTGTAAAACAATAAGGTAAAACCTGAACAAGAAATAATAGACTGAAAACTCCAGTTACCTAGAAAGCGAGATGAGTGTAAGCTACCTTGTCGCCGCAGAGAATCGAGAACTCTCGTGAGTATTTATACTTTGTTTCGGGGACACAACAAAGAAATGAGGGAAAAGAAACGCACCAAGGAAAATAATCATTAAAACTCACCCAAGTTAATAAGTATTTTAGACTACTATATGATTAATTTAGACGAATAAAATGCTATATGGAGGTGGTTCGTACCTGCTGAGGAAATGAAAGCATTTCAAAAGCGAGACGGAAAACCTGCCTAACTAAAATCATCTACTGAATTATGTGGCAATCGCCCAGTTTTACAGACCTCGTAATATTTTCACTTTTGGTTTGTGACATTAAAATCCAAAAGAACACCACATTATTCAGATAAAAAAAAAAAAGGCTTTAGGATAAATCTCGATTCAGATTACGCATCTACTGCCTACTTATCCTGTCGGATTCCGAAGACGTAAATATACGTCATTGCTCTCCTAAAAACATCAGGCATCCCACGTCTGCCGCGGGAGGTTCGAGAGGAGGGGAGGGGGGAGGAGGTGGCCTCTTAATGAAAACATGGGTCACTGGGTTCTCCACCTAGGCCGAAGAGGAGACCCACTCTGAAGAAGAGTGGCCTCCAGGCCCCTCTGGAAATCACCAGTAGAGGGTTCCTTCCGCTGACGGGAGAACCCTACGCCTCCTCAGAGTCCCCAGGGGAGCGCTAAAATAATGACTTTGAATTGGTTTAATATTGAAAGAACGCAATTCGGGTCCTATTCACTACGATTCCTTGAAGACGCTGGATCCATTCCACCAGACAATTATATAGAATATACAATTTAGGCCGAAGGCCAAGCGCTAAGACGTATGAGGTCATTCAGCGATGAGGTTTAAAAGGCGTAACAGGAGGAAAACCTCGCAGTTGCACTGTGAAACTATTGTCATGAGGGGGCTGAGGAAAGTAAGATGGAAGAAAGACAAAATGAATGTAGGTACAGTAAAAGGAACGAAAGGGGTTGCAGCATGGGGTCGAAGGGACGCTGCAAAGAATCTCAAGCACTGCCTACAGTGCACCGCATGAGGTGCACTGACGGCACTAACCCCCTGCGGGGAACGTGCCACCAAAGACTTCGGCTGAAATTGGAGCAGACTCCGAGTCCCTGAGGTCACAGAGGATGAAGGATGGGACTGCTGAAAAGGACCTGTGACTTCGAGGAATGGCAGAGAGCTGGCGCTGGATTATGTATCTTATTTTTTTTTGTAATATTAGAGTAAATAAAATTTAATATTAGAAACAATCCCTTGGGGATTCCGGCCCTCGGGGATTCCGGAGGGAGCATTAATTCACCAGTCGAGCGGAGGGACCCTCATCCTGTGCTTCCCAGGGAAGCCTGATGGCCATTATTCCCCTGAGGTTAAACCACAGGGACAGGGAAAGAGTAATATACTTTAATTGACTGACTGACTGATTCGATATCATTTGGTGTCACAACAACAATGGTCATCGAGGCCTAAATATATGTTTGCAAAATAATTTATATCCATAAAAGCAAGATGAATGGTAACAAACGTATAAATTTCATAAGTTATGAAATTATATACAATCATAAAAGCTCTTACAACAGTATGCTGTTACATAAATTTGCCAATAAAATTCACTTATTTTGTTAACGTCATTGGAATCTGAAATGGCGAAGAGATAAAACAAGTAAAAAATGCGCCGAAGATTCTTCGGCGCAATCGAGTTTTCTGTGCAGCCGCTACAGCGTATAATTAAGGCCACCGAAAATTGATCTATCTTTCGGTGGTCTCGGTATAATGCTGTGTAGGCTGCGGCCCATGAAACTTTAACCACTGCCCGATGGTGGCCTATCCAATATAGTTGCCAGAAGCACGATTATGGCTAACTTTAACCTTAAATAAAATAAATACTACTGAGGCTAGAGGGCTGCAATTTGGTATGTTTGATGATTGGAGGTTGGATGATTAACATACCAATTTGCAGCCCTCTAGCCTCTGTAGTTTTTAAGATCTGAGGGCGGACAGAAAAAGTGCGACAGACAGACAAGCCGGCACAATAGTTTTCTTTAACAGAAAACTATTAAACCAAGACAAGAAAGAAATTGCAAAAAATAAAGTAAATAATGTACTAATAAAAATACACTAAAAACAAGCAAAATTACCGACGACTTTTGGGAGAGAGAGAGAGAGAGAGAGAGAGAGAGAGAGAGAGAGAGAGAGAGAGAGAGAGAGAGAGAGTCCACAAGTTTAGATCAGTCTCGCTTTTAGAATTAACGTATATTATCCTGACAAAACAAGTTAGTGATTGCAGTTGACATTTTTAAAAAATAAGGGCATTTCGTTTACTAGTATTAACTGGTGGAGTTCCTCAGTAAAACTGTTGTTCTTCAAACAACGCAACGAAAGAAATTACTTCAACACTGCTGGAATTGCAAACATGTATACACTAGCAACTGCAACATGTATACACAAGAAATTCCAAACATGTATACACAAGCAATTTCAAACATGTATGCATTAGCAATTGCAAACATGTGTACACTAGCAATTGCAACATGTATGCACTAGCAACTGCAGCATGTATACACTAGAAATTGCAAACATGTATGCACTAGCAATTGCAAACATGTATACACTAGAAATTGCAAACATGTAAGCACTAGCAATTGCAAATATGTATGCACTAGCAATTGCAAGTTGTATACACAAGAAATTGCAAACACATATACACAAGCAATTTCAAACATGTATGTACTAGCAATTGCAAACATGTGTACACTAGCAACTGCAACATGTATGCACTAGCAACTGCAACATGTATACACTAGAAATTGCAAACATGTATGCACTAGCAATTGCAAACATGTATGCACTAGCAATTGCAACATGTATACACTAGCAATTGCAAACATGTATACACAAGCAATTGCAAACATGTATACACTAGCAATTGTAACATGTATACACTAGCAATTGCAACATATATACACTAGCAATTGCAACGTGTATTAACTAGCAATTGCAAATATATATACACAAGCAATTGCAAACATGTATGTACTAGCAATTACAACATGTATACACTAGCAATTGCAACATGTATTCACTACCAATTGCAAACATACACAAGTAATTGCAAACATGTATGCACTATCAATTGCAACAAGTATACACTAGCAATTGCAAACATGTATACACAAGTAACTGCAAACATGCATACACTAGCAATAGCAAAAAGTACACACTAGCAATTGAAACATGTTTACACTAGAAATTGCAAACATGTATACACTAGCCATTGCAAACATGTATGCACTAGCAACTGCAACATGTATACTCTAGCAATTGCAACATGTATACAAAAGCAATTGCAAACATGCATGCACTAGCAATTGCAACATGTATGCACTAGCAACTGCAACATGTATACACTAGCAATTGCAACATGTATGCACTAGCAATTGCAACATGTATGCACTAGCAACTGCAACATGTGTACACTAGCAATTGCAACATGTATGCACTAGCAACTGCAGCATGTATACACTAGAAATTGCAAACATGTATGCACTAGCAATTGCAACATGTATGCACTAGCAACTGCAACAGGTAGGCACTAGCAATTGCAACATGTATACACTAGCAATTGCTAACATGTATACACAAGCAATTGAAAACATGTATGTACTAGCAATTGCAACATGTATACACAAGCAATTGCAAACATGCATGCACTAGCAATTGCAACATGTATTCACTAGCAATTGCAACATGTATACACTAGCAATTGCAACATGTATACACTAGCAATTACAAACATGTATACACAAGCAATTGCAAACATGAATGCACTAGCAACTGCAACATGTATACATCAGCAATTGCAAACATGTATGCACTAGCAATTGCAACATGTATACACCAGCAATTGCAACATGTATATGCCAGCAATTGCAAACATGTATTCACTAGCAATTGCAAACATGTATACACAAGCAAATGCAAACATGTATGCACTAGCAATTGCAACATGTATGCAGAAGCAATTGCAACAAGTATACAACAGCAATTGGAAACATGTATACATAATTAATTGCAAACATGTATACACTAGCAATTGCAAAAAGTACACACTAGCAATTGCAACATGTATACACTAGCAATTGCAAACATGTATACACAAGCAAATGCAAACATCTATGCACTAGCAATTGCAACATGTATATACCAGCAATTGCAACATGTATTCACTAGCAACTGCAACGTGTATTCACTAACAATTGCAAACATGTATACATAAGCAATTGGGAACAGGAATGCACTAGGAATTGCGACATTTATCCACAAGTAATTGCAACAAGTATACAAGAGCAATTGCAACATGTACACACAAGCAATTGCAAACAGTACACACTAGCAATTGCAACATGTATACATAGAAATTGCAAACATCTATACACAAGCAATTGCAAACATGTATGCACTAGCAACTGCAGCATGTATACACTAGCAATTGCAAACACTTATACACTAGCAATTGCAAACATCTATGCACTAGCAACTGCAACATGTATACACAAGCAATTGCAAACATGTATACACAAGCAATTGCAAACATGTATACACAATTACAAGCATGTATAAGCTAGCAATTGCAAACATGTATACATAATTGCAAGCATGTATACACTAGCAACTTCAAACATATATACAAAGGCAATTGCAAGCATGTATACACAAGCAATTGCAAACATGTATACACAAGCAATTGCAAATATGTATACACAATTACAAGCATGTATACACTACTAACTGCAAACATGTATACACAAGCAATTGCAAACGTATACACAAGCAATTGCAAACATGTATACACAATTGCAAGCTTGTATACACTGCCAACTGCAAACATGTATACACAAGCAACTGGAGACATGTATACACTACAAAAATCTTTCAGTGTGGTCTCTAGCCCGGATACAACGCAGACTTGAGCAAGTAGCTAAAGACCAAGGTAGGTTTGCACTGATCACAAAGCATTAATGCAACTTGCAACAAAACTTAGTGATCTGATGCAAGTTACAATAGATCATAATGAACCCTGAACGCAAACAGACTAATAATATTAAGGAAACTAAGAACGCAAAGTTCACTTTCTGGCATCAGAATTGCCACGCAGTGTCAGACCAAGTGAAGTCATAATGAAGTCAGAATTTGTCATAAAAAAAAAGTAATGCATCTGGTTAATGGATTCGGGGTTAATTATCAAAGGTATCTTAGTGATGCTCTACTAATCCCAGTCGTAATCGCATTATCCACAAAGAGCATGAATAAATTAGGATGAAGCGCATATCAAGGAACGCACGGAATACCAATAATATAAATACAAGCACACTTCACACACACACACACACCTGTGTATATATATATATATATATATATATATATATATATATATATATATATATATATATATATATATATACATATACATATATATATATTACTAATGCTTTTTAATATTTCTCTTATACTCCTGAGGACTATCATTCCGTTCCGATGTACTGATGCGCATAAAGAGAGAGAGAGAGAGAGAGAGAGAGAGAGAGAGAGAGAGAGAGAGAGAGAGAGAGAGAGAGAGAGAGAGAGAGAGAATTTCAATATACTTCTCATACTTCTCGGGGCTTTCCTGTGAGTTTAGAGGAAATTATCATTTGAATTCC
>JANJGK010000037.1:27884432-27892175 GCA_039081455.1 Macrobrachium rosenbergii | reverse complement strand
CTATGGGAGTCCTTTGAGTGAGCAACATTACATTATTGATATAATTATCACGTCATGTCGCAATCTCATACGCTTTTCAGTCCCCGTAATAGTATTTTATATTACTATGCGTATCTTATATAGATATATATATATATATATATATATATATATATATATATATATATATATATATATATATATATGTATATAATATATATATGTATATGTATATATATACATATGTATATAATATATATATAATATATACATGTGTATGTATTAAAATATAACCCGTGTATATTGTCTATGTTGATTTCATTTGTTTATTTGTTATTTTTTCTCTTTCTGCTGTCTCCTAACATTATATCCCGTGGAAGCCGTATTTTAGCGTATTTCGTACAAATACCCATATATCTAGAATCATATTGGTAACAATATATAACTAAGAAGATATAAAATTCCCCTTGAATTTTACAGAAATCTGGAAAGCATTATAAATTGCGCTGTCACAAATTCTTTCAGTAATCAGTTAAGTTAAAATAATTAGGAATGCTGCCTCGATTATATATTCCTGCACATTATAATTGCACGAGTGAATTCTTATCAACTGTCAGTCAGTAAAATCTGATTATATCTGTGGTGGAAAGATTTTTTTGAAAAATACAACTTTTTTTTTTTTAATCTTGCTCAAAAATGGTTCATATTCATTTGTGTAATGTTCGACCAAAATGTCAGGTTCTACATTTGCAAATGAAAGCAACAGTATTTTTAGCAAACCCCCCGGTGTTTTTAGTTTTCCGTAAAAGAGAACTATTGTGCCGGCTTTGTCTGTCCGTCTGCACTTTTTCTGCCCGCCCTCAGATCTTAAAAACTACCGAGGCCAGAGGGCTGCAGATTGGTTTGTTGATCATCCACCGTCCAATCATCAAACATACCAAATTGCAGCCCTCTAGCCTCAGTAGTTTTGATTTGAGTTAAGGTTAAAGTTAGCCATAATCGCGCGTCTGGCAACGACATAGAACAGGCCACCACCAGGCCGTGGTTAAAGTTTCATGGGTCGCGGCTCATACAGCATTATGTTGAGACCACAGAAAGATAGATCTATTTTCGGTGGCCTTGATTATACGCAGTCCAGAAAACTCGACTGCGCCGAAGAAACTTCGGCTCATATTTTACTTGTTTTTTTTTTCACGGCGTAATTTCAAGTAAAATTGTACCTAGTTTTTACTTAATGTCAGATATAAATATCCGTGTTATCTGCAAATTTAAGTCTGTTAATTAAAAACCATGAGTGTATTTTTAGTAGGCTTTTAAAAGCATTAATGTCATTATATTCTTGAGTGTGATGTCCATACATTATGTTCAAAATGCTGTGGCTGAATGTATTAATTTTTTGTTTTGTATTTATATTTTTTCGGTTTTTACTTCTTTATTTTTTATTTTTAATAATTTGTTTATTTATCTAGTCTTTTATTCATTTACTAATTTATTTATTTTTGAATGTGCGACCCACTACATCTTTCAAACACATATCCGATATCCGTACCTCATGTTTAAAACGCTGTGGTGAATTTATATATTTATTCATTTATATATTTATGTATTCATGTATTGATATATTTATTTATTTATCTATTTATTTATAGAGTCGTTCTTATTCGTGATTCACCACATCTTTCACATACCCATTTCATCACGAATGCGGAAGAAACCTGTCTTCCCTTTATCCATTATCTACGAAGGAAAAGAGACAAGCAAAATACAAAGAGAGAGAGAGAGAGAGAGAGAGAGAGAGAGAGAGAGAGAGCACGGAATGAAGGGGAAAACGTGATATGATAAAAGGGCCAAATAACCTAAAAAGGAATGTAACAAGAGCAGAATTACCCGGACGCGAAAAGGAAAGAAATTTTAGGACGTGAAAGAATAATTGGGGATGGGGGAGGTGGGGGAAGCATAGAGGGGTGGGGTGGGGGTTCATTGGAATATAGGGGTAGGGGAAGGGGTGAGGGAAGCGCAGATTTGTAAGGGAAGTGGTGGGGGAAGAAGAGAGGGTAGGAGAAGGGGTGGGGGAAGAATAGAGGGTAGGGAAGTGGTGAGGGAAGAATAGAGGGAAGGGGAATGGGTGGTGGAAGAATAGAGGGGTAGGGGACGGGGTGAGGGAAGCGAAGATGGTAGGGGGAGGGATGGGGGGGAGAATAGAGGGTAGGGAAGTGGTTGGGGAAGCATAGAGCTTAGAGCGAACTGATAATAATTGGGGATGGGGGAGGAGGGGGAATCATAGAGGGGTAGGGTGGGGGGTCAGGGGAATATAGGGGTATGGAAGGGGTGAGGGAAGCGCAGATGGTAGGGAAAGGATGGGGGGAAGAATAGAGGGTAGGGGAAGTGGTGGGGGAAGCGTAGAGCTTAGAGGAACTGATAATAATTGGGGATGGGGGAGGAGGGGGAAGCATAGAGGGGTTGGGTGGGGGGTCAGGGGAATATAGGGGGGTAGGGGAAGGGGTGGGGGAAGAATAGAGGGTAGGGGAAGTGGTGGGGAAAGCGTAGAGCTTAGAGAAACCGATAATAATTGGGGATGGGGGAGGAGGGGGAAGCATAGAGTGGTGGGGTGGGGGTCATGGGAATATAGGGGTAGGGGAAGGAGTGAGGGAAGCGCAGATGGGTAGGGGAAGGGGTGCTTAGAGGAACTGATGATAGGAAATAATTGTAATAATTTACCCAGTTAATGTGTATGAGCTTTGGAGTGACAAGGGAGATTGATTGACTGATTGATTTAAAGTTCTCTGGCATCGTGATAACTGAGGTCACTGACGCCATGACAAAGAAGAAATGATGAAAACTGTGACGATCAGATGGTGAAACGAAAGAAATGCATCTACTGAAATTCATAATGAGAAAGTTGATTTCAAAACTGGTGAAGCCAGAGAAAGATTCAAAATTCAAAATTCCATATTTTATAAGAGATATTAAAAGTATTTAAACTTAGATATATCTTTGGCAACGCTGTCTCAGGCTGTTGAGAAAATGAATGAATATTTTAGTAAGATTTCTACGGTTCTGCATTTGGGTAAAATATTATTGCACGTTGCACATGACTCATTTTTTAGTTTTTGTAAAAGAAAACTACTGTGCCGGCTTTGTCTGACCGTGCGCACTTTTTCTCTCCGCACTCAGATCTCAAAAACTACTGAGGCTAGAGGGCTGCAAATTGGTATGGAGTTCATCCACCATCCAATCATCAAACGTTCCAAATTGCAGCCCTCTAGCCTCTGTAGTTTTTTTTTTTTTTATTTTATTTAAGGTTAAAGTTAGCCATAATCGTGCTTCTGGCAACAATATAGGGCAGGCCACGACCGGGCCGTGGTTAAAGTTTCATGGGCTCTCGCTCATACAGCATTATACCGATACCACCAGTAGATAGATCTGTTTTCGGTGGCCTTGATTATACGCTGTCACTGCAGCGCAGAAAATTCGAGTGCGCCGAAGAAACTTCGGCGCATTTTTTACTTGTTTTTAAGTTGATCTTTGTGACAGAATATAAAGAATGTTTTGTAAAAGAGTTCAATCAATGTTAACGCATTGTTTACTAGCTCGAAGACAATCTCCGTTTTTATGCGTGCCAGCCAAAAGATATGTATGTGTGAAGATATTATGATTATCCTTGTGTTGCTTTCACACACACACACACACACACACACACACACACACATATATATATATATATATATATATATATATATATATATATATATATATATATATATATATATATATATATATATATGTGTGTGTGTGTATGTATGTATATGTATATGTATATATATATATATATATATATATATATATATATATATATATATATATATATATATATATATATATACTGCATTGCTTCCCTATGAAACCACTTTGGTGACTTCATTATCTATCAGGTACACTGCTACTGAAACCATTACATAAATACTTTCCATAATGTTATTAGTAGGTCATTGCAAGCATATGTATGCACATATTTATGCGTTTTATACTTACGTTATACATAAATATATTCTAGCGCAACAGTGTGATTGAGAAAGCAATAGTAGCTTGATTTCATCTATATAAAAATGATAAGAAAATTTAGATATAAAGTGGACATGTAACCACATATTTTAACAGAGAGAGAGAGAGAGAGAGAGAGAGAGAGAGAGAGAGAGCTGTTTCTATTGCACAGATCAATTGAGGTTGATGTGTTTGCAAACCGAATTCTTATGCGTTTGCAGTTTGTTTTCAATCAGCCCTAATGGGGATTATCAGCTGCGATGGATTTTTTTTCGTTTTTTCTTTTTTTTCTGAAAGTAAACCTACTCAGTAAAATGCTCAGCTTATGCTGATTAATCCATTTGAAAGGGATTATTTCCGCTGTACGATTTAAAGTTAATATTAATCCGATTATTGGAATGAGAGTAAGGATGTCATTGGCGTATGGACAAAAAAAAAATTGTTGATGAAGGCTGGATTAAAAGAAGGATGATTGTTATGCGATCTCCATCAACATTATTAATTATATTTATTTAAATTTTCCCTTTCTCTTCTCGCCTTCGACACAGTAAAACGCCCATACCAAAACAAGATTAATATATATAAAAGAACTACCTAACACATGGAAAAATTCTAAAATGAACAAGTAGAAAATGCGCCGAGGTTTCTAAGGCGCAATCGAGTTTTCTGTTCAGCATATAATGCTGTATGAAACTCTCAGCCACGGCCCATGAAACTCTCAGGCGCGGCCCATGAAACTTGCAGCCACGGCCCGCTGTTGGCCTGTGTTGTTGGTACCTATAGCGGTGCCAGACGCATGATCATGGCTAACTTTAACCCCAAATAAAATAAAAACTATTGAGGCTAGAGGGCTGCAATTTGGTATGTTTGGTGATTGGAGGGTGGATGATCAACCTACCAATTTGCAGCCCTCTAGCCTCAGTAGTTTTTTCAGATCTGAGGGCGGACACAAAAAGTGCGGACGGACTGACAAATAGCCATCTCAATAGTTTTTTACAGACAAATAAAAACGAAGTTTTTAACGACGCCACCACCAAGCGACTCGCCAATTGAAATAGACAGTTATGATCTGATGGTGGATACTTGTATTCAAAACAGGCTGCCTTCAGCAAAACACTTAGACAGTTAAGTGACTAACCTTGTCGTGGATGAACTCCTTTTAAAAGATATATTTCACACAGTCAACCATTTTCGAAGCGGAAGAAATAATGATGGAGCATAACGTAGCATTTTGCAACACGACAGAGCTTGATAATTCTGCATGGAAGCTCCGCCGAGCGCCATGTTTAGTACCAGCTCCGCGGCGATGAACGTATAAACACAGACAAAAGACGGTAATTTTCTCAAATTATCTCGGTAAATTTCTCTGTCTCGGTTAATTTCTCAAGTTATTTCGGTGAATTCTCAAATTATCTCCGTAAATTTCTCAGATTATCTCGGTGAATTTCTCAAATTATCGGGGTAAATATCTCAATTTATCTCGGTAAATTTCTCAAATTATCTCGTTGAATTTCCCAAATTTTCTCTGTATATTGAAGAAATTATCTCGGTGAATTTCTCAGATTATGTCGGTAAATATCTCAGATTATCTCGGCGAATTTCTCAGATTATCTCGGCGAATTTCTCAAATTATCTCAATAAATTTCTCAAATTATCTCTGTAAATTTCTCAAAATATCTCAATAAATTTCTCAAATTATCTCTGTAAATTTCTCAAAATATCTCGGTAAATTTCACAAAATATCTCGGTAAATTTCTCAAAATATCTCTGTGAAATATCTCGGTGAATTTCTCAAATTATCTCAGTGAATTTCTCAAATTATCTCGGTGAATTTCTTAAATTATCTCGGTAAATTTCTCAAATTATTTCACTTGTACCGCATTATATTTACCCTGCTTGACTGTATATTGTTCAGTCATAAACATTAATAAAAAAATATCTCAATGCTCAGCTCTTCTGTAGAATTACCCAGATCTGTACCATCGAATTACGCAGAGCTGTACCGTAGAATTACCCAGAGCTATACCATACAATTACCCAAAGCTATACCGTAGAATTACCCAAAGCTGTACCGTAGAATTACCCAGAGCTGTACAGTACAATTACCCAAAGCTGTACCGTAGAATTACCCAGAGGTGTACCGTAGAATTACCCAGAGCTGTACAGTACAATTACCCAAAGCTGTACCGTAGAATTACCCAGAGCTGTACCATAGAAATACCCAGAGCTGTACCGTACAATTACCCAAAGCTGTACCGTAGAAATACCCAGAGCCGTACCGTAGAATTATGCAGAGTTGTACCGTAGAATTGCCCGGAGCTGTACCGTGGAATTACGCAAAGCTGTACCGTAGAATTATCCAGAGCTGTACCGTTCTCGCTAAGAATCGCCTTTCAGGAGAGAAGCACAGATTGCCAGGAGCCATAAGAAAGAGTCTGATAATGGACGCCATAGCAACCCGAGACGAAGCTGAATGAGGACTTGAATAAGTGAGGATGTTTTCACCTCCTGTTCAATTGGCAGGTAAATTATTCGCCAAATTTACTCTCCGGGAAAGACGTTTTTCGGATAACCCATCCGTCCTTCACAGTAGAGACGAAAATGGGAGATTGTTTCCGTCGACCGCGATTTTAGAGGTAGTGCTTTTAACCTGCTCCTGCGTGTGCGTGTTTGTGTCTGTGTTCTTGTGTACGTTTAAACAAAATGTGCACGTAGTGTGTCTGCCTGTCTGTCGGTCTGTGTGTATGTTTGCGTCTTATACAAAATATCTTGAAAAGGGGTAAGCGGATCCTGATGAAATCTGGTGAGTTCATTTGGTGCTGGGGAGTTTAGTATTCGTCTTGGTATCATATATATATGAATATATATATATATATATATATATATATATATATATATATATATATATATATATATATATGCACACATACATACATACTGTACACACACACACATATATATGTATGTATATATATATATATATATATATATATATATATATATATATATATATATATATATATATATACACACATATATATTGTTACGTAATATACGTAGTGGAAACTATTTTGTAACTTTTAAGCTTTAACCCGAGTAATCATACCCGAAAGGTTTACGAGGAAGTTAACAGCTGAGGAGGACGGCCTGATAGGAGAATGACAGACCGTTCTGAAAAGGGTTTGTCATAAAAAGAAGGTAGAGACAAATCATGTCAGAGTACAGTTGGTGGGAGATTAATCTGACAAGAAGTAGGTCTGATGTACATATTTCATGAGATTAAAGGTTAAAGTTCTTCTGGGCCTTGCAAGGCTCACAGGGCCGGTGCTGAACTCCTGTTTCTTAGGCCGACAGCCAGTGAGGGAGAAGTCCCATTGCTTAAGACACGTGGCCAGTGTGTCGCTAGGCCCACTGCTTAGTCCCCCAGCCCGAGGGCTGGCACCTATTTTCTTACTAACCCTCTCGAATTTTCAGACCACTAGGTTGGCGGGCCACTGAGTTTATGCAATGGCCCATCCCCAAGCCACCAGTGAGCGGCGGGATTTGAACGCCGATCCTCTCGACTGGTAGGCAACAACCTTACCACTGATGGACTGCAAGAATAAAATAAAGACTAGCTAATTACGCAATAACTGTGTGGTTTCAATGCTTCTTGAGTATTGAATGTATAAGTTCGTCTCTCGTATTAGGTGTATATTATATTTGGGATCTTGTGTAAAAGGA
>JANJGK010000037.1:27844432-27881932 GCA_039081455.1 Macrobrachium rosenbergii | reverse complement strand
ACGTGATTAAACAAAGGTCCGTCCTGTATACATTGTAGCAAGATTTATTCGCTCTGTGGTTAAGCGGAGATCTGTTCGCAGTAGAAGATCTTTTGTTCATTTCTCACGTGAGATAATATGTATTGATTTTAAGTGAAAGATCTGGTGTAAGTTCTAGTTCCTCATGGCCAATGATCTGTCAAGTGAAAGCAAAACTCCCAATTATTCACCTTTTCACAGTAGTAGATCCCTAAATATTCTTTTCTTTATTTTTCACCAAATATGTAATATTATATATATATATATATATATATATATATATATATATATGTGTGTGTGTGTGTGTGTGTGTGTGTGTATAAACATTTATCATATATTTTATATTTATTTCAGGAGATCCTTAAATATTCTTTTGTTAATTTTTCACCAAATATATATATATATATATATATATATATATATATATATATATATATATATATATATATATATATATATATATATATGATTATTATCACTTTTGTACGTGATTCATTTATCACACATTACCACAGGTGAAAAATAAGAAACGGGGTGTAGGTCCTGACCGGTTTCGACTTTATTTCCAAGCCATTGGAAATAAAGTCGAAACCGGTCAGGACCTACACCCCGTTTCTTATTTTTCACCTGTGGTAATGTGTGATATATATATATATATATATATATATATATATATATATATATATATATATATATATATATATATATATATATATATATATACTGTATATATATATGTGTGTGTGTGTGTGTGCGTGCGTGTGTGTGTTTACATTTATATATATTTTATGTTTATGTTAGAAGATCCTTCAATATTCTTTGGTCTATTTTTCACCAAAGATAATATATTTTGATTTATATTCAAATCAATTCTAGTTCCTCATAACTTACGATATATATGTGAAACCAAAAACCCCAATAATTCACGCATAAAAAAATAAAATAAAAAATCTTCTCTAGCCTCGCTAAAGCAAAAGCATTTTGCGGGTCGTGCTTGAAGGGCAAAGATCTACCGCCTAATGTCATTTGTGTGTCTTGTGTTAGGGTTTTACAAGCTCTATCGCATTTTATCTTCTTGTTGCGTGGGAAAGCGTTTTCATTTTCGTCATTGTTGGATTTTCTTTTGAGAGATTTCCCCTCCGCGTAACAGGGGAACTCCATTTCCTTCATTCGTCAAAGAGAGAGAGAGAGAGAGAGAGAGAGAGAGAGAGAGAGAGAGAAAAGGAATAAAGTAAAAGATAAAGCAAAAAAGTGGAATTCCTTCTTTTGATGTTCTGGTCGAGCGGAGGGGAGGAAGGGGGGCGGGTGGTTGAGTCATCTTGGGTCACCCAGTTTCTTTTAATCCGAGTGGAGCTACTTTAATACATTTAGCAAAGGAGGCGGATGAGGTTCACCCGTTCGGCTTGTTTGCTCTCTTGTTTTCGTATTTTTTTTTATTGGTGGGGTGGGTGGAGAGGTTGGAGTAGTGTTGTTGAGGGGGGAGGGGATTTCATTTAACATTCTTGTATTCCGTGCGTTGAACTTCAGAAGTTCAAGCGAAGATGCAATGCATTACAGTACTAATGCTATTCTCCTGGCATTTTAATACATTTTTATCTCTTTATGAATTTATTAATTTATTTATTTCTTTTTTAATAAGAGAGATCTCTTCTTTATTTATTTCCAGTTACCTCCTCTTACTTATTCCTAATGAACACCATATTCTTTGGAAGCTTGAATTTCAAGTCAATGGCCCCTTTGGGTTTGTTCCATGTGAATAGGGTTCATCTTCTGAGTAATAATAATAATAATAATAATAATAATAATAATAATAATAATAATAATAATAATAATGATAATATCCTTTGAAAGCTTGTATTTCAAGTCAATGACCAATTGGTGGGTTTGTTCCATGTGAATAAGGTTCACCTGAATAATAATAATAATAATAATAATAATAATAATAATAATAATAATAATAATAATAATATTCTTTGAAAGCTTGGATTTCAAGTCAATGGTCCCTTTGGGTTTGTTCCATGTGAATAGGGTTCATCTGGATAATAATAATAATAATAATAATAATAATAATAATAATAATAATAATAATAATAATAATAATAATAATATTTTTTGAAAGCTTGAATTTCAAGTCAGTGGCCCCTTTGGGTTTGTTCCATGTGAATAGGGTTCATCTGAATAATAATAATAATAATAATAATAATAATAATAATGATAATAATAATAATAATAATAATAATAATAATAATAATAATAATCTTTGAAAGCTTGAATTTCAAGTCAATGGCTCATTTGGGTTTTTTCAATGTGAATAGGCTTCATCTGAATAATAATAATAATAATAATAATAATAATAATAATAATAATAATAATAATATTCTTTGAAAGCTTGAATTTCAAGTCAATGGCCCCTTTGGGTTTGTTCCATGTGAATAGGGTTCGTCTTCAGAATAACAATGATAATAATTGAGACGGGCAAAGCTGTTTTATCCTTGAATCCGTTACTCTTGTATTTGCATTCATTTCCTTGTACTCAATGTTGGTTTGTTTGAAGTTCTCAGCTTACCTTGCTTTCGTTTAACTACCTCGTGCATATGCCAAGGGTCTGCTCGCTTGTACTCAGAAGGTTGTGAAACCTCGGTAATGCTAATGTTAGGTGGAAAGAACGAGTGTAAGAGTTGTTCGTTTTTTATCCCAATTTTGAGTGTCCTGTTGTGGGCTGATGAGACTGGCAGTCGTGTCCTCTTACTTAGATGGAGACAAAATGAACATATTATATATATATATATATATATATATATATATATATATATATATATATATATATATATATATATATATATATATATATATATATATATAATATATATATATATATATATATATATATATATATATAATATATATATATATATATATATATATATATATATATATATATATATATATATATATATATATATATATATAGGTAGAGAATAAAAAGCGTTGATTCAGTCCTAAAGGAACTGAAAAGGTGGCGTTTAGGAATCAAGAAAAAAAAGAACAGAAGCTGGTAGGAAATTCAAAGCTTCATTTCCCCTTACCTCCTCTTACTTCTTCCTAGTGAACACCATATTCTTTAGAAGCTTGAGTTTCAAGTCAATGGCCCCTTTGGTGGGCTTGTGCCATGTGAATAGAATTCATCTTTTGAATAATAATGATAATAATATTTATGGGTAGCTGAAAAGAAATTCACCTAATATCCAAGAGTATATCACCAAGACTCTTATGGGAACTGTGGGACACAGATGCAGCGAGAGAATTCCGGAGCTTAAAAGCACGTGGCAAGAAAGAGGCGTTGGATCCCAAGAAGAGAATTTACCGAGAGAAACACCCGAGAACGCATTCCAAGAAACAATAAAGCGAAGAGAATTTCCAGCGTTTCCAGGGGCCGCAGACCCCATAATGATGATCTCTTCTCATCTCGGCTAGAAAGAAGTTGAATGGAGCGGAAGGATTCCTCCGGACTCGACTTAAGTCTACGGCGTATGAACGCCCCTTTCGGGCGATTTTCCTATTTAATTTATTCAAAAGGCATCAATTATAAGGCCATTATGCGCGCCGCAGCCGTCGTCACGGCGATCAAGTGGGATTACCTTATCTGGGAGAGGAGATTTTGAATCTGAATAATGTTTTAAGCATGATTCACTGCGAATCTCTCTCTCTCTCTCTCTCTCTCTCTCTCTCTCTCTCTCTCTCTCTCTCTCTCTCTCGGACTTCTGTAGGTTTGTGTGTGTGTGTGTGTGTGTACACTTTTTTGTATGGTCATGTGGATGTATGTGCGGGTGTTTGTATTTGTTTCTGTTTGTGTGCTTGTTTTTGTGTATTTGCTTCTATTCATGTGAGTGTTTGTTTGTGTATTTGTGTCTATTCATGTGAGTGTTTTCGTGTATGTCTATTTATGCGAGTGTGTGTGTGTGTGTATTTGTGTCTATTCATGTGAGTGTTTGTATGTCTGTTTGTGCCTATTCATGTGAGTGTTTGTGTGTCTGTTTATTTGAGTGTTTGTATATGCATCTGTGCCTATTAGTATTTTTGTCTATTCATGTGAGTGCTTGTGTGTATATATGTGTCTAGTCATGTGAGTGTTTGTCTGTATTTGTCTGTTTATTTGAGTGTTTGTGTATGTATCTGTGCCTATTAATGCGAGTGTTTGTGTGTGTATATTTGTGTCTGTTCATTTGAGTGTTTCTGTGTGTATGTGTGTCTGTTCATGTGAGTGTTTGTGTGTATTTGTGTCTGTTTATTTGAGTGTTTGTATATGTATCTGTGTCTATTAATGCGAATGTTTGTGTGTGTATTTATGTCTAATCATGTGAGTGGTTGTGTGCACATCTGTGTCTATCCATGTGAGTGTTTTTGTGTGTATTTGTGTCTATTCATGTGAGTGTTTTTGTGTATTTGTGTCTACTCATGTGAATGTTTGTGCGTCCATTTAACATCTGATTAAGCAATATGGCAGTGTTCTGAATTTTTTGTATTGTCTGTGTCCGTCATCTTTGTTTGCTAGATCTAAAAAAAAAATGGGATAATGGGGGCAAGGGGGTTACCAGGGATAAGTCCACAGATCAATTTATAAATAAAACTTATAGACCATTGTTCTTCAGTACCTCTTAAGTCTTCAGAATTCGAAACTTAGTAGAGAAAAATATGGTTTATGTACTTTGACCTTGACATGTTGTTCTAGGTCAAGGGTCAGTCTAGAGGTCAGTTTACTGTGATCTGCTTTCAACTCCACAAATTAAGTTATATAAATATAACTTTTAGACCCTTGTTCCTCAATATCTCCTAAATCTTCAGAATTCGAAAATAAGTAGAGGAATATGGTTTAGGTACTTTGACCTTGACATATTTTTCACGGTCACAGGGTCAATTTATAGGCAAGCATAGTTCCTCGCTGGGTGAGCGGGTTCCGTTCTCAGCTACCACTCTGTTGGTCGCGAGTTCGAATCTCCGACCGGCCAGTGAAGAACAAGAGGAATTTGTTTCTGGTGACAGAAATTCATTTCTCGCTATAAAGTGGTTCGGATTCCACAATAAGCTGTAGGTCCCGTTGCTAGGTAACCAATTGGTTCTTAGCCACGTAAAAATAAATCTAATCCTTCGGGTCAGCCCTAGGAGAGCTGTTAATCAGCTCAGTGGTCTGGTTAAACTAAGATATACTTAACTTAACTTATAGGCAAGCATTTTATTTTTGTGTGATGTTCATAAACTTGGTAAATATGTAGACTATTTCTGTGGATGTTGTTGTTTTCCACAAATATTTTTTTAACCTTAACCTATTTTTCAAGGTTACAGGTGAATTTAAAGACTAATATTTTGTTTTGTTTCGATTGCCATGAAACTCGTTAGGTTATTTGGCGATTAGTAATTCTGCTCTATTCACTCTGATTTCTTACCTTCCCGTATTTTTCAAAAATCTCATCATTTTTTTTTTCGTACACCTTGAAAACTCTTGATTTCGGATCTTTCCTAGATAGTGACCCCCATTGATTTTCGGGGGTCGTTATCTAGGACTAATATTTTTTAGGGGTCATTATCTTTTATGATATTTACAGTCTTTTGTTTATGTTTTTACGATCATCCCCAACGCGCTTGTACTAAACGCCGCAAAGGTGGATACATACCGGGTTAAACCCCTTTTGGGGGTCACTGGCTAGGAAAGATCCTTGACGTTTACATCTTTGTCAAGGTAATTTTTAGATGGCGGGCTCTTTACTATAAATCAATAAGTCGTTTTCTTCTCATAAACCTTATTATTATTATTGCAGTTACCTCTGTAACCTTTTCAAAGTATGTACTTATTAAACGATGGCATCAACTGTTGTTAATGTCACATATGTTATAATGTTTTTAATGCCACATACATTATATTCTTTTTAATGTCACATACATTTTAGTGTTTTTAATGTCACGTACATCATAACGTTTTTAATTTCACATACATCATAATGTTCTTGATGCCACATACATTATAATGTTTTTAATGTCACATACATTACATATAATGTTTTGAATGCCACATACATTATAGTGTTTTTAATGCCCCATATATTATAATGTTTTAATGCCACATACATTATAATGTTTTTAATGCCACATACATTATAATGTTTCAAGCCACATACATTATAAGGTTTTCAATGTCACATACATTACAATGTTTTCAATGTCACATACATTATAATGTTTTTAATGCCACATATATTATAATGTTTTTAATGTCGCATACATTATAATGTTCTTGATGTCACATACATTATAATGTTTTTAATGTCACATACGTTATAATGTTTTTAATGCCACATACATTATAATGTTTTAATGCCACATACATTTAATATTTTTAATGCCACATGCATTATAATGTTTTAAATGCCACATACATTTAATATTTTTAATGTCACATACATTATAATGTTTTTAATGCCACATACATTATAATGTTTTTAATGCCACATACATTGTAATGTTTTTAATGCCACATATATTATAAAGTTTTTTAATGCCACATACATTATAATGTTTTTAATGCCACGTGCATTACGAAATGTCAGTGTGGAATGGTGGTATTTGTTGGCAAGAATAGATTCAGTTGGAATTTAGTTCATTTCATTATTTGTTTGTGCCAGCTCGAGGCTTTTACTGCGAGTGTTTGTTTAACTAAATCTATTTGCTTATGTTCGTGTGGGTTTTTTTTTTTATAAGAACTCGCCACTTTTTTTTTTATTCGTACGATAAAATGTGTGATTCTGTATACATAATTCCTTTATGGATCTTTCCTAGATAGTGACTCCCAGGGGTTTTCGGGGGTCGTTCTCTACGAATAACATTTCTTGGGGTCTTTTATCTTTATGATATTTACAGACTTTTGTTTATGCTTTTACGGTCATCCACAACAGGCGTGTACTAAACACGCCGGAAAGGTGGGTATATACCCGGTCAAAACCCTTGGGGGTCACTATCTAGGAAAGATCCTCCTTTATCTGCTGAGAGAGTATTTATGGGTAATGTTTGTAATGATTCAGTTGGGGTCGTGTTTACTAATACAACATCGGTAACTATTTTAGCGCCTTTAATATTGTTAACAAATACTCACGCACAATTAAAGCTTCATACTTACCCAGAACTGGGGATTTATTTTTTCATTTATCCACAAACGAGAAGATTTTGACAATTACCTCAAAAGCGGTAAAATTTTGCGAGATGCTTCAAAAACCGTTAACATTTTCGCAGTCTAAAAAATTTTTTATTTTTCATATTTATCAAAGGATATTAAGATATTTCAAATACGTGTACAAGCTTATTATCATTATTTTGGCAGATGAAACCTATTCACATGGAACAACCACAACAAAGGGGCCATCGACTTGAAATTCAAGCTTCCAGAGAATGTTAGTTTCAACCTCACACCGCAGCAGACCCCACACAGCGGCAGTAACTGATCGTGATACAGAGCCAGCGATTTTTTTCATCGCCATGGGGGAGGCGCGAACTCGCGACTTCTAAATGGCATTTCACGACACCTATGTTTTCTAAATGTCCAAAACCGCTAAAATTTTTGCAATTATCCAAAAACATAGGGATGTTCTCAGTTGTCCCAAGTTAAGTATACCTTAGTTTAACCAGACCACTGAGCTGATTAACAGCTCTCTTAGGGCTGGCCCGAAGGATTAGACTTATTTTACGTGGCTAAGAACCAATTGGTTACCTAGCAACGGGACCTACAGCTTATTGTGGAATCCGAACCACATTATACCGAGAAATGAATTTCTGTCACCAGAAATAAATTCCTCTAATTCTTCATTGGCCGGCCAAACGCTAATAGTTTTTGCAAGTTTGATTTTCAAGCCTTTGCGAAAATCTGTATTGTTGGAATTACAAGAACTTGACTTCATTCGTTTCAGTAGGGAAAATGTGATATTTTTCAAAATGTACGTCCCTCAAAAGATATAATAAAGCATTTCGTTTTGAGATACATTTGACTATTGATTTTGTGTACACACTTCATTCTTTGTGCATATAAATTATTGCATAAATATACCGTTTTCATGTACATATATATTTTCATGTACATGATTACAGGTACACACAAACACACGTACATATATGCATATATACATATGTATGCACACATATATATGTATATGTATATATATGTATATAACAAGTATATATATATATATATATATATATATATATATATATATATATATATATATATTTATATACATATATATATGTATATATAATACATACATATATATATATATATATATATATATATATATACATACATATACTGCGAATGAAGAGGCGAGACTATCACTTAACCAAATGCGCTCCGATCTCACAAAAGAATATTAATATTAATGGATCTGTTCTGTGACATTTACGAGTATTTCATATGTTAGTCTAATGTCACATCGATAAATGTCCATGTCGACGAAATATCAAAGTGAATAAATGAACCGGTGAAAAATAAAAATGGAAATTTAGATGCAGTTATATAAGGAAGTCTGATGTGGAAAGGTCGTTTATTCACAGCAAAAAGTTCTTTGTTATTTATGAAGACTTTTATTCCTTCATATTTCAACAAGTTGATAACTGAATTGACCTTGACAGGTTGTCTGTCTTTAGAAACAGAAGGAGCTAATGACCATGGAATCTCAAAAGAAGACGAAAGTAGCTCAGGATTTATAAGGGAAAATGGAAACTCGAATATCGGGAAACGTGAAAATAGGGATATAAAATCAGAATGACCCCGTAACCTAATATAGTTTCCATAATTTCTAAACTATATTCGCTACACAGTGAAGCAGAACATTTACTACATAGATGAAAGGGATTGACTGAGCACAACTGAAAAAGCTGGTGGGAGCAATGTCTGATGAAGTACTTGCAGAAGAAGTGATAAAAGTAACATTTCACGAGCAGCAGTTTGTTTATTTATATTCTCTAGGTCATTATATGGTATGCAATTAAATATATATATATATATATATATATATATATATATATATATATATATATATATATATATATATATATATATTATACATGTGTGTGAATATATATACACACACACGCATATATATATATATATATATATATATATATATATATATATATACATATAGATATTTAGAATCAGCTGATCACTTTTTACAAGTACATATGTAATTTTAATAACTCTCAACTTCAAGATCCCTTCACACTTCGAAAACGTTCTCACTACTAAGCCTGCATCCAAATGACGAGAGAAATGAAGAAACTCTGATGCCCGGGCGAGATTCGAACTCGCATCCGGGATATCATAAGGAGGTCACGTTTATTCGCCTAACCACCAAGATCGGTGGACAAATAGTACCTAGTTCTGATACCACGGATGCAAGTTCGAACCTCGTCTGGACATCAAAATTTCCTCATTTATTTCCCCATTTGGATTTAGGCTTAGTAGTGAAGACTGAAGAAATCGAGAAGTTAAATGGGCATTGTGTTTATTTAAATGATATATATATATATATATATATATATATATATATATATATATATATATATATATATATATATATATATATATATATATATATATATATAAAGTATGTATGTATGTATATATATATACATATACCTATTCATATGTGCAAAATTGATTATCATTCATGTATATGTAACTGATCACGAAATGTTAGTTCTTCGAAAAGTGGAGATGAAAAAGAACTGAAACCTAAAAAAGAAGAAAGATTTATAGGCAGTCACCTTAACCAGGCGCCATTAGTTGATGAGAAGATGGGATGTTGATGGTTTCGTAACGAGGTGCCAACACTGATTGAGCGACGGAAGACGCCGTTTTGAAATACGTTTTTGGGGGAATATTTACTGTTTTGTTTTCTTTTAGTTTTCTGTAAAAGAAAACTGTTGTGCCGGCTTTGTCTGTCCGTCCGCACTTTATTCTGTCCGCACTTTTTCTGTCCGTCCTCAGATCTTAAAATCTACTGAGTCTAGAGGGCTGCAAATTGGTATGTTGATCATCCACCCTCCAATCATAAAACATACTAAATTGCAGCCCTCTAGCATCAGTAGTTTTTATTTTATTTAAGGTTAAATTTTGCCATAATCGTGCTTCTGGCAACTATACAGGATAGGCCACCATCGAGCCGTGGTTAAAGTTTCATGGACCGCGACTCATACAGCATTATACCTAGACCACCGAAAGATAGATCTGTTCTCGGTGGCCTTGATTATACGCTTTAGTGGCTATACAGAAAACTCGATTGCGCCGAGGAAACTTCGTCATATTTTTTACCAATTTATTTTCGAATTCCTGCGTCTCTTGCTAATTGTTTTGAGTGTTTTGGATTCGTCCCCGATTCTTTTTAATGTTCTTCCAATAATTTGTCTGTTATGGCTTCTCCTGTCATTGTTTTGTCCGTAGTTTTAAAAAGTTTTCTTTTCCATTTTTAGGCGATTCTTCCTTGCTTGTTTTGTCCGGATTTCTCACAGCTTTGGATATTCACATCGTCAACGTTTTCTATTCAAGCGCAGTTATATCGTCAGTGCTTTCTGTTCTGCCGCAGTTATATTGTCAACGTTTTCTATTCATCAGAGATTATGTCGTGAACGTTTTCTATTCAAACCGCAATTATATCGTCAACATTTTTTATCCAGCCGCAACTATATAGTCAGCCCTGTCTATTCAGCCCGAATTACATCGTCAACGCTTTCTATTCAACCGCAATTATATCGTGAATGTTTTCTATCCAACTGCAGTTATATTGTTAACGTTTTCTATTTAACCGCAATTACATCGTCAACTTTTTTCTGTTCACCCGGAGTTATATTGTCAACGTTTTCTATTCAGCAGCAATTGCATCGTCAACGTTGTTCAACCGCAATTATGTCGTCAGCGCTGTCCATTCAGCCACAACTATATCGTCAACGTTTTCTATTCAACCACAGTTATATCGTTGACGTTTTCTGTTCAGACGCAGTTATATCATCGACGCTTTCTATTCAAACACAATTATATTGTTAACGTTTTCTATTCAACCACAGTTATATCGTCAACGTTTTCTATTCAACCTCAATTCTATCATCAACGTTTTCTATTCAAACAGGTATATCGTCAACGTTTTCTATTCAACCACAATCATATCGTCAACGTTTTCTATTCAACCACAATTATATCGTCAACGTTTTCTATTCCACCCCAATTCTGTCATTAACGTTTTCTATTCAGACACAGGTATATTGTCAACAATTTCTGTACAACTGCAGTTATATCGTCCTTGTTTTCTATTCAGCCTCAATTGTATTGTGACCATTTCCTATTCAACAGCAACTGTTTTGTCCATTATTTATCCTTTTCTCTTAGATCGGAGTCGAAGTAAATGCGCCTTAGCTTATCTTTGCTTTTGTTGATATGCAGTATATCTTAGTTTAACCAGACCGCTGAGCTGATTAACAGCTCTCCTAGGGCTGGCCCGAAGGATTAGATTTATTTTACGTGGCTAAGAACCAACTGGTTACCTAGCAACGGGACCTACAGCTTATTGTGGGATCCGAACCACACAGTATTGCACCTTTTTTTAATTCAATGGTGTTTTTTTTTTCTGTAAAAGAACACCATTGATATGGCTTTGTCTGTCCGTCCGCACTTTTTCTGTCCGCCCTCAGATCTTAAAAACCGCCGAGGCTAGAGGACTGCAAATTGGTATGTTGATCATCCACCCTCCAGTCACCAAACATACCAAAGTGCAGCCCTGTAGCCTCAGTAGTTTTTATTTTATTTAAGGTTAAATTTAGCTATGATCGTGCGTCAGGCAACTGTATAGGACAGGCAACCACCGGGCCTTGGCTGAAAGCTTCATGGGCCTCGTCTCATACAGAAAACTCGATTGCGTCGAAGAAACTTCGGCGCATTCTTTACTTGTAGTTCGTTGTAGACGGCACGTCATTTCGAAACATTGGACTGATAATGGACGTGTATTTCTAATACTGTGCTTCATCTCTCCATTTTTCTCTCTGTGTGTATTCATCTTCGTTGTTTTATATTTACGCGCGATTAAGTCTGTTGCGTAATAAGGGAAAGACGAGCAGAGGTACTCGGAAAGTTTTCTTTACTCAGTATGATGGCCAAATGTATTGTGATTAATCAATTATACTAATCATATCTTTCCAAAAGGCTGGATTCTCAATCTCTTTGTATAAGGTGCTTCTCTAATTAATTTTAAGTTTCCCTCTGAAAAAGCTGTTTCGTTTTAAGTTTAGCTTTGAGCAGACTTTATTCACTCACCCATGTATATGTATATGTATATGTATATGTACATGTATATATATATATATATATATATATATATATATATATATATATATATATATATATATATATATATATATATATACATATATATATGTCAGTGGGGAGGCGGACATAAAGACTTGTTAAAAAGGGTCAATTTATTCCCGACGTTTCGTAATGGCTTCATTACATTTTCGAGGGCTGTACAAAATAAATAACATAAATTACAAAAAGGCTATAAATTTGAATTTAAAAAATTAAGCACAATGGATTACAAATTAAAAAAAAATTAAAAATAGAAGGGACAATTAAAAAGGACAACATAAAAACAAAACAAAATCTCTCTAAAAAATATACAATATAAAAAAATAAAAAGTAAGCAGATCTGGACCAACCTATTCAGTGGCAATGTTAAAACTGAACAGAAAAAGAAAGACTAAGAGAGGTACAGTGTGCCGGCAGAGGTCTGGCTGTTTAACAAGGGGACGAGTCGTTTAATCATTAATGATTCCAAAAAGGCCAATTCATGGCTGCTAGAAGCTCGCCCTAAAACAGAAAAACCCTTATTTTCAATTGAAGTTTTACACATTCTAGAGTGATTCCTGATATTCGAAAACTCTGGGTTTGTAATTTTACTGCCTGTCCTATAGCTTACTCCACGATGAGAGTCTATGCGTACTTTCAGAAGCCTCCTGGTGGATCCAATATAAGTTACTAAATTACATTTAGGACACGTATAGCTATACACACACCCGGAGGACATATAAGGGCATATACATATATATATGTATATGTATATATATATATATATATATATATATATATATATATATATATATATATATATATATATATATATTATTAAAATACTTTGGAGAACTGATAAGAATGATCAATAATACCATCCTTACCAAAGCAACTTATACAATATATATATATATATATATATATATATATATATATATATATATATATATATATATATATATATACTGTATAAGTTCTTTGGTAAGGATGGTATTACTGGTCATTCTTATCAGTTCTCCTAAGTATTTTAATAGTTTTTTGCTTCTTTTGAGAAAAAGAAATATACAAACATCAGTAAAGACAACATAATATTAGATACTTGTGAGTATGTATATATGTGTTATGACCCTACACAAGGTCAATTAGGGTCATAATCTCTTACGGCATCTGTTTTAAAAACAGCATCATATTGTCTTACATCACTAAGATCGCCTGGTAGCGATGGCCCGGCGTTGGGTCAGCTCATTCCTTCTCTCCCTGTATCTAACCTCAGACAAGGACCTACTGAAATTAAACACCCAGATACCAAACTAGACTTTATTTGCAGATTTAACGAAAGTAATTCAGCAGAAGCTACGTTCATGAAATGGAGTGACTCACACCCCATATAAATGGAAATCAAAACCAGAGGAAATTCTGATACACAGTCCATCAAATTAATGATTCTAGACCAACCAGTACTAGTGACTAACACCCTGGTCATCAGATAAAATAAACAGGTCATAATTATGCTAGACCAAAATAAACGTCATAGAGTATGTAAAGAACACTACTTCCAAAATATTCGTCCTCACAGGACGAACACAGAATCCCTGTTAAAAGAAACATAGGCCTACCATATATTAAAAAGTGAAATGATGTTAAAATAAATCAACATCTAAAACAGAAAAATGCACAAAGGAGAAAAAAAACGGGAAAGTGCATAATGGAGGAACAGAGGAATTTCGCTGCAGCACAAACAGGGTATTTCCACATAATGTCTGAAAAGATATGTGTTAATGAGTTATCTTACTCACTTTCTATGGCCGCAAATAACGGATCTCACAGTGGCAGTTCTTATCCATGAACACTGCACAACAAGCAAATCATACTCAGCCGCCAAATCGAAGTCCCCAGCTATTGTCTGTTCCTCTTATAATATACCATTAGAGAGTGCACACATATACGCATTCACTTAATAACTCCTCCTTGGAAGCGTGACAACACCGGTTCAATATTCGAAGGGTCACAACACTTTCATCCATGTGTCACACTGTCTCCATGCACTTAGGCCATGGTCAAAAAGCGCAAAAGAATGTGTCAGATACCCGCTGTCTCTAACTGTGGAAACCTCCAACGTCAACACAAATGCACCTGCCCCGGATGTACTTCTGACAGGCCAGCACATAGTTCATCCACAGACTTAATATATGGATGTATGGTTTGAGGGGATAGAGTGAATTGGCCCTCAATATGTATTACCCAAATCTAATTAGGACTAACGTCTTAAGTATTGTCTGAAGACGCAGTATGTTATGAAAGCAGTTACTGTATGTTGATCCAACAAATTTTAACATATAAATTTAGGAGTATTTGAATGTGAAAATGTTTCTGAACCAAATTGCACGATAAAGCAATTAGAAATGAACTGCTCAAAAGTAACAGTTTAAGCCATTTCGAAAAAGAAATTAAGCAGTTATTGCAGATTGAAGCATTTCAATTTTTTGTTTTGTTTCATTGTCAGCCTTTTCTTTTTTCATTTTGGTATATTACAAAACCTGTAAATATCTTAATATGTTGAATCACATCTCGTTTAGAATCATTGTAGAAGAAGGTCGCCCCTGTAGAGCGCAGATGTAGGATACGAATATTTCACGTATGATTTTTGTGTAAATCGAACACCGCCCTGAAAGGGAAAACTGCAGTATCTGCAAAATTTTCGAAATTGAGATATGCCGCCTATTGGGCTCGTGAAACACTAATACAAAAGTTACTGCAGTTTCAGAACGATTCTTCAATGCTTTCCACGGGTATTTAGGGGGTCCCATTTGCAGTATCTGCAAGATCAGTAGTAAGGCAAGGGAGTATCGACCATTTTTCTCAGTTTTGTATTTTTGCGGATACTGCAGTCATCCATTTTAGGGCGGTATAGTACCCTTCATTTATTCGAGACAGCTGATTTCTTCAAAACCTATAATTTATTTCAAGTTTTTATTTAACACTTGCAACCAATTTTTATATTTACATTTATAAATTGAAAGTATGGGCGTGTTTATAAAATATATGCTGAACGGATGAGTATTTTTTTTTAGTTCGAAAAATTTATTTCAAAAACTTTTTTTTTCCAGCAAATCGAGAATAATGTACATCCATTATTCACAATCAATTGGATTTTCCGACAACTCTTAATGAAAAGATGAATGGAATCTTGTTTATTTGAGTCACACAGGAGCCCTTTACAGAGGGCTTACATACACACACACACAGAGCGAATAGCTTTAGACAAATACGGAAGTGTTTATTCAGTTCCGAAATGGTCGATTCTTGTTTGTAGAATTTGTGGAGATTCTGTGGTGCTCCTGGTCTTATATTTCTTTTTCCTATCCCCTCCCTTTCTTTCTGTGCATATATATATATATTTATATATATATATATATATATATATATATATATATATATATATATATATATATATATATATATCTGAGTATGTGCGTGTGGTTTTTATGAAATGATTGTATCTTTTTTTTTCGTGATCTGTCAGTCTGTCTATCTCTGGGATAGATAAAGATCATTAAGGTATATCTGGTAACACCACCAGTGCCACCTTATCTCTCGTACGAGTCAGTTAAAAAAAATATATATACAAAAAGTGAAATAACGTGTTTATTAGATGAACAGCATCCCAAATATCGTTTATATCTCATTATATTTTGCGTAAATGAGTGTCATCTGATACATATTTCCCCACACACCGCAATTCTTATCATATTATTTTCATATTAGGGGTTAGTTCGTCTAAGGCAGTTTTGTCTACTTGGCAATTTTAAAAAAGGTAGAATTTTCATTCCTTTAGTTTTCAAGCAGACAGAGAAACTCGGGCCCACATATCTTGCAACTGACATAATTTTGGACAGTTTATGAGACGGTCCAAGTTTGGCTGTCATTTTCCCAGTAAACCCCAAATTTTGTTTTAAAAACTTTGACTCGGGTATGCTTGAGGGCCAAGGGTCAATATACTCAGGTCATGATGACGTCAGTAAAACTCAACCCCGTTTTACCCTGAGGATATGGGTTGACAGAGGTTATAAGATGCAGGGGGGGGGAGAGTTTATAAGGGGGAGAAGGGTGTGGAAGGGGCAGAGGGAGGGGGGGGGAGAAGATAATCAAAGATGGAGGATCTAGGGGTTTATTGCCAACACTAATTGACTCTCCATCATCTGCAGACGAGTTTATGTTCGGGTTTTTTCCAAGAAATTGCAGACTCGACATCGAGATGTTTTTGAAGAGCTCATCTGGGGATTATGATGAGGATTTCACTGCGGAGTTATTTTTTCTCTGCGCAGTCGTAGATGGAGTCGTCTTGAAAAGAGTGAATGTAATTTATAATTCTCTGCGCAGTCGTAGATGTAGTCATCTTGACAAGAGTGAATGTAATTCTCTGCGCAGTCGTAGATGAAGTCGTCTTGAAAAGTGTGAATGTAATTCATAATTCTCTGCGCAGTTGTAGATGTAGTAATCTTGAAAAGAGTGAATGTAATTCATCATTCTCTGCGCAGTCGTAGATGGAGTCGTCTTGAAAAGTGTGAATGTAATTCATAATTCTCTGCGCAGTTGTAGATGTAGTCATCTTGAAAAGTGTGAATGTAATTCATAATTCTCTGCACAGTTGTAGATGTAGTCATCTTGAAAAGAGTGAATGTAATTCATGATTCTACACATATGTCATGTTGTATTATTACCATTATTATTGTTACTGCCCTCTGGAATTTCTTTGTGGGACGAGTTTTTCTCTCATTAAAAATGAAAAGGACGGTGTTTATTGCTCTTATTTCTTTAATTAACTTTTAGTGCCCCAGGGAGCAATGCAGTACACTTTGATGTAGGTCAGGACATTGATCCAAGTTACTTTATGACTTAGATTTAATGTTTCAACTTCTGTAATTATAAAAAAAACACATATTTTTGCTGTTTCTGAAATTGAATCTGATAGAATATTTAGTGTTCTACGCCAGCTGGTCTGCTGGTATAGTGGTTAGTGTCTTGGAATGCCACTCAGATGTCGCGGGTTCGTGTCTCCCCCAGGGCGATGAAAAATCACTGGCTCTGTGTATCATGATCAGTTACTGCTGCAGTGTGAAGTCTGCGGTGGGAGGTTGAAACCAACCTTCTTTGGAAGCTTGAATTTCGAGTCAATGGCCCCATTGGTGTGCTTGTTCCATGTGAATAGGTTTCATCTAATAAAATAATTATAAATAATAATTGTCTCCTAGTATTCGAGAAAGGAATCAGAAAGGATAAGAATAGTGTTTGGGTAACTAAGCTAATCACGCTGATGGAGTATTGCAATCTGTTATTGGCCTTTACCTGATCATTATTCTTCGTTTAAATCCTTTCTTCTAGATCATTATTCTGTCAGTGCACCTCATGCGGTGCACTGTAGGCATTAATTAAGGTTCTTTGTAGCGTGCCTTCGGCCCCTAGCTGCAACCCCTTTCGTTCCTTTTACCGTACCTCCTTTCATATTATCTTTCTTCCATCTTACTTTCCTCAACCCTCTCCTAACAATTGATTCATATTGCAACTGCCAGATTTTCTTCCTGTTACACCTTTCAAACCTTTTCCTGTCAATTTCCGTTTCAGCGCTGAATGACCTCATAAGTCCCAGTGCTTGGCCTTTGGCCAAAATTCAATATTCGATTCAATTCAATTATTCTGATTATCTGACTTCCTTCCGCCATCCACAGTCCCTCCCGTCATCGACGACTCGACGAGCAGTGGTGACGTCATCGTGGATGAAGGCGAGGACGTCATGATGACGTGTGACGCCCGCGGCGACCCTCACCCAGTCATCCGATGGGTGAGAGAGAGGAGCCTCAACATCAGTCTCAATTCGTCTGTGGTCGGTGAGTTTCTTTGGGAAGTCAGTAAAATTGCCTTTAGCCTAATGTAATTCAGATGCTTTGATCTTTGGGAAATCTATAAAATTGAATAAAGCCGAATATAATTCAGTTGCTCTGATCTTTGGGAAATCCGTAAAATTGTCTAAAGCCGAATAGAAATCAATTTCTGTAATCATTGTGAAATCCACAAAATTTCCTAGAACCAAATGTAATTCAATTGCTTTGATCTTTGGGAAATCAGTAAAATTGCCTAATGTTATTCAGTGTCTTTAATCTTGATGAATTCCGTAAAAGTGACTGAAATCAAATGTAATTCAATTGCTTTGATCTTTGGGAATTCTGTAAAATTGCCTGAAGCCAAATGTAATCCAGTTGCTTTGATATTTGGGAAATCCGTAAAATTGCCTAAAGTCAAACGTAATTCAATTGCTTTGATCTTTGGGAAATCCATAAAATTGAATAAAGCCGAATATGATTCAAATGTTTTGATCTTTGGGGAATCCGTAAAATTGCCAAAAAGCCAAATATAATTCACTTGCTTTAAGTCTTCGAAAGCGTTGCGAACGGCCCAATGGGACCTCAGTACATAGAAGTGAAAAAAAAAGTCATATTCGCAGAGTGAAGAGGAAATGATATGCTAATGAGAATGGAAATGATTAAAGATAAACGAAGAAATTAAGCAAAGCCAAATGCAATTCAATTCGTTTAATTTTTTTCAAGCCGTGCAAACATCCCAGTGCTAGTTTTAATACGTAGAAGTGAAAAAAGGTATATTCGCTGAACGAAGAGGAAATGACATACTAATCAGAATAAAAATTATGAAAGATAAACCAAGAAATAAATATTTGTGCACATTCGAAAACTACATTTGAGACACAATCGAGAAAGTTAGAGGTATTATCATTAAATGAGAAATTTTAATAATGTTGATGGACTGGTGATTAGCGAGGTCATGCAAGATAATTAAATCACGTTAGCTGAGATTGTTCGTAGTTTGACAGACAAGGTTGGTCAAAATGACCGATTTTATTATTGCCTTATCAAAAAACAGACCTAGTAGGATAATATTGTATAAAACTAATGAATACTAGACGAATGGTATTCATATGTGTGTGTGGGACACTTCTTCCCAAAACAAAGCAAGTATTCCTTAGAACGGTAGGTAGGTGGATAAGCTTTTACCAGGAAATTTTCCTCAGTAACCCTCAAAGTGTTTCTTTCGTGTAATTTGAAAGTTAATTTTGTGATTTTGTCGACGGTCAACCTCCTTTTTCATGATATGATATTTTGTTATTCGTGATAGGAAAGTAATTCCGTTAGGTTTTTATATACTGATTTCATTCATCATTTAAAAAATTTTATGTAAGTCTCTCGTCCTTTACATTACTTTAATTCCAAATTTGAAATAGCCCATAAAATTTAACTATGCAAATATTTTTTAGTTCTTTTATTACTGGTAATAGCTTAGCAATAACAAATCGCTTTTCTTATAAATGTCCGTCTTCATAACTTTAATGTTTTTCTTCACGATAGCCAACAACTTAAACAGTCTTCTCTGATTCATATCTTTTTCCTTTTCAATGGTGTTTACAATTAGCCAGTTTTGTAGGTATTCCTGCTGTTCTTTTTAAGGATTGCTAAATCACTTTCAACATGACCAATATCTTTCACGATAGTGATATCAACACAAAGACAAATGGTATTTCAACTTTTCTTTTGCAAATGAATCTCTTCATGACTCTAATGCCTTGATCTATGGTAGCTAGATTGTCCTCTAACAACACCCCACTTCTAACTTTCTTTTATGATTGCTATATTTTTTTCCTCCAAAGGCTATTTATATCTTCATATTTCGTAATATTTGTGTTTGGAAATGCTAATATTTTCTCCGTCCCTGCAAATGTCGAAATGATTCTTTATAATCCTCCTTTACATCTGCAAACATCGACCGATGTAAGTGTAACTTCTCTGTTCGTTTTCAGTTATCTGTTATTTAGTTATTCCATCCCTGCAGATATCCAAATGATTCTTTATATCTTCCTTCAAGTTTGTTAACCTCAGTTCAATATTAAGTCTAACTTCTATATTCAGTTTAATTACCTCTCATTTAATTCTTCAAACCTGAAAATGTCAGAATGATTCTTTAAATCTTCCTTTACATCTGCAAACATCGGTCGATATTATTTCTGACGTTTATGAGCTTTATCTGTTATTTATTATCTATGGATTTCCAACACCGTCATTGCTAACAGTCCTTAATACCATTCTTTACATCTGGAAACATTGATCGATATTATTCCTGACGTTTAGCTAACAATTCTTAATACCTTTGTTTACATCTGCTAACATCGGTCGATATTAGTACTGACGTTTAGCTAACAATCCTTAATGCCTTTTTTTACATCTGCTAATATCGGTCGATATTAGTACTGACGTTTAGCTAACAATTCTTAATACCTTTTTTTACATCTGCTAATACTGATCAATATTATTTCTGACGTTTAGCTAACAGTTCTTAATACTCTCCTTTACATCTGCTAATATCGATCGATATTATTTCTGATTTTTATATGCATTTACTGATGTCTGTAATCTACCGATTTCCAACATCTGTCCCCGTCGTTGCCAACATTTTTTATTTTTTCTGTACGGATGCTAACACCTTTCATCTCCGGCAGTCAACGAATACCAGGGCCGGTCGCTGGCCCTCGAATCAGTCTTCAGGAACGCCACGGGGGCGTATCTCTGCATAGCCAGCAACGGAGTCCCGCCCTCCGTCAGCAAGAGATTGCTACTGACTGTTAACTGTGAGTGTCTTGAGGCTTTATCTGTTTTGATTACTTGATTCTTTTCCTTTTTCACTGGTTGGTTTTATCATTGATTTGTCGATGTTATCGTAGCAAGAGCGTTTATTTTATTGTTCTATTCTTTTAATCGTTTTTATTTATCGTTACCAAGAAAATTAAGCTTCTGTTGGTATAAGCATTTTATATATGTATATATATACATATATATGCATTTATATACAGATATATATATATATATATATATATATATATATATATATATATATATATATATATATATACTGTACAGTGTATGTATTTATATATATATATATATATATATATATATATATATATATATATATATATATATATACACACATGTACATACCTAAAATATATAGTTAAAATAAGAAAATATAATCAACAAGAATCCTAAATATAATTCCATTTTTCTTTTCAATTAAGGGACGCTGGATATTGCACATTAACTGACGCAGGCGCCCCAATTAGGCGGAATATGCCAGCGGGACCCATTAAATGATAATAGTTTCATTATATATGGAATCACCTTCGATGTTCCCTCACCTTTTTTTATTTTTCGTTTCTCTTTTATGTCTTTCTCTCGTCCCAGGAGAAACAGCCTCTTTGCGATGGAGTAGTTCACTGAAATGTTTACGTGTTGGACGTTTAGAGAGAGAGAGAGAGAGAGAGAGAGAGATTTAGTTCAGTTTCATCTGCATCATCGGTTCTGTGATTTGAAAGGGATTCAAGGAAAGATATTTAGCTAAGATTCTTTTACAACATCGCCATTTCATTGATCAGAGAGAGAGAGAGAGAGAGAGAGAGAGAGAGAGAGAGAGAGAGAGATTTAGTTAGAACTGATCTGCAAATTTTCTTTAGCGAGAGAGAGAGAGAGAGATTTAGTTACTTTGTAGCCACCCACAAGTTTGTTTTGGCTTAGTAGAGAAACAGAGAGAGATTTAGTTAGAATTAACCTATAAATTTTCTTTGACTTGAGAGAGAGAGAGAGAGAGAGAATGGTGCGTGGGACAGGTAGCAGTAGGGGCGGGGGGGGGGGGGGTTATTTGAACTTCATCTGCACCATCATCATTTCTTGGAAAGAGAGAGAGATAGACAGATAGATGAAGAGACAGGTTGACAGGTTGTTAGATATAGAAAGTTTCAGTTCTACTTCATCTGGTTTCGTAATTCTTTTAAAAAAAATTCTTCCTTGAAGAAAACTTCTTCCTTGAAGAAAATTTCTTCCTTGAAGAAAACTTCTTCCTTGAAGAACAATTCTTCCTTGAAGAAAACTTCTTCCTTAAGATAAACTTCTTTCTTGAAGAAAAATTATTCCTTGAGGAAAATCCCTTGAAGAAAACTTCTCCCTTGAAGAAAAACTCTTCTTTGAAGAAAACGTCTTCCATGAGGAACAATTCTTCCTTAAAGAAAAACTCTTCCTTGAAGAAAACTTCTTCTTTGAAGAAAATTTCTTCCGTGAAGAAGGATTATCCTTGAAGAAAACTTCTTCCTTGAAAGAAAATTATTCCTTGAAGGAAGCTTCTTCTTTGAAGAAAACTTCTTTCCGAAAGAAAACTTCTTTCCGAAAGAAAACTTCTTTCGTCTCTCACCAAAAGAGGAAACCCTGGCACTTGAGAAATAGATAATTTTTACATTTGCTGTGAATATTTTAATATTATGTGCTTCAGTAAATACAGTGCCATGGTACATGTAAATGAATGTTTTAAAAGTTGCTTCCATCCTTGTTATTTCTCTCTCTCTCTCTCTCTCTCTCTCTCTCTCTCTCTCTCTCTCTCTCTCTCTCTCTCTCCTCTCTCTCTCCTTCTTGCAGCAGCACTGGTGATTTTACATTGTTACATTGCCATCAAATTATTTATATTTGTTCCTTCTTGTTACATTCTTGCCCTGTGATAAAATTCTCTCTCTCTCTCTCTCTCTCTCTCTCTCTCTCTCTCTCTCTCTCTCTCTCTCCATCAAATTATTTATATTTTTTCCTTACATTCTTGCCCTGTGATAAAATTCTCTCTCTCTCTCTCTCTCTCTCTCTACTCTCTCTCTCCTCTCTCTCTCTCTCTCTCTCTCTCTCTCTCTCTCTCTCTCTCTCTCACCATCAAATTATTTATATTTGTTCCTTACATTCTATTCTTGCTCGGTGATAAAATTCTCTCTCTCTCTCTCTCTCTCTCTCTCTCTCTCTCTCTCTCTCTCTCTCTCTCTCTCTCTCTCTCTCTCTCTCTCTCTCTCTCCATCAAATTATTTATTTATATTTGTTCCTTACATCCTTGCCCTGTGATAAAATTCTCTCTCTCTCTCTCTCTCTCTCTCTCTCTCTCTCTCTCTCTCTCTCTCTCTCTCTCTCTGTGCTCTAGTGCTAGCCTTGTGAAATTGACGCTATATCAATCGCAGATAATGTCACTTTGCCACAATATGAATTCATTCGATCCCCTTAACATTAAAATCTCACATATTTCAGTTCCTCCGAAGATCCTCCCAAGGAGGAGCAGTTCCCAAGTAGGAGTACCTTTGGAGGGCACGGCCAAGCTCTCGTGCAGGTTCCAGGCGCGCCCCGTGCAGGATGTGAGGTGGTACAAAGGCCCCCGGGAGCTGAAATCCCACGAGCCCGGAATCACTATCAAGACGTCCAGAGAAGAGGTGAGGAATAATTGGAATTAGGAGTTTTTTTGTTATTGCTCGGTGTGATATATATATATATATATATATATATATATATATATATATATATATATATATATATATATATATATATATATATATATATATATATATATTCGGGTCTGACTGACGTTTCGTTTAGAAACAAGACTTGTGTATGTATATGTATGTGTATATATACGCATATATTTACATATATACAGTATATATATATACATGAATTTATATATGTATATATATATATATTATATATATATATATATATATATATATATATATATATATATATATATATATATATAAATACAACACACATATATACATATATATATATGTATGAATTTATGTACACACACACACACACACACACACACACATATATATATATATATATATATATATATATATATATATATATATATATATAAATACAACACATATATACATATATACATAGGTATATAAATTATATATATGTGTGTGTGTATAGATAGATACATATACATATATAAGCATATATATATATATATATATATATATATATATATATATATATATATATATATATATGCTTATATATGTATATGTATCTATCTATACACACACACATATATATAATTTATATACCTATTTATATATGTATATATGTGTTGTATTTATATATATATATATATATATATATATATATGTGTGTGTGTGTGTACATAAATTCATACATATACATATATATGTATATATGTGTGTTGTATTTATATATATATATATATATATATATATACATATATAATTATATTTATATATATTGTACATACATATGTATTTACAGTATAGGCTACGTGTGAATATATATTTATATATGTATATATATGTGTATCATATAAATATAATGATTTATCTATCATTTGAAAATCTGCAGTAAGATTACATAATATTATCTCCCGCGAGGTTATATTGTGAAAATCGGTTATTTATTTACAAGGTGAACCTTCACTAAAAAATTTTTAGTCGTCCCTGAATGGTTACCTGAAGAACGTATAAATATTGTAGTTGGCTGATTGGTATAGATTTCAGTTATACTTTCTAGAACAGCTCTGCGGAAAAAGGTGAAATAAGCGTACACAACTCTAGCAAAAACAGGGGGAAATGGCCCCTTTAGTTCATGCTGCAATGGAAGGATGTACTAGCTATGCATTGTATAATTCAGATACACGTCCCTGAACACCTCTTTGAATAGCATTTTACCGTGAATGTATTTTCAGTTTTAGCATTCGTACCCCATTTCCCACGAGCGGCGGCGAGTGGAGAAGATTCCTCGTATACGGAAAGCGTATGATACGAGTATGAACTGTGTATGTTATTTCCCCGCTCGCATAAAAATCCTCTTTGGCGTTGCTTTATTTGTCTTTGTGAGTTTTGATTGATGTGCGCTGCAAATGTTCATTTTGCTCTGATAAACAGGCGATGATGTTTTCCGTGTAATCGGCGCCGGCGAAAATTGCGTATTGGTCAAACACCGGCTATAATATAACACTCTCAGTCATTCATTTAAACCGGAACACGGAATGCTTATTGATAACATATGTGGGGGCCATGAAATGAGCGGAAATATTCGGTGTGTTCAAATTTGTACATTTCTTTTTTTTTCGTTTAAGCTTCTGTTCGTTATGCAAATAGGCCCAACGCGAAGTGAACGCTTTTATTAAAATGCGCATGTTTGCCAACCCCGTCGCTTTTCAGGGAACCAGAGTGATGTTCCGTTGGATGTACTCGTATATCGCCGTTTCTTGTACAAAAGATTATTGATGACTTATTATTATTATTATTATTATTATTATTATTATTATTATTATATTATTATTATTATTATTATATTATTATTATTATTATTATTATTATTATTATTAGTCAGAAGATGAACCCTATTCATATGCAACAAGCCCACCAAAGGGGGCATTGACTTGAAATTCAAGCTTCCAAAGAATATGGTGTTCATTTGAAAGAAGTAACAGAAGGCAATGGGAAGTACAGAAAGAGGAGATTATAATTAGAAAAACAGACAAATTAACAAACCTAAAAATAAATAAAAATGTAAGTAAAATATTAAAATACAAGGAGAATTGTATTAGGGTAGTAATGCATCGCATCTTCGCTTGAATTCTGAAGCTCCAGTTACACAACATCCTTTGGGAGGATTTGTCATATATAAGGAAACTATAGTCGTGATATTAACAGTGATTTAATACTTGAAGCTATCGGAAGTAAGGTTTAGTTAAAATTCAAAGTGGCGTTTCACGATTCAGTGGGCAAAACCCATGTCAGTAGAATGTTTCCATGAATAGACAGTGCCCGTCAGTTATGTATCAACCCCGATGTTGAACTATACCCTGTCTTACTTGGATCTTTCCTAGATAGTGACCGGCAACAAAGGTTCGGGGGTAGTTACTCTTTCCTAGATAGTGACCCCCAACAAAGTTCAGGGGTCATTACTCTTTCCTAGATAGTGACCCCCAACAAAGTTCAGGGGTCATTACTCTTTCCTAGATAGTGACCCCCAACAAAGTTCAGGTGTCATTACTCTTTCCTAGATAGTGACCCCCAACAAAGTTCAGGGGTCATTACTCTTTCCTAGATAGTGACCCCCAACAAAGTTCAGGGGTCATTACTCTTTCCTAGATAGTGACCCCCAACAAAGTTCCCGGGGCCGTTACTCTTTCCTAGATAGTGACCCCCAACAAAATTCCGGGGTCTTTGCTCTTTCCTAGATAGTGACCCCCAACAAAGTTCCCGGGGTCGTTACTCTTTCCTAGATAGTGACCCCCAACAAAATTCCGGAGTCTTTGCTCTTTCCTAGACAGTGACCCCCAACAAAGTTCCCGGGGTCGTTACTCTTTCCTAGATAGTGACCCCCAACAAAGTTCCGGGGTCGTTACTCTTTCCTAGAGAGTGACCCCCAACAAAGTTCCGGAATCGTAACACTTTCCTAGATAGTGGCCCCCAACTAAGTACGGGGGTCGTTATCTAGGACTAATTTTTCTTGGGGGTCATTATCTTTGTGATATTTACAGTCTTTTGTTTATGTTTTTACGGTCATCCCTAACGGGCTTGTACTAAACACACCGTAGAGGTGGATACATACCGTGATAAAACCCTTGGAGGCCAATGTCTAGGAAAGATCCTCTTTCTTATATGTTATTGTGCTTCTTTCTACTCTGTTCCCTACAGTTAGTACTGTTTTTTTTTTATTTAAGATAATAAAGATATAACTAACCCAACAGTGCCTCAGTGAATTCAGTTCTTGAGTACTTTTAACAATTTACTTGGAACCTTGAAACTTAAATAATAAACTTCCCACTGATTTGTCAACGTTTGGCATTATTCTGCCGAATATTATGTCTTCATGATCTATTTCAACAGTAACAGCAACAGCTGGTCCGCTGGTACAGTTGTTAGTGTTGTATGCCACTCAGATGTCGCGGGTTCGCGTCTCCCCCAGGTCGGTGAAAAGTCACCGGCTCTGTATCATGATCAGTTACTGCCGCAGTGTGGCGTCGGGGGTGGGAGGTTGAAACCAACATTCTTTGGAAGCTTGAATTTCAAGTCATTGGCCCCTTTGGTGTGCTTGTTCTACGTGAATAGGTTTCATCTACTGAAATAATAATAATAATAATAATAATAATAATAATAATAATAATAATAATAATAATAACAACCATGTTTATTGGCTTATCACATTATCCGCACAGTATCCACTCAGTGAGTTAGTTCTAACATTTGGTTAGAAGATACTGTTATTTTCTGTCCGATCTTTTATAGACATTCTACCGCCTTCCTTGTTTCACCAATTCTGTAATTCTCCTCTTATCACATCCTTCTATCCCCAATAACATTTACTCCCTAATGCAATTACCCAAATGCATGAATAACTTCCATTCTTCAATTCCATGCTAACATGTAATGTTGCATATTACTCCACCCTTGCTAACGTTCCCTTTCAGTTGCGTTTTTCTGAATACTCTTGAAAACTTTCACCAGTATCTGTAGCCACTCTTCACTGTTGCCAGTTAAGCCAACAAATGTCAGCCCATCCACACTCCATTCGCGACCCCATTACCAGCCGAATAGATTTGACTCTCATCTGTACTTTACTGTATGTCCTTTGTCATTCCGCCCATAGAGCAAATGTGAAAGAGAAACAGACACTTCAGTGAGACCCAGTTTACAACAAACGAGTCAGTCTCTTAGCTACAGACTTTGCTTTAGACTTAGTTAATCTTTCTTATTGTAATATCATGATCACATGTACCTTCGTACAAGTGAGTAACATCTCATATATATATATATATATATATATATATATATATATATATATATATATATATATATATATATATATATATATATATATATATATGTGTGTGTGTGTGTGTGTGTGTGTGTGTACATATGTATACATATGTATTATAATATATATATATATATATATATATATATATATATATATATATATATATATATATGTATGATACACATATATATATAAATATAAGTATATATGATGCATATATAAATATATATATGTATATATATACATATATAACCGTTCTTAAAGATGATAGGGGGACACTGTAATTAGCAATAAAACGAGGGAAATGCTTTTTTTTATAGTTATTGATCAGCTTCAAACCAGAGACAACTAGTTTACTTCCGACTGAAAGAAACGCACTCATTAGTCCACCATGATTAACCATAAAAACCATTTTAATCGTTTAATTACCGATTACACTATCTGTCTATCGCCTGTAAAAGTGATTTAGGTTTGAAATGCAGACTGTCCTGTCCTGCCAGAGTTTTATCACGATGGAAGATATATATATTATATATAGTATAATATATATATATATATATATATATATCTATATATATATATATATATATCTTTCTTTGCATCTTTTCTCACTTTTATGTGGCGTCGATGTTACTAACAGTTTTCCCTTTATATATATATATATATATATATATATATATATATATATATATATATATATATATATATATATATATATATATATATATATATATATATGTATATATATATGTATATATATACATATATATAATTATTATAACAGCCATAAAGCCCTCTCAGTTTCCCAATTAATGGTATCTCAATATTTTTCGATCTTTGATACTGCACGCGTACCCTACAGATTATTTAATTTCTCAGCCTTCACCTTTTTCACTTGCATTCAGTATCCACACTTTACTTGTAGGAAGGAGAGTTGGCTAAACAATTGCAAGGTACCTTACTCCTAGTTTTGCATCCGCTGACAATACCCTTCACCCCAAATGCTTATGCTTGGCAAACATGCTGCTGTCCCCTATTGCTTCACTAATTCTGCCAGTTATCTCTCCTTTCGTTCTACCATCATTTATTCCATTTATTTACAGATTCTCAGTAAGATGATCTACCTCCATTCTTCCGCAATCCATACAAACATTTATTGCACCATATTTCTCTCTTCCATTAACCTTCACAACCTTAATCTCGTTAACATCCACTTTTAGTTATGCATACCACCAACATTCTTAAAACTTTTTTTACTAGAGTCTGTAGCTTCTCATCACTAGCACCAACTAACATGAAGGCACATTTTATACTTTTCTTAGGCCCACTTCGATAATATAACAGTCACTCACATATTTACATATTCGAACACACACCTCCCTTCCCTCTTAAAATCTGTAGTTGGTGTTGATAAATTGCAATACAAACCTTACATCTTTAATACTTTTCTTATTGCCTCTGTCATTTCAATGTTCTTGAATACGTCATAAAGCATTTTTCCTCAGTTCTCATTCTCATTCTCCTCTTCCCCTTTTGAACACTACTTTTCCTGCAGTATCAGTCTTCTTCATCTTTTTCCCTGTCAAACAAAACCTTTCCATACATCTATCGAAGAATATTGTTTCATTTTTTGACTAATAGTTCTTACAATCACCTCTAATGTCTTTGCCATATGCAAAGGAGCACTTATTCCCCTCACCCTTTCCTCGGGAACTTTTCCTGTATCCACAGATGCCATGTACAATCTGGTCAGCTGCTTTGTGATGCTCTTACCGTCATAAAACAGCATCGTACTTTTAACACTAGAAGCTGGTGCCTTTTTGTTATTCAGCTTCTTACCCAGTCTTCTTCAACTGTCATTGCCACAAGAATTTCATTTTTTAAATAAAAAATTTAAAAAATTCTGTCATTTTCGCACACACACACATATGTATACACATATATATGTATATATATATGTGTGTCTGTAAACTTTATATACATATATATGTATATACATACATATGTGTGTGTTACTGATTGACATAATTTCCTCCAATGTCCTAGAACTAACAATCCTTTGATATAAGTTACCTAGATAATAATAACACACAGTGTCATTCACTCTTTGTGCTCTTTGTCTATGAACTGAATGATATCGTATGCAAAAGCGCCTGTACACTAACATGCCCTGCAAAGAGGCGACAAGAGACTACACGAGAATAACAGAATTAAATCACTTTCGACTCGTATGGAGTTCATAGTGCCCGACTGGTTTACGTACTCGATTTTCTGCCTGATACCGAGGCAGACGCGAGGAGCAGTTTCTATTTTGAGAGAGAGAGAGAGAGAGAGAGAGAGAGAGAGAGAGAGAGAGAGAGAGAGAGAGAGAGAGAGAGAGAGAGATGGGAATCCCTCGCCTTAATAGTATTTAGAAATTTTTTAAATGCCCTTAATAGCATTTAGAAATAAATATTTTTCAGTCAGAGAGAGAGTCAGAGAGAGAGGAGAGAGAGAAATTAATGGCCTTAATGGTATATAGATTATTCTTCAATCAGAGAGGGAGAGAGAGAGAGAGAGAGAGAAATCCTTGTCTTTATAGTATTCTGAAACATTCTTCAGTCAGAGAGAGAGAGAGAGAGAGAGAGAGATAATCTTGGCCTTAATAGTATTCTGAAATATTCTTCAGTCAGAGAGGGAGAGAGATAATCTTGGCCTTAATAGTATTCTGAAATATTCTTCAGTCAGAGAGGGAGAGAGATAATCTTGGCCTTAATAGTATTCTGAAATATTCTTCAGTCAGAGAGAGAGAGAGAGAGAGAGAGAGAGAGAGAGAGAGAGAGAGAGAGAGAGAGAGAGAGAGAGAGAGAGAGAGAGAGTACATAATTAGACCCATGAACGAAGTGTCAGTATTCAGCATTTGTGGGAAAATGTGTACGCGTGGTCTTGTGTATGCGTATGTGTGTGTGTATCAACTGGATCTTAATAAATCCAGGATAGGAACTCAATATAGCGATGAATTTAATTAAAGAAGGGTTGAACTGCGCTAAAGTAGATAAGTCGAGCTGATTCGCCTCGTTTCAGTTCAATTCACGTGACGATCAGTTCGTCGGAAATCAGTTCACGTAACAATTTATTAGAAATCCGTCTCGTTTCCGTAGATATCTCCATATCTATCTTCTGATCACGGCTTTAACCATCCGCCATCAGTCAGTCTATCGTAGAAGGGTTTCAAAGCCCCGCTTCATCCATCCGTGTATCAACCCTGCACAAACCCATCAATCTCCTGTTCTGATGATCTGATCTATCAGTCAACGAATTAATCACCCGTCATGTCTTCCTCTCTCTCTCTCTCTCTCTCTCTCTCTCTCTCTCTCTCTCTCTCTCTCAGTGTTGGGTTAAAATTTCCCTTCATCTGTGTATAATTGCTCACGTGAAATCTCTCTCTCTCTCTCTCTCTCTCTCTCTCTCTCTCTCTCTCTCTCACACACACACACACACATACACACACACACAGTGTTGGGTTAAAATTCTCTCCATATGTGTATCATTGCTCCCCTGAAATAGATTCTCTCTCTCTCTCTCTCTCTCTCTCTCTCTCTCTCTCTCTCTCTCTCTCTCTGTGTGTTGGGTTAAAATTTCCATATGTGTATCATAGTTCCCCTGAAATAGATTCTCTCTCTCTCTCTCTCTCTCTCTCTCTCTCTCTCTCCTCTCTCTCTCTCTCTCTCTCTCTCTGCTGGGTTAAAGTTCCCTTCATCTGTGTATCATTGTTCTCATGAAATAGATTTCATTTCTCTCTCTCTCTCTCTCTCTCTCTCTCTCTCTCTCTCTCCTCTCTCTCTCTCTCTCTCTCTCTCTCTCTCTCTCTCTCTCTCTCATATTTTTGTAGATAAGCCTTAATCGTTCTCTCTGTTTCTATGCTTTTATTTTAATTAATTATTACCTACCTACTTTAATGAAGTAATAAGATAAGTGTGCATTATGTGTTATCTCAAAATTAACGCTTTCTTTCCCTTGCAGATTTTTTGAACTAAATTCTTAGCCTTCAAAATTACCTGTAGCAGTTTGGTGTGTCTTTACAAGACATATATTAATTATATGATTGCTTGTATTCATACATTTATAATAATGCAATTACATTATGAGTAATGTACCTGTATTCTTGCTGAATAAGCCATGAGGTGATTACCTTCCAAGGATCACATAATTAATGACTATTTATGATTCATTTCTCTTTATCTGAATCCTTGGTTGTTTTCAGACTTGGGAGAAATTAATTATGCTAAGAAAGGATTAGAATCTATAGAATGTACTTATTCTAAGAAAGGATTGCATTCTTATAGCATTTAATTTTTCTAGGATAGGATTACATTCTTATAGAATTTAATTACCCTAAGAAAGGATTAGAGTCCTATAAAATTTAATTATCCTAAGAAAGGGTTAGATTCTTATAATACTGATGTGTTTGTTTTATTCACGGGATATTTCTTTAAACTGAATTAATTGTAATGCCAAAGATGACAGCTGCATAACTATCTGATCTTAACCACCATCTACGAGACTTATTAAATCAGGATCCAGTGAATTACATCCCAGTCGTAGTCATTAAGACCAGATAATTATATTTCGTCAGCGTATGATATCCCTCATTTCAGCGCCGCAATCAGCCATTGGACAGAGTCATCGCTCTAAGCCCCGAAGCCAATCTTCCGTGAATAAATCAAATTGCATACTGAGGTTAGGCCAGGCCACAATCGCTACTGATTTTGCCCCCGGCCTGTCATCTGACATAAACCGGCCCTAATGGTGACGCGAGCGATCCTGACGGCGACGTCCATTAATGACATCTAATTTCACGGTTTCCCCCTCACACCAATTGCAGGGAAACGGCGACGCGGTGACGACCACTTTGATAGTGCAAATGCACAGGGCCCGGGATTTCGGAGACTACCAGTGCTTCGTCAGGAACGCGCTCGGCGAAGACAAGATGTACTTCGAGGTCATCGGTGAGTATCGCTTGTTTATTTGTCTTCTTCTTCTTCTTCTTCTTCTCCTCTTCCTTCTCCTTTTTGTGGTTTCTCACGGCGGTGCTTCGCACAGGCTATTTTGTAGACATGTTTCCTTCGTGTAGACTTTTTTCCTGTCTATTTTTTTTTTATTTTATTTATTTTTTTTTTTTTTTGCTTTCATCTTGCTGCAAACATGTGGGTTCATGAACGCGGCCTTACACAGGCTTCTGACTTCGTTTATCTTTCGGGGATTTATGAACGCAACCTTTTTTTTCGGGTGTTTACGGGAGTAATTAACCAGGTTCTCTTCTTTTACTCCTTTTTGGGGGGGGGGGTAGGGGCCAGGAGGTGTTGGTTAGTTTTGGAAAGGGGGAAGGTGATTACCCAAGGCAATTTATTAGGTTTTTTTTTTTGCAAAGTCTACAAATTTAACGTGCATTTTTCACCATGTTTTGAGGAGAAGTTTAGCCCAACTTCAGGGGTTTTTCACCTTTACTGTGTGGGTGATGTTAAGAAAAAAACTTTGGTCAAGAAAACATCTTTCCTGGATTATTTTTTTATTTGTAAGGGAGGGTTCTTGCTTTCGCCGTTGGAACAAAATTGTTTTTAATTGTTATCTCTACATTTCGCTTCGATTGTTCTAAAATTATCAGGGAATATATTTCTTATTTTTAGGTTTGTTTTAGTCGTATGTTCTGAAATTAAAGATACACGTAGGTAGAACAAACAGGAGGACGAAAAGGAGGTGATGCATATTCAACTTTATTTCCAGCCAGCGTTTCAAAGCATGGCTTCATCATCAGGGCTAAAATACATAAATAACAACAATGAAATTCAATACATAGGATGAAACGTTGGCTGGAAATAAAGTTAAATATGCATCACCTCCTTTTCGTCCTCCTGTTTGCTCTGCGTATCCGATTTGCTACATGTATATGTATATATATATATATATATATATATATATATATATATATATATATATATATATATATATAATTATATTTATATTTATATATATATATATATATATATATACATACATATATCGTATGTTTGTATATTTATATGCATACATTTATATATATATATTATATATATATATATATATATATATATATATATATATATATATATATATATATATAATATATATATATATATATATATATATATAATAGGTACATGTATGTATATAAACATATAGTATACGATATATATACTGTATATGTGTGTATACTGTATATATATATATATATATATATATATATATATATATATATATATATAAATATATATATATATATATATATATATATATATATATATATATATATATATATATATATATATATATACATACATATATATATATATACATTCACAAATATACCAAATTTACAATTCATCAGTTCTTCATCAAATGATTTTCATCTGATTCCCGCTAAAGAATTTTTTTTTAATCTTTGTTTCCGTAATTGTTTGCAATTCTTTAAATTAATGAGAAAATAATAACGAAAAATATTACACAAAAATAGCTTTTTTTATGGTGTGCCAAAAGTTAACCACAGATATCCGTGTCTAAGACCCGTTTTATTCACAAGCGTTTATCTGTCATTTACAGGGTAATTGGTTTCGAAATTAGAAAATCCAATAAACAGTTTAATGTTAATTTCTAGAAATATAAGCAATTTTAAGTGCGGATTCCATTTGTCTGTTTTCAAGTTCGACATAACTTTGATGGATAGAATTCATTAATAAATATTTATTCATCTGTAATAATAAAATCCGAGTGGATCTTGTTTGTCCTCCCCCGGATGACAGCAGGGAAGACATGACACAACCACCTTCCCCTTGCAAACCAGTTTGTCCGCCCCTGGTGGGGGAGGGGTAGGTAGGGGAACGGGAGGGTAGGGGCGACATCCACCCTCCTCCTGCAAACCTGTTTCTCCGCCCTGGATGGGGACGGAGTAGGTAGGGGATTGGGAGGGTAGGGGGGACAGCAGCGCCGGGTTCCAGCGCGCCAACAAACTCGTAAATAAATATTTATGAATCGATGATTTCCAGGTAAATGTGCCCAGAGGTGATATTCCAAGGCTAATCCTTTGGAATCGAAAATTCCAAGATAAGTAGAAGTGGTAATTCAAAGACTGGAACTAAGGAGTTTTGAATAAATATTTTCAGAGTGTGGATTCCAAGTGTAGTGGTTTGGGGTCGAGGATTCTGAATCAAGCAGAAGTTGTGAGTCTAGAAAATCTGTTTTTTTTTAAGTCAGGATTCAAGAATAGTGGAGTTGGTGAATTAATAAATATTATACAGTCAATGATTCCAACATAGAGGTATTTGAGGTAAAGATACCAAGATGAATGGGTTGAACTCTTGTATCTCAGCTAATTATATTAAGAGTAAATATTCCAAAATTACCCATTTTTAGCATAATGACTACTTCTTAATTGACATTTATATCAGAGGTAGTGGTTCATTAATATTTTATGTTAAGGTATACATTATCGACTTTGCCCGTCTCGGTTCGTGTTGTCAGTCCATAGGATTTATTTTCCGAGAGGATATTCAATCATTAGGCCTGGTTCTTGAACGGGAGGTGGAAACTGGAGAAAGTAACAGACTCAAAGTTGAACTGAGAACACTGCAGCTAGGAACTGCAGACACGCCTTAAGGAACCGTGAGTGCTTCTACAGTTATCCGCCTAGTGAACTTGCGTGCTGTCAGTGAAGAGATTCATCAGAAGATTCGTGTTATCTTTGAAGGAATAAATTTAATGCATCATATTTCCCGAAATGAATGAAACGGAAGGTTATTCATGCCTTCATCTATGATTCAGTCAGAATCAGTGCTTCTACAGTTATCCGTCTACTGAAACTGTAAGCTGTCAGTCAAGAGATTCATCAGAAGATTCGTGTTCTCACAGAAGAAATCAATTTAATGCGCCATATATCCCTATATGAATAAAACAGAGTTATTCACGTCTTCATATATGAGTCAGTCAGAATCTTCGTGCTTCTACAGTTATCCGTCTCTTGAAAATGTGTGCTGTCAGTCAAAAGATTCGTCAGAAGATTCGTGTTATCACTGAAGAAATAAATTTAATGCATCACATTTCCCGATATGAATAAAACGGAGAGTTATTCATGTCTTCATCAGTGAGTCAGTTAAAAGACAGTCAGAAGCTTAAGTGCGTCTACAGTTATCCGTTCACTGAAATTGTGTGCTGTCAGTGAAGAGATTCGTCAGAAGATCCGTGTGTTATCACCGAAGAAACAAATTTAATGCATCATATTTCCCGAAATGAATCAAACGGAAGGTTATTCATCTTTGAGTCAGTCAGAAGATTCATGTTGTCAGTAAAGAACTAAAATTAAAACCTTCGTTTTTATGACTTACTAATGAAAGAGAATCCTTTTTGCAGTCATCGAATGAAATATTAAGTAGAAACTTCATTTGGCTTGTAAAGATAAAAATTAAACCCTTCCAAGTGCCCAAAATAACACTTGAAAAGTGTTCGTTTGACTTTGTAGCTTTGCTTATGCAGTCTTTTGCAACGGGCGCATGATCAAAACATATACAGTAGATCTTAGTGATAGGGTAAAAATGACAGCGAAACAGGCTTCGTGTAAAAACTTAGATTTAACTGTAGTTTTCTTTAGTTCATGAAACACACGGCATAAACTGTAGTTTGTAGACAAACTAACAAACTAAATTGTTAAAAACCCAATCTGTTCAAACATGACTCGACAGATCAACTAAAAGAATCCATTCAAACTATTCAGTTATTAAAGGAACATGCTGTTATTATTATTATTATTATTATTATTATTATTATTAATTATTATTATTATTATTATTATTATTATTGTTGTTGTTGTTGTTGATGTTGTTGTTATTATCGTCCAATATACTCTATCATTCATGTGGAACAAGGCGGAAAGGTCATGAATTTGCAAAGCAGACTTCCAGAGAACATCGCCGGTATGTGAAGAAATGAAAATCCCAAAAAATAAATTAGCAGATAGATGAAGATAAATTAACAAACAGATAAGCATTTCGTTGCAAGAATAGCAACGCAGCTCGTGAAATCTACAGCGGAGGTGCATGAATCTTTAAAATGGCAATTGTCTCTGCTAGACTTAAAAGCCTAGGAATTACTGAAGAGAGTCAGTAGAATCTGAGATGCATCTATTTTAGTCAGTCATAAGTGTGTTAATTCACGTTCTCCATAAACCTGTCAGTAATAAAGTAAAACCGCGCTTACTATAAGCCTATTCGTAATTACAGTCAAGTTCACATTGTACAATCCTCAATCAGAAGTCAAGTTCCATAAAACTCGCTGTAGGAATGGAATATAGGGTTTAGGCCAAATCCAAGCACTGGGACCTATAGGGTCATTCAG
>JANJGK010000037.1:27833099-27839332 GCA_039081455.1 Macrobrachium rosenbergii | reverse complement strand
AGATGGTATTCATAATGATGATGATGGGTGGGTCGAAGAAAAACATGGTTGATGAGAATATATAGGTCAGAGGAAAAGTGAGAGAGAGAGAGAGAGAGAGAGAGAGAGAGAGAGAGAGAGAGAGAGAGAGTTCAATAGGTATTTTGACTTCGATCATCAATCAACCTTTACCATCCCGCCAGCGTTTTATACCATTAATCTGCTTTACATCATAATCATTAGTGGCAGTGAAGTGACAGGGTCTCTCTCTCGCTCTCTCTCTCTCTCTCTCTCTCTCTCTCTCTCTCTCTCTCTCTACACACACACACACACACACACACACACACACGGATATACATACACAAACACACACACACACACACACACATATATATATATATATATATATATATATATAAATATATAAGTAGGTGTAGGGTTAAGGATCAGTCCTTTATTCCTTTTCAAAGTTCTTTATTGTTGCTGCAACGTTTCAGGACGAAATGTCCCATTTTCAAGCTATAAAAATAGAAGTTAAAAGTTAAAATAACAACTCTGACTAAAAACTAATACACACACACACACACACACACACACACACACACACATATATATATATATATATATATATATATATATATATATATATATATATATATATATATATATACAAATAATAAAAGTCAAGTACAAAGGATAGGGAGGAATGACTACCATAAGGTGCTGAAGGCACAGACCGAGTGACAATTCGGGCCGGGTTCAGCTTTGACTGAAACTCATGAGAGATACAGAGGTGTTGAGGAAGACTGGGTGTTTAACTGTGGAACTAGTTGTTTTATGATGAGTGATTCCAAGATTGCTAAATATTGATCGTTAGGTGTTTGGCATAAAATTTTAAAATCATTGTAGTTTATGTCATATTTACATTTCTTTACATGTTCACGTATACATGAAAATTCAGGATTAGTCAATTTGACACCTGTTCTATAGCTAACGCCACGATGAGAGTCCAATCTCACTTTGAGTAACCTCCGTGTGGAGCCGACGTACTTCCCAAAATTGCATCTAGGGCAGTTAAATAAATATACGACTCCTGAGGTCATTATTGGATCAAGTTTCTCCTTATGTTTAAATAGAGATCTAATATTCATTGGGTTGCAAGGTATTAGCTTTAATTCAATGGCAGGTCAAAATTTCTCGACTAACAACTTCAATTCGCGATAGAAATTTAGGTCATGAGTAAATGGGGCACTTGTATATAACCGTAATTTTGGTACTGTGGGTATTTTAATTTTAGGATAGAAGATATTGTTTAAAAATTTGCCGAGGTGTTTATAAAAAAGCTTGGATGGAAAGCAATTGTCAGTGAAATATTGGTGGAAATAGGTTATTTCAATGTGAAAAAGGTTCCAATCAGACGTTATGTTAAAAGCCCTATGAAAGAGCGTAGACATGGAGTTTAGTTTAAAATTATAAAAGCAATTACTATAAAAATTTGAGCCCAGGCCGGTAAAAGTTTTCTTTCTAAAAACCGTGCTGTTAAAATGATCATTATATTTAAAAACTGTTACATCTAAAAATGGCAGCTTATTTTCATTTTCATATTCAATAGTAAAATTAATATTAGGATGTACTTTATTGGTATAATCAAGAAATTTGTCAGCTTGATCTTATCTCTGAACAGTAAAAAGGTTTCATCTATAAAATAAGGAATGGTGGGCCAAAGGACAATTGTCCAGTACGCGCTCCTCCAGGGAGCACATAAAAATGTTTGCAAAGGTGGGACCCAAAGGGGATCCCATCGCCATACCATCAACCTGAATGTAGGCTTTGCCGTTAAAAACAAAGGCTGTGTCCTGCACAGCGAGCTCGAGCAATTTTCTCAAATCCGTGAGGTTAAAATTATTAAAAGCGGCATCTGGGTCAGTAAAAATACGGCTAACAAATATGTAAGTATGACATAAACTACAAAGATTTTAGAATTATATGCCAAACACCTAACGAACAATATTTAGCAATCTTGGAATCACTCTTCATAAAACAACTAGTTCCACAGTTAAACACCCGGTCTTCTTCAACATCTCTGTATCTCTCACGAGTTTCAGTCGAAGCTGAACCCGGCCCGAATTGTCACTCGGTCTGTGCCTTCAGCACCTTATGGTAGTCATTCCTCCCTATCCTTTGTACTTGACTTTTATTATTTGTATATATATATATATATATATATATATATATATATATATATATATATATATATATATATATAATATATATATATATATATATATATGTATGTATTATGTGTGTGTGTGTGTGTATTAGTTTTTAGTCCGAGTTGTTATTTTAACTTATAACTTCTATTTTTATAGCTTGAAAACGGGGCATTTCGTCCTGAAACGTTGCAGCAACAATAAAGAACTTTGAAAAGGAATAAAGGACTGATCCTTCGTCCTAAACCTACTGATGTCTACTGGTTGATAGAACCCCCTCACAATCCTCAATATATATATATATATATATATATATATATATATATATATATATATATATAGTTATTTATTTCTTCCTATTGACTCATCCCTAAGGCTATGGACTTCCTGCCTTGCTCCTCTCCTCTCTCTCTCTCTCTCTCTCTCTCTCTCTCTCTCTCTCTCTCTCTCTCTCTCTCTCTCTCTCTCTCTCTATATATATATATATATATATATATATATATATATATATATATATATATATATATATATATACATATATATATATATATATATATATATATATATATATATATATATATATATATGTATATTTTTTTCCTAACTGCTATGTATCTATTGTTAGCTGCACAACACCTGCTCTCCTTCCTATCTCTAGTGATGTTCTTCCAAGTTTGGTTCTCACACATTTAATTTTATCTTTCGTACTTGTAGCCTTCGATTTTCTTAATAAAAATTCAAATCACCAACTTACTTCTGTCAGCATTTTGCCCTTAGTTGCTCTTTGATATTTGTCTCGGGGACTAAATCTGCTTCCGTAAATGGAGGTGTTTTGTTTGGACTGCCATTTTTAAGAGTCCCGGTCTGAATAATGCTCTCCTATCTCGGATGCTTCATTGGTCATTATCTTTCTTATTAGGATTGAATCAAGGATAGTTCCCCTAATCAGTGACTCCTTACTTATCTTTACTGTCGGTCCTTTTACAAACTCCAGGTGGCTTCTTTGTCTTCTTTTACATCATCTAGGTGCTTTTCTTATTTCCTTATACGACCTCAAGGAGGGACCCCTGTCTTCTTTTACAACCTCAGTAAGTTACCGTTGTCTCCTTTTACAGGCTCAAAGTGGAGCCTTTGTCTCCTTTTACAACCTCAAAGTGGAGCATTTGTCTCCTTTTACAGCCTCAAAGTGGAGCCTTTGTCTCCTTTTACAACATCAAAGTGGAGCCTTTGTCTCCTTTTACAACATCAAAGTGGAGCCTTTGTCCCCTTTTACAGTCTCAAAGTGGAGCCTTTGTCTCCTTTTACAACCTCAAAGTGGAGCCTTTGCCTCCTTTTACAACCTCAAAGTGGAGCCTTTGTCTTCTTTCACAACTTCAAAGTGGAGCCTTTGTCTTCTTTCACTACTTCAAAGTGGAACCTTTGTCTCCTTTTACAACCTCAGAGTGGAATCAGTGTCATCTTTACAGTTTCAAGATGGAGCATTGTTCTCCTTTTACAAGTTCAAAGTGGAGCCTTTGTATTCTTTTACAATATCAGAATGAAACCTTTGTCTCCTTTTACAACCTCAAAGTGAAGACTTTTTCTCCTTTTACAACCTCAAAGTGGAGCCTTTGTCTCCTTTTACAACCTGTAAGTGGAGCCTCTATCTCCTTTTACAACCTCAAGGTGGAACTTTTGTTAGTATTCTCTTTCAGCAACTGCACCTTTAAACTGAAGTTCATTCTGCTTAGTGGGTCCAGTGTTAATCCGTCCTCCCTTTATTCAACCTCGTACTAATGGTCAATTAAGTTCTTCTGCATTCTGAGAGAGTATAGCTTCGTCTCTTTTTCCCCTCTATTTTCAAGCTTCGAAACTCTTGTCACGTTAATTCGGGATTAATTATTGTTAACCGAAGCACCACAGTTCGGATATGAAAGAAAAATATTGGAGTTTGAAAAGATATACTGTGGCTACGGAAGAGACTACATCTGCATACCTATCGACACACCTCTGGTGCTGAAACTAATTAAATTATTGATTTCAAACAGTTTTACGTAAAGAGGTTCTCTTGGTTTTACGAGCACGAAATGTAGTCAAGACTTACTTGATCAATCAATTTTATGCTTTAATAAACATTAGACAGATAAGGGCTCATACAGTCATAATCATATATAGATATGCAGCTTACAATCTGCATATGTTCGTTCTGAACATACAATGTTTCACGTATATCTATAAAAATAGAAAATGAGTAAAAATCGAAGAAAGGTAAGAAAGGAGCAAAGAAGTGTTAGAGTAAAAGACTAAAAAGAGAAAGTGCAGGGTACAAGTAAAAGGAAATCCATGATTATTTGCTTTTCAGAATTTAATGAAATGGAAAGATGGGTAAAAAAAATTATTCATAACTATGCTTGCAAGTACTAACAACGGAAAGCTAGTAAAAAGTTATAAATATCCCTGCATAGTTCAGGGGCATAAACTTTTTATCTTCATTCATAAATGTCTAAATAAAATAATGGCGCCAATTAGGCTTATGAACAAATATGCACCAACGTATTGACGCCGAAAATCACATACATAATAATATATACATGTGTACTTTCCCTTTCCGTTTCTTATTTACTTTAGACCTGGGTTGGATACTGGGCGAGGGAAGATGCAACAGCTGTTCTTATGTCAAGAAACCTTTGAGTGTGTATAAAAAGAGTACATATTCTTAAGTGCACGTTTATGTAAAAGTCTAGAGCGAACAGTGCAAAGCTTTCAGTCATTCAGTTCCCGAGAAAAAAATATGAAAATCATACAAAGAATTTTTTTTTGTGTGTGTTCTCCAGCTTAAAGATTCCGTCTAAATATATCGTAATTACGTTAATGTAGTAGCTTCTAGGGACCGAATTAGGCCAGATAGTAGCCATACCAAAAGGAAATTTTAGCGGTTGAACCACAAAATTATATACACCAAGTTCGCCAAGGTGAGTAGACCTCCAAATTCTTCGCATGCCTGTGGTTGCAAATTAACTGGAGCTTCACTTACTGTCTGCTTTATTCCTAAGGTGTTTCTTTGCGTAATTTTCTGTACGGTGGCCGACGGGACGGGCAGTCTGATGCCCTTGTGTTTCCCAGGTCAGATGGAAACCTGAGCTTCATAAACGTTGTTAGAATTTGCATTACATCATGATCGATCGGACTAATATAAATTAGAGCCAATGAATACAAAAATAGCAAAGAACAAAAATATGAGGAAGGAAGCAGTAAACGCAACTCTTGAAAGGTAGAATAACTGTAGGAATCTGGGAGCATCGAAGCAGGAAGAGAATTTCAAAGCTTAAAAGTGGAGTGGAGTCTTGAAAGCATCGAGAACTGAAAGAAAACTAGGTATTTTTCGACATATGAAGGAGTCTCTCTCTCTCTCTCTCTCTCTCTCTCTCTCTCTCTCTCTCTCTCTCTCTCTCTCTCTCTCTTCTGCAGTGCTTTTTGTTGGATTGTGTGTCCATTATCTTTTTTTTTATTATCTTCGCTGCTGTAGCATCATCTGCTAATGCTGAATCTGCTTTTATTGCGTGGACATATTTTTAATTGTACCGAAGTATAGTGAGAAACTTAACCTGTCCGTTGGGATTTTAATAACTTATTTAGAACTGTGGAAATTAACGAAATGTAATGCAGCATAAAACGAGTAAAAAATGCCTCGAAGTTTCTTTGGCGCAATCGAGTTTTCTGTACATCTGCTACAGCGTATAATCAAGGCCACCAAAAATAGATCTATCTTTTGATGGTCTCGGCATCATGAGCCGTGGCCAATGAAACTGTAGTCACGGGCTGGTGGTGGCCTGTCCTGTATCATTGCCAGACGCACGATTATGGCTAACTTTAACCTTAAATAGAATAAAAACTACTGAGGCTAGAGGGCTGCAATTTGGTATTTTTGATGATTGGAGGGTGGATGATCAACATACCAATTTGCAGCCTTCTAGCCTCAGTAGTTTTATAGATCTGAGGGCTGACAGAAAAAGTGCAGACAGAAAAGAGCGTGGACTGAAAAAGTGCGGACGGACAGACAAAGCC
>JANJGK010000037.1:27828099-27830599 GCA_039081455.1 Macrobrachium rosenbergii | reverse complement strand
ATATATATATATATATATATATATATATATATATATATATTTTCGTGATTCAGTTATATACACACACGCACACACATATATATGTGTGTGTGTGTATTTATGTATATATGAATGTGTGGGAACCTGCCAAGATACATCTATATATATATATATATATATATATATATATATATATATATATATATATATATATATATATATATATATATAGTCAGGAAGTGTTCCAAGTACCTGGTTATTTCACAACTAATCACAGAATTCAAAAATTTACCTCACTTCAGCCTGATACCTGAACTTTCATAACAATAAAATTACGACTGAGTACTCTAAAGGCAACAGTGATCAGTTAAAAAGCTTATTAATCATGTGAAAAATTAGACTAAGTTTATCAAAACAAGTGTGAGGTACCAACAATTAAACAAGAAATATACTAAAGTAAAATGGCATCACTCCATAAAGTACTTTAACTGTTTCCCTGGTCGTAAGTCACTTAAGCAAAACTAAAGGAACAAAAGATTTTTATCACTTTGCTTTATGCACCCAGTTAATCCTATTCACTGGTGGTCAATAAATGAAACACTATTTTTTTCATTTTAAATATAAAAGTTTATTTTTGAATTCAAAATTTATAATTAGAGTTCACATTCTGAAAAAGTTTACTGTTATTGAAAACAACCCAAGATTTAATTAATTCTTGAGTTAAATTACAAAGGTTAATTTATCAAGAAATTAATTCAATCATGCAAAATTTAAACTAGTAAGAATTACTCAAGATTTGAAAAGAAAATCTTAATAAATGAAAATTAAATCAAGAGAGCTATGTTAAATTATCAAGAATATTTAAAATGTTAAGGAAACAAATGTTAAATAACCACTATATAAGATACGAAAAATTAAGAGATTGTAAACACAAGAACACACAAAAATACACAAAAGATTTACCAAAAACAATTTCACTAAGGCAAAAATCCCTTAATATACCTTATTATACCATGGTAATAATAAGTGAAATTCACTTTACCTTACACAAGCTTGTGAAAACTTTTACAAAATTTACTCCAAATGCAGCTGCTTGAGATTCACAAAACACACTTTTTTGTTAGGTGCCATTATGAATATATATATTTTTTGATACATTATCAGATCTCAAAACCTAAGATTAATATCAGCAACCACATAAATATTTTACATTAATAGCTTCTCTCTTTTGAAGAGAGAGAGAGAGAGAGAAAGAGAGAGAGAACCACATGAACAGTCTCTGAAATCAGAATGAGCAAACTTTTATGATTTCCAGCAAGAAGCAAAACCCCCATAGAATTACGTCATTATTAAGGCATTTTGGGAACGAGATACAATAGAAAACTCTAGACAAGGAAGATAACAGCACTTCCTGTGCAAAACGTCTTGGGGCTGCAATCTTACAAAACATGACATAATCAATCGAGACATGTGCTTTTACTCTCAAAAAGGTGTATGTGACTCGAACAGAAAATCGTATTGGACGCGATCAGAACAATTGCCATGTGCTTCGGTGCAATGACTTGTTCGTATTTCTCAAAAAGGTACATGTCTTTACCAGAAAATCGTATGGGACAAAGCTTTTAACGAAATGTTGACACGACTCGACTGTTATTTCTCTCTTATCAGTGCGTTATCTTTCATGATGAGGATCAAAGCAAAACAAAGCATTCCCAGAACACGTGGCTGGGAGGCAAAATACATGATCGTATACTACATTATTATTAAAAACATATTATTAATTCTAAATTATGCTGTTAAGCTATCTAAATCATTAATTCTTGTGAGATCAGACATTACTTTACATACGATATTTCAACAACTATTATCATTACACATAATACATTATAACTAGAATAGTAAATATATCAAAATCATGGAATGATAAACATATTACAAGGCAATATCATGAAAAAAATATTATATATATATATACACACCCACCACACACACACACATCTATATATATATATATATATATATATATATATATATATATATATATATATGTATATATATATATATATATATATAATATATATATATATATATATATATATATATATATATATATATATATATATATATATTCAGCTAAAAACATAGGACAAATAAAAGAAAGAAGTACCAAGCTCTTTCGTGTTATATCCAACACATTTTCGAGGTGCAGTGTACCATAAAAATGTGTTGGAAATAACACGAGAGAGCTTGGTATGTCCTTCTTTAACTTTTCCTGTGGCCTTAGCAGAATATTTTGTCACACGTTGTTGAGTTATATATATATATATATATATATATATATATATATATATATATATATATATATATATATATATATATATATATATATACATACATATATATATATATATACACATATATATATGTATAATGAATATAATCACTTTTGCACGTGATTCATTTATCACACATTACCACAGGTGAAAAATAAGAAACGGGGTGTTAGGTCTGGACTGGTTTC
>JANJGK010000037.1:27800599-27823099 GCA_039081455.1 Macrobrachium rosenbergii | reverse complement strand
ACGCGAAACTCATGGAATTACCAATCTCGTTTACTTATTAAGATTTTGGCAGTGATACAAATACGTCTGGAATAACGATGGAGTAATATAATAATTACCGAAGAATTTTTACGTTTTACTGGAAATCTCCGTCAAGTGATTTATGGAAACAGGAAACTGGAATGTACTAATTACTGGAAACACTTGTCGGTGAAGCAGAATCCAGGTATTAAGTACTGACTACTGCAAATACTGACATTCACTCACGCATGGTAGCATTCTCGGTTGTAATAGTAGAAGCAGTGACTGAATAGAATAGAATATCTCTTGTGGAACTTTGAGGTCAGTCTACTTTTCAGAGGCATTTAAAAAGGTGGAGTAACTTAGCCAGAATATATTTTAAAGAGCATGACATTGATGGACTGCGTTGCGTCAACAAGGGCCTTTGGTTCTAATTCATTTCGGAAATTAAGTTTTCCCTTTTTGGAGTAATCTGCGAGTGTAGGTGATAGAACGGGCCTTGAGACTTGTAAGAAAATAATTTAGAACGCTTCTTATATTTTTATTAATATGGTTTGATCGAGTACATGGAACGGGAGATGATGGTATACTTATGAAGAGGGTGTGCAATGGAGAAGGCTAGGAAGCAGGGAGAGGGAGGTTTAGACCAATGGGTCCCAACGTGGGGCGTACACCCCACCAGGGGGGTATTTTGATTTTTAAGGGAGCCAATTCGAGAATGTTTAGACCAAGTTAATGGTCTTTTAGGCTTCCTCCACGTGAAAATAAAAATTATAAATTATATATTACCACAGGGGCCATCAGGATTTTAGAGGTGATCAGGTAGGGCATGGCCAAAAAAGTTTTGGGTACTACTGGTTTAGACAATGCTTGGTAATGGGAGTGAGAGAAGTGTTGGAAAATGTTTTAATATTCAAGAGGTAAAAAGAGACTTCAATGAGGGCGTGGACACACTACTGGTGTTTCTTTTTACAAGTATGAAGTAGCTACAAGATTTTTCCCAATGATGTTATCGCTGATTTACCTGTTGTATGGGATAATCAGGAATGCGGCCTTTTTATTTTTATGTAAAAGAAAACTATTGTGCCGGCTTTCTCTGTCCGTCCTCACTTTTTCCGTCCGCAATTTTTTGTCCGCCCTCAGAAAACTAATGAGGCTAGAGGGCTGCAAATTGGTATGTTGATCATCCACGCTCCAGTCATCGAACAAACTAAATTGCAGCCTTCTAGCCTCAGTAGTTTTTATTTGATTTAAGGTTAAAGTGAGCCATAATCGTGCTTCTGGCAACGATATAGAATAGGCCACCACCGGCCCGTGGTTAAAGTTTTCATGGGCCGCGGTTCATACAGTATTATACCGAGACCACCGAAAGATAGAATTATTGTAGGTGGCCTTGATTATACGAGGCACAGAAAACTCGATTGCCCGAAGAAACTTTGGCGCATTTTTTACTGTTATTTTTTATCCAAATCAAACTTCTATCTGAATGAATTAAATCATTTGAATCAGTTTTCAACAGAAACGTTGTCTCTCAGTTAAAAAGGGAATTGTATAATTAAATAATTGAGAGAGAGAGAGAGAGAGAGAGAGAGAGATTGGTGAAGTTGAGAAAACTAAGGCTGACTATTTAGGTATATATATGTACATACTTTTGTTCCATAAACATAAAATTGTATTTTTCAGATTTTCATTTTTTTTTAGCGCAAACTGTAGGAAACACGTTCATGTTTACCAAATATAATTAAAATTTCTGACATTTAGTAAGAGATGAAATGTTAGCCATCGCTGTCCTACAATATCATTTTCTGCAAATGTGTTGTTTACGTTCCGTGTTATTATTAGTGAAAACATGGGAGATTCGGAGGTAAAATCTACGGAAATAATACTGCACTGTTCACCTCTTGCAAAACGTTGTCATCATTATTGTGCTTTTATTTTCGTTCCTGTGCAGTGCAGGGAGCTGAATTCAAGTTAAAAATATTATTATTATGAGCCTCCCCTTATAAAATATTATCATTATGAGCCCCACCTTAAAAATATTACCATTATGAGCCTCACCTTATAAAATATTATCATTACGAGCCTCACCTTAAAAAATATTATGAGTCTCACCTTAAAAAATATTATTAAGACCCTCACTTTAAAAAATATTATGAACCTCACCTTAAAAATATTATTAAGACCCTCTCCTTAAAAAAATATTATTATTATGTGCCTCACCTTAAAAATATTATAATTATGAGCCTCACTTTATAAAATATTACCATTATGAGCCTCACCTTAAAAATATTATCATTATGAGCCTCACCTTATAAAATATTATTATGAGCCTCCCCTTATAAAATATTATCATTATGAGCCTGACCTTATAAAATATTATGAGCCTCCCCTTATAAAATATTATCATTATGAGCCTCACCTTAAGAATATTATCATTATGAGCCTCACGTTAAAAAATATTATCATTATGAACCTCACCTTAAAAAATTTTATCATTATGAGCCTCACATTAAAAATGTTATCATTATGAACCCCGCCTTAAAAATTTTATCATTATGAGCCTCACCTTAAAAATACTATTATGAGCCTCACCTTAAAAATATTATCATTATGAGCCTCACCTTAAGAATATTAACATTATGAGCCTCACCTTAAAAAATATTATCATTATGAGACTCACCTTAAAAAATATTATTATTATGAGCCTCACCTTAAAAAATATTATTAAGACCCTCACCTTAAAAAAATATTATTATGAGCCTCACCTTAAAAATATTATCATTATGAGCCTCACCCTAGAAATATTATCAGTATGAGCCTCCCCTTATAAAATATGATCATTATGAGCCTTCCCTTATAAAATATTATCATTATGAGCTTCCCCTTATAAAATATTAACATTATGAGCTTCCCCTTATAAAATATTATCATTATGAGCCTCACCTTAGAAATATTATCATTATGAGCCTCCCCTTATAAAATATGATCATTATGAGCCTTCCCTTATAAAATATTATCATTATGAGCCTTACCTTAAAATATATTATTATTATGAGCCTCACCTTATGATCAACCGAATACTGTTTTTATTTTATATTTAGAAGTTAGGAGTTTAATGAGCTGGCAGGCGCGCAGAGATCTTCTTTTAAGAAATATGTTATGATTAATCGCAGCCAGACCACATTCAGCAAAAACACTAAATATCTCCAAGATGTAGTCTTTAGGAAAACGAAAATCCGAAGTTTAATCGGCGCAATCAAGTTTTCTGTACAGTGTATATCAAGGCCACCTAAAATAGATCTATCTTTCGGTGGTCTCTGTATAATGCTCTATGAGCCGCGGCCCATAAAACTGTAACCACGGGCTGGTGGTGGCCTGCCTATATTTTTTGCCAGATGCACGATTGTGGCTAACTTTAACGTTAAATCAAATAAAAACTCTTGAGGCTAGAGGGCTGCAATTTGGTATGTTTGATGATTGGAGGGTGGATGCCCAACATACCGATTTGCAGCCTTCTAGCCTCAGTATTTTTTAAGATCTGAGGGCGGACAGAAAATTGCAGACGGACAGACAAAGCCGGCATAATAGTTTTCTTTTACAGAAAACTAACAAGGGTAAATGTTAGAAATCTAAAAAAAAAAAAAACAGACTAAACTGCAGGTGTATCATGACTATTAACAATTGAAAGTGCAGAGAAAGTAGACCATTTGGCAGTTTGTGAAAAATACCCATTTTGTTAATATAATTTAGGAAAATGTGAAAAAACAGCATGAAAATAGTTTAGCAATAATATGATACAGGGTATTGTAGCTAAATGGTCCGATGCAAGCCCCACTCAGGGCATGGTAGGTTTTTAATGGTACACGATCTCATTGTCCCTATGAGACAGAGATACGTAATTTGATGGCCACGTGAATTTACCTGTTGAGTCAACAGGAGCCATCTGCCTTGCTCCCCTAGGTCTTACATAGGTTGAAATTGGAATTGCACATACAGTATGTGTGCATCTTTGATCCTCAGAACATTGTGCAACGTCTTCTGCTGCTCATTAACCATCTTTAAACCTTGTAAGGAAATGAATATAACCAGAGTAATAAATAAATATATTCGTAAGTAAATGGTACTGGAGAAATGTCAGAAAAATTGAGACTAGATGTTTATCAAGATACAAAGAAATCATTACACTGTGTGCTGTTATAATTAGGAGCATGGAAATCCAACCACTTTCAAAATAACTATTTTGTAGTTTGTGGTAGATGAAATAAAAGGTTTCCAAGGTTGAACAGTAGATACCCTAAGGAAAGACTTGTTATCATGTTAGTATCGCCACACAACCATGACATCGGTAGTTGAAGGATTGCCCTGCCTGTTGAATAAAGGACATTAGAACTGGTTGTAACAGGTAATCTAGAATGTCTAAGAAAATAAGAATGTAACATTAATCCAAAATTTTACACTTCCCAAACACATATTATAAATTTCCCAAGATTATTGCAATGATACTGATTAATATTGCCAGGATATACAGTTCAAATGACAATCGACTATGGTATTATCGAATCTCGACAGAGCAGTCAGAGATTGCAAACATCCAAGCAGGTAATTAGGCAATAAACATAGTTACCGTGATACTCTAAATCATCCATGTTTTCTTTTGCAAAATGTAGGAACCTGCTATTTTCTTAAAATCCAAATCAATGACGGTAAATGGAATGGCAACAATTCCCAGTCAGTGATTGGATCTGCACCCTAGTCTAATCCCCCTTAGGATGGTAGTGCCGCCAGTGCACCCCATGCGGCGCACTGTAGGCATTGCTTAAGGTTCTTTGCAGCTTGCCTTCGGCCCCTAGCTGCAACCCATTTCGTTTCTTTTAATGTACCTCCTTTCATATTCTCTTTCTTCCATCTTACTTTCCACCTTCTCCTAACAATTGATTCATAGTGCAACTGCGAGCTTTCCTCCTGTTACACCTTTCAAACCTTTTACTGTCAATTTCCGTTTCAGCGCTGAATGACCTCATAGGTCCCAGTGCTTGGCCTTTGACCTAAATTCTGTATTCAGTCAATCAATCAACCAAGTCTAATGAAGCTCCCTCTGAGATGTTGCAGACATTTGAAAGAATTTTGTGAAAATCTTTTCACCTGTTTTCACGTAATCCTGATAACAGACAGATGCACAAACTGTACCTGAGATGTAAATAATGGTTCTAGAACTGAAGTTTGATTGACCTAGAAATTTCTGGGTTATGTAAAGCGCCTACAGTTCGGAGTCAGATCGAAATTCAGACATTACATTAATCTTTCGCCACGCATGTATGATATTTCCCTTATTTTTCAATATTTTCTCATTCGCCGTAGACAGGTTAGAGTTCAGAGAAACTCAATTAAGAATTTTTGCCGGTTATAATTAGGTAAGTGTTCGTATGTTGTCTTGATAGCTTGGGCGGAATTTAAACCGATATTTTATCTTATTTCCTTAAGAAAAAACTTCGTATTCTTTTAGTTTTCTGGAAAAGAAAACTATTGAGATGGCTGTCTGTCTGTCCGTCCGTACTTTTTCTGTCCGCCCTCACGTCTTAAAAACCACTGAGACTAGAGGGCTGCAAATTGGTATGTTGATCATCCACTCTCCAATCATCAAACATCCCAAATTGCAGCCCTCTAGCCTCAATAGCTTTTATTTTATTTAAGGTTAAAGTTAGCCACGATCGTGCGTCTGGCACCTCTATAGGTGTCAACAACACAGGCCACCACCGGGCAGTGGCTGAAAGTTTCATAGGCTGCGGCTGAGAGTTTCAGGGGCTGTGGCTGAGAGTTTCATATAGCATTATACGCTGTACAGAAAACTCGATTGCACCGAAGAAACTTCGGCGCCTTTTTACTCGTTTTATTATTAAAATTTGGAATACCTAGTTTATCTGATAATTGAAATATCTTGAATGAAAGACTTCACGACCTTCCCATACAACGATTTTTAAATAAATTAGTTGTAACTAACGAGATCCAACGGATGGTATTGTCATCGATCACTGAAATTTCAGACCTTAACCTAACTTCAAATTCACGGTAAGACACTGCTGTTTAGCCCAAAATTTGAATTGATAAATAGTATATAAACCTGACGTAGATCTCCATGTGAGTGTAGATTCGTTTCTCTATCCATTCTAACTTTCTTCTTTGTGTCGATGAAAATGAAATAAAATTCCTTTTTTAAACTGACCTGTATGTTTATTAAGTAAGCGACTTAACGTTACATAACTCTCAAGACCTGTAGCTTTTGAACGCGCTCACCTGTTATTAAAGAAAATTACTTTAGGTGATAAGCTCATTTCTTGGCAAGATTGGTGCTTGACAGGCGAGTGGATAATGGACTTTAATTACGTAGAATAAACGGTAATGTAATGAGGTGCTTGCTTTACTGTGACACAATTTCAAACTTAATATCGTGAATACAATCAGTTTTGAAACTGATAAGGCATGCACTTCTTATGTAGCAGGAAGCAGTCAACAGTCTCTTCATCCATTTATGTTTTTTTTATTGATTTATGTCCCCATTTTCCTATTTACGGGTGAGGGGCCATGTAGCCATTGTTGTTAAACCACCAGCGCTGTCTTGACCTCCCTATCTAGACCCTGCCCAGTCTTATTAAATATAACTTTGTACAAGAGTACATTCAGGCATAGTTATGTTTCTTGATTTGTCCGTGTTTTCTTATTTATTAATGTTTATCATTCACTCAGTTCTTTAGCTTCCCTTGCCTCAGTGTGACCCATTGTCGCTTACACTTGATTGCTAAAGCCTCCTGCAAGTTTCAGTAATTCTTAGTCTTGTACTCAAACCTTCCTCGAACCATTGTTTGACCCAAAGTTAGTATTCATTTCGTCCTGAGTCAATACACTCACAGATGTCCACAAGAGCCTCGGTGCCAACGACGCCTAGTATTCATTAGAAGGTACCCCATCCAAGTACTGATCACCCCCAGTGTTTCTCCATTGCCCTGATCTAGAGACGAGTGTTATGGCATACGTGTATTACCTGGTGTTCTGCCGTGCTCAAGATTTATTCAGCGATATATATATATATATATATATATATATATATATATATATATATATATATATATATATATATATATATATGTATATATATATATACACATACATACATACATATATATATACACATACATACATACATATATATATACATGCATAAATACATACATATAGTTATATATATATATATATATATATATATATATATATATATATATATATATATATATATATATATATATATATATATTATAATTCCCCTTCGGTGATATCCCCGAGGTAGAGTGTATTGGATATTATACGACATTTGTAGCTTAATGTTTGTGAATGTAAAAAAAAAAGTTGCAATGTAAGTGATAAAAAATCGTATGAAAAATGTGTGCGTACGTGTGTGTGTGCGTGTGTGTGTTTGTGTACCTGTATGTATGCATAATCCATTGTGATTCTTTTTATGCACTAAATATATTGAGATGCTCCACTCAGTTAAACAGGAGAAAACTGAAAGCTGGCGGAATAAGTTGAGTTCGCCCAGCTATAATTTAATTATCACCATTTCTAAAACAAGTAAAATATGCGCCGAAGTTTCTTCGCCGCAGTCGAGTTTACTGTACATCGTATAATGCTGTATACAAGTTTCTTAGCCACAGTCCATGAAACTCAGCCACGATCCGGTGGTGGCCTCAGACACGGCCCATGAAACTCAGCCACGGTCCGGTTGTGGCCTGTGTTGTTGGTACCAGTAGCAACGCCAGAAGTGCGATCATGGCTAACTTTAACCTTAAACAAAATAAAAATTGCTGAGGCTAGAGGGCTGCAATTTGGTATATTTGATAATTGGAAGGTGGATGATCTACATACCAATTTACAGCCCTCTAGCCTCAGTAGTTTTTAAGATCTGAGGGCGGACAGAAAAAGTGGGGACGGACAGACAAAGCCATAACAATAATTTTATTTATAGAAAACTAAAAAAGAAACGTCTTGGTCACTCTCCTCTTAAGAAGTTCCGATACTTTTCTGATCTAAAATTATGGGTCTTTCTTAGATAGTGACCCCCAATGGTTTTCGGGGTTCGTCATCTGGGACTAATATTTCTTGGGGGTCATTATCTTTATGATATTTACAGTCTTTTGTTTATGTTTTTACGGTCATCCCCAACGGGCTTGTGGTAAACACTCAGCAAAGGTGGATACATACCGGGTTAAAACCCTTTTGGGGGGTCACTATCTAGAAAAGATCGGAAATTAGCATTGCCTTCGTTGGTGAGTATTTCAGTCGTGTGGACGTTTAATGAGTTTTTCTTACCAAGGAATGAAATATTAAATTGCTTTTCTTCAGCTTTCCACTGAGGTGCTCTATAAATACTGTCTATATTGTAGAAGTGTTCTATAAACACTGTCTATATTTTATAGAAGTGCTCTATAAATACTTTCCATAGTTTATTGAAGTGTTCTATAAATACTGTCTATATTTTATTGAAGTGCTCAATAAATACCGTCTGTATTTTATTGAAGTGCTCAATAAATACTGTCTTTATTTTATAGAAGTGCTCTATAAATACAGTCTATATTTTATTGAAGTGCTCAGTAAATACTTTCTATATTTTACTGAAGTGCTCAATAAATACTTTCTATATTTTATTGAAGTGCTCTATAAATACTGTCTGTACTTTATTGAAGAGCTCTATAAATACTGTCTATATTTTATTGAAGTGCTGTATAAATACTGTCTATATTTTATTGAAGTGCTAGATAAATACTGTCTATATTTTATTTTCGGCAGGTCTTTTAGCTATTAGATGTCAAAAGCTCTTGCCTACAGATGCTTCGGATCAATTAGTGATGTGTGACCTGTCAGTCTTTTGAGGCTTTCTAACAAGTTTCCGTTCATAATTCAATCCTCTTCGACTACTTCACCTTCCCTGTTGTTATTCTACAGAAATCAAGTTCTCCTTTGTTCCCAGGAGGAATTTCTAACCCATTTCTTCCATGCTCTGAGAGAGAATCGTGAACTCGAGAGTCAGTCGTTTTAATCAGCCTTTACGAATCACATCAGTATGTGGAACTTTCTTCTTCAGTCTATAACATTCTTTCTCTTAAGGGGCAGATTTGCCTCCACTCAAGGACACTTAATGCGGTGCACTGTAGGCATTACTTAAGGTTTTTTGCAGCGTCCCTGTGTCCCCTAGCTGCAACCCCTTTCCTTCCGTTCATATTCTCTTTCTTCCATCTTACTTTCCACCTCCCCTAACAATTTTCAACAGTGGGGCTGCGAGGGTTTGTTACACCTTTCAAACCTTTTTACTGTTGACTTCAGTTTCAGCGCTGAATGACCTCATAGGTCACAGTGCTTGGCGTTTGGCCTAAATTCTCTATTCTGTTCAATTCTGTTTACCGAAGAGGGAAAATCCATTATGCCTTTTCTAACGGTAGTCAGAGTTGATTGGAGGAGAAGCTATGCCCGTCTCTGCGTCTGTATAAATAATCTTTCCCAATTCGATGTTATCTTTTTATTAAATACCGGAATTTAGGACCTACTTAAATGCCGGAGAGAAAAGAGAATTTTAAGTAAACCGCCCCTTCCTCCCCAACCCACCCACCCCAAAAAAATACTTAGACCCATAAGAAAGAGAAAATAAAAATATTTAATCCGTGCGATATTATGAAAAGAAGAATTGAATTCGAGAGGTTCTAACAAACAATTCCAAGACTGTAGAGGTTGTTTTTTAAAAATGAGTTTGTTTTTTCTCGAGGATGGGATACTTCTGGGAAGGCGGTGGTAGTGGGAGGAGGAGGAGGAGGAGGAGGAGGGGAGTGTAGAAAAAGAAAGATAAGAAGTATCTGAAGATAGGGATCCTATATCGTGGGGGGTGGGGGTGATTGGCCGGTGAGTTCCTAGGAAAGATTGAAGATGGTTGCTGAAAAAGTGAGACGTCGGAATTCATCTGGTTTTATGGCAATTTTTTTTCGTATCTGAACTGAAGATAGGGAGAGAGAGAGAGAGAGAGAGAGAGAGAGAGAGAGAGAGAGATGGCGATGTTGATGGCGATGGGCTTAACATGATGGCGAGATGAAGGAAAAGGAGTTTTGGCCCGTTTTTATTTCCCTTTTTACTTTTTTAGTTTTCTGTAAAAGAAAACTATTGTGCCGGCTTTGTCTGTCCGTCCGCATTTTTTCTGTCCGCCCTCAGATCTTAAAAACTACTGAGGATAAAGGTCTGCAAATTGGTATGTTGATCATCCACCCTCCGATCAACAAACATACCAAATTGCAGCCCTCTAGCCTCAGTAGTTTTTATTTTATTCAAGGTTAAAGTTAGCAATAACCGTGCGTCTGCCAACGATATAGGAGAGGCCACCACCGGGCCGTGGTTAAGTTTTCATGGACCGCGGCTGATACAGCGTTATACCGAGACCACCGAAAGATAGATCTATTTTCGGCGGCCTTGATTATATGCTGTACAGAAAACTCGATTGCGCCGAAGAAAATTCGACGCATTTTTCTATGTTTTCTGTAATCTTCACGCCATCCAGGGAAGCAGAAGGGAGAACCTTTCATTGTTTTGTGTAGCAGCTTCGTTGGGTGGGAGTTCTTGAAGACTTCCTTTGTTGTCATGTCGAGGTTGTCAGTTGCTATCTAGGACTGGTTGCTGTCATAATAAACCTTGTTGCTGCTGTTAGACACTTCGATTGCTGTCATGCTAACCCTCGTTGCTGCTGTTAGAGACTTCGAGTGCTGTCACGCTAACCCTCGTTGTTGCTTTTAGAGACTTCGATTGCTGTCATACTAACCCTTGTTGGTGCTGTTAAAAACTTCGTTTGTTGTCATATCGACATTGTCAGTTGCTATTTAGGACTTATGTTGCTACCACTGTTATCAAGTCAAGACTTGTTGCTGTCATGCTAACCCTTGTTGCTACTGTTTAGGGCTGGTTGCTGTTAGTGTGACTCGTATTGTTGTTATCGAAGAATGGTTGTCAACATAGTGGATTCCGCTGCTGTTATCCAAGATTTTAATTGCTGTCAGTGTGCGCTGTAGTTTTTGGTTGCTATCAGCGCAAGTTTTTCGCTGCTACCAAAGAGAAATTTTTCCCTGCCAAGCACTTTTGTGCTATCAAGAATTTTCTTTGCTATCATAGCAACTCTTGATACTATCATGGCAGGTTTTCCACTGCCGTCATGGAAAAATTTTTTCATGGCAAGCATTTTTCTGCTATCAATTTTTTTTTTGTTCTCATAGCCACTCTTGCTATTATCATGGCAAGTTTTTAACTGCCACCAAGGAAAAATTTTTCCCCGCCAAGCACTTTTGTTCTGTCAAGAATTTTCTTTGCTATCATAGCAACTGTTGATACTATCATGGCAGGTTTTCCACTGCCATCACGGGAAAATTTTTTCATGGCAAGCATTTTTCTTCTATCAATAATTTTCTTTGTTCTCATAGCAACTCCTTTTATTATCAAAGACTGGTCGCTAACCTGGCGACCTTTGTCGATCCTTTCTTTAACGTTTTGCGTCGTAGATGAGATAAATGTATCGTCTAGGTAGGAGATGGGGATGACATTTTGTCTGTGTGTGTGGAGTGACGATACTGAGCGTGAGAATAGGGTTCGGAGTCCGTTGCTTTGGTGATAAACCACGTGATTAAAGTTAAGTATATCTTAGTTTAACCAGACCACTGAGCTGATTAACAGCTCTCCTAGAGAGGGCTGGCCCGAAGGATTAGATTTATTTTACGTGGCTAAGAACCAACTGATTACCTAGCAACGGGACCTACAACTTATTGTGGAATCCGAACCACATTATGACGAGAAATGAATTTTTATCACCAGAAATAAATTCCTCTAATTCTTCACTGGCCGGTGGGAGAGTCGAACGCTGGGCCACTAGCGTGCTAGCCGAGAGCTCTACCCACCCCTCCAATGAAGAACTGAAACCCCGTGTTGGTGGTGGGGTAGTGCCATCAGTGCACCTCATGCGGTGCACTGTAGGCATTATTTAAGGTTCTTTGTAGCGTTCCTTCGGCCCCTAGCTGCAACACCTTTCATCCCTTTTACAGTGCCTCCGTTCATATTCTTTCTTTTCTCTTACTTTCCACCCTCTTTTAATAATTGTTTCATTGTGCAACTGCTTTGAGGTTTTCGTCCTTGTTACACCTTTCAGACCTTTTTACTCCGTTTCCCTTCCAACGCTGAATGACCTCGTAGATCTCAGAGCTAGGCCTTTGGCCCAAATGTCATATTGTGTTCTATTCTGTGGTGATGAAATAAGACCTGATAGTTGTGAGGCTAAGTACGGGCATCATTTCATTATGAGAATCTTTTTTGCAGTCATTGATTATGATAGCAAAATGAGTGTGGGCGACCCTTGGTTGGGGAAATATTAGCGGCCATTAGCCGAGTAAATGGGTGTGTGGGCGCTCATTTGTAGAGAGAACACGGTCTCACGGTCGTTGGGCGTGAAAATAGTTAGTGAGTAAATGGGTGCTGGCGCTCACTGGTAGAGAGAACACTGTCGTTGGGTGTGAGAATACGTGTGGGCGGTCATTGGGCGTGAGAGTATGGGTTGCTATTAGGTACGTGAATACTCCGTGGGCACCTGTTATTCGTGACTTTGAGAATATAAGCAACCATGATGGTTTAGAAATACGTTCAGCCGTCCTGTGTGTGAAAATAAAGAGTAAATGTTCACTGAATGTAAGAATAATCATAAAAAAAAGATAAGACGAGAGAAAGAGCTGCGGAGATATGAATGTAGATTTTATGTATGAATAAATAAGACGGCTAAAACTATATATACACCTGTGTAAGTGCATGAAGCGTCAAATTTTGATTTGAGTTTTCTGCGCAGCAACTTCTTCCATGTTTCAGCAACTGAAGTGTGGATTTTGCAGTGTTCGTTGTGTTATTCCTTCTTTTATATATGTATATATATATACATATATATATATATATATATATATATATATATATATATATATATATATATATATATATATATTACATCTAAATTGCAAACTAAACCTACTTTAACTGAGATATTTAGGATAATGCAAAAGTGTATTTTCTTTAGACTGTCATTTCCAATGATTATGACATCTAAAATATTAATTTTATATCTGTCCGCTTCCCATTCAGAAAACTCATTGTACTCTTCAACAAACAGAAATTAGGCAGAAGTGTCGACAACGTCTCAAATTAAGGAGATGCTAATATAAATATGAAATTTTTCAATTTACGGCAGTCGATACCACAAGACTCATGCACATGATATGGAGGAGATAACAGATGATATTTTAAATTTCAGGAATCCTAATCTGGGAGATTTTAATGAATTTTTCTCCAAATTGATCTCCGTAGGAGGGTATTTCCGTCAGTGCACCTCACGGTGTGCACTGTAGGCATTATTAAAGTTTCTTTGCAGTGTCCCTTCGGCTCCTAGCTGCAGCTTCTTTCATTACTTTTACTGTACCTTCATTCATGTTATCTTTCTTCCATCTTGCTAGGCCTATCCACCCTCTCCTAACAATTATTTCATAGTGCAACTGCGAGGTTTTCATCCCGTTACGCCTTTCAAACATATCTATTCTCAATATCATTTCCAGCGCTGAATGACCTCACAGGTCCCAGTGCTTGGCCTTTGGCCTAAACTCTATATTCCATTCCATCCAAATTGACTACTAACTAAGTCCAGAGCATCAAACTCAAAAGCAAATGGAAGGTGGACAAAAAATAATCCATTTTCGGACGCTTTGATCATTGGAGATACAAGCCTAAAGATTGAATTTATAGTTACGAAAACTGGCGTCACAACAACAGTAAAGAAACCCCATTTTTGCATTATGCTAACATCTCGGTTAAGATAGGTTTAGTTTGCGATTTATTTTTCCCAGCGCTTGTGATTCGCTCTCCAGAACATTCAGCCCATGAATTGCAACACACCCCTAAACAACTGTCATCTTTAAAATAGCACGGCCACGGTGTTGAGAAATCTCTATTTATAAATCCATCTAAATCTTCTGCCGTACCTCCCAAGTTAATCCCATAGCGACAGGTAAACGTTAAAATTGGAATCCGTTACTTAGACTGCATTAAAAGTTATGGCAAACCCCTAACTTTTATGTGCGTGTTGACTGAAACAGGAATATTGTTGCTGAGAGTGAAAGGAATGCTGATGTTTAATTTTTTTTAATATTTGTTTTTATTCTTAAATGAGCAATAACAAAAATGGTTGAGAGTGAAAGGAATGCTGAAGTTTAATTCTTTTTTATTCTTAAATGAGCAATAACAAAAATGGTTGAGTGTGCAAGGAATGTTGAAGTTTAATTTTTTTTTATTCTTAAATGTGCAATAACAAAAATGGTTGAGAGTGAAAGGAGTTCTGGTGTTTAATGTTTTTTTTTTAAATTCTTAAATGATCATTAACAAAAAGGGTTGAGAGTGAAAGGAATGCTGATGTTTAATATTTTCTTTTTTAATTCTTAAATGAGCAATAACAAAAATGGTTGAGGGTGAAAGGAATGTTGATGTTCAATCTTTTCTTTTTTAATTCTTAAATGAGCAATAACAAAATGGTTGAGAGTGAAAGGAATGCTGATGTTTAATATTTTCTTTTTTAATTCTTAAATGAGCAATAAGAAAAATGGTTGAGTGTGAAAGGAATGCTGATGTTTTATGTTTTTTAAATTCTTAAATGAACAATAACAAAATGGTTCAGAGTGAAAGGAATGCTGATGTTTAAAATTTTTTTAAATTCTTAAATGAGCAATAACAAAATGGTTGAGAGTGAAAGGAATGCTGATGTTTAAATTTTTTTTAAATTCTTAAATGAGCAGTAACAAAATGGTTGAGAGTGAAAGGATTGCTGATGTTTAATATTTTTTTACATTCTTAAATGAGCAATAACAAAATGGTTGAGAGTGAAAGGAATGCTGATGTTTTATATTTTTTAAATTCTTAAATGAGCAATAACAAAAATGGTTGAGAGTGAAAGGAATACTGATCTTTTACATTACTTTAATTATTAAATGAGCAATAACAGAAATGATTGAGAGTGAAAGGAATGCTGATGTTTTATATTTTTTTTTATTCCTAAATGGCCAATAACAAAAATGGTTGAGAGTGAAAGGAATGCTGATGTTTAATATGTTTTTAAAGATTCTTAAATGATCAATAACAAAAATGTTTGAGTGAAAGGAATGCTGATGTTTAATATTTTTTTAATTCTTAAATGACCAATAACAACAACGGTTGAGAGTGAAAGAAATGCTGATGTTTAATATTTTTTAATTCTTGAATGAGAGAGAGAGAGAGAGAGAGAGAGAGAGAGAGAGAGAGAGAGAGAGAGAGAGAGAGAGAGAGAACGGAAATCAAACTGACATAACGAGATTGAAAACTCTGACGGAAATCTCTCTCTCATAAGGTTGAAGAGACGATTAGATCTGTCAAGAAGGACGATTGGAACTTGGGAAAAACATAGAAAAAAAAAGAGTTCCGAGGACTGTATTTAAGATGCAAATGAAGAGGAAGAAGAAAGAGAAGAAGAAGATTCTCCTGTCAGTGGGTTGAGGAAAAAGCGAATAAGTTTTCTCGAGTCAATTACCTGAAGAACTGTTCATTCCTTTTACTTTACCTCCATTCTTATTATCTTTCTTCCATCTTGCTATCCACCGTCTCCTAACAATTATTTCATAGTGCGACTGCGAGGTTCTCCTCTCGTCAGACCTTTCAAACCGACCTACTCTCAATTTCCTTTCCAGCGCCGAATTACCCCATAGGTCCCAGTGCTTGGCCTTTGGCCTAAACTCTATATTCCGTTCCAGTTGTTTACAGAATAAAATGGTTCTTGGTTTGTCACGAATATGAAATTTTCGCTAAGGCGCCTGAACTACTAATAATACCATGTTAATACCAAACGTCCTTACTTCAGAATTTCTTTTGTGTCAAATTTTCATTTCATTATTAATTTATTTATTTTACTAGTTGTATTGTTTCTTTATTTCGTTATTATGTTTATTTATTATACTTTTTTATTTGTTTTAGCTATTTTGTTTATTTATTTATTTTTATTTATTTATTTATTCTTATTTAATGATTTACTTATTTTTCTTTAATTATATATAAATATATCTATATGTTAATTAAATAATACATTATTTTTATTTACTTAATTATTCATTACATAAATAATTCATTATTTTATTTTATTTATTGATTTAGGAAGAAATTACTAGCGATAACGCATAGATGAAAAGTTCCTCTGTAATTTTCAGACGGAAACGTGGCGGTGCCAGCAAGCACCGGATCCTATTCTGAACTCGAGAATTACATGCAAATTATCAAGCACTTCAATCATTATTATCACAGCCTAAACCTGAGATGGAAATCAGATCGCGTATACCAACTCAGGGCTTACAAAGTCGAGGCATTCCAGACGTGCATCGGATAATGTGAATTGACACATTCTCTCTCTCTCTCTCTCTCTCTCTCTCTCTCTCTCTCTCTCTCTCTCTCTCTCTCTCATCAAGCGATACAGAACGCTTCCCCTGATCAAATAGCAAAGGGAAATGGAACAAGCTAAGGAATGTGTAAGTGCAGCTGACGGTGTTTGTAGTTTTTTTTTTTTTTTTTGTCAAATATCTGGAAACCACTTTATGGAACGTTTGAGGTTTGTTTTGCGATATATATATATATATATATATATATATATATATATATATATATATATATATATATATATATATATATATATATATATATATATATATGTGTGTGTGTGTGTGTGTGTGTGTGTTTGTGTGTATATACAGTATATATATTACATATATATATATACATACTAAGTAAGTATACCTTAGTCTTACCAGACCACTGAGCTGATTAACAGCTCTCCTAGGGCTGGCCCGAAGCATTAGACTTATTTTACGTGGCTAAGAACCAATTGGTTACTTAGCAACGGGACCTACAGGTTATTGTGGAATCCGAACCACATTATAGCGAGAAATGAATTTCTATCACCAGAAATAAATAACTCTAACTCTTCATCAGCCGGCCGGGGGAATTGAGCTCCGGCCCATCGAGTGACAGTCTGAAGCTCAACCGACTCAGCCAACAAAGGGCTATATATACATACTGATGTGTATATATGTAATATATATATATATATATATATATATATATATATATATATATATATATATAAAGGTGTGGATGGCTGTATGTCTGTCGGTATTGTACCTTGAGAGTATTTTTTTATTTCTACCAGTAGCCCTAATGAGTTTTGAAGCCACCCCCCTTTGACACTTGTCAGTGGTGGACCTGTAGTCCCAAACGGTTGTGTATGCTCATCATTACTGTCTGTGTAGTATATATATTATGATCTCCAACACTGTGTGTCAGCCCTTCGTCAATGGCTTGGAAAAAAAGTCGAAACCGGTCAGGACCTACCCTCTCTGTCAGATTTCACTGGCGGTAATATGTGATGAACGAATCACGTGTTGAGGTGACTGTAATCATGTAGGCTATATAGGTACATATATATATATATATATATATATATATATATATATATATATATATATATAGATAGATAGATAGATAGATAGATAGATAGATAGATATATACATATATATTGCGTGTGTGTGTACATATGTATATATATGTAGTTATACATATATATATATATATATATATATATATATATATATATATATATATATATATATGTGTGTGTGTGTGTGTGTGTGTGTATGTATGTATGTATGTATGTATGTATACATACATGTATATATGTATATATATACAGTAAATATAATGATACACCCATTTTCATATAATAAGAGCGAAAGATTATTTCATATACTGCCACTTTCTTTAGTTGCTTCATGAGGGATGAATAGCCACACCATATACTTACTCATAAAACTCATCATCGACACACAGACCAACCGCAACCCCACCCCCCCAACAACGCCCCATCCTCAACAAACACTGCTCCACTCACCTCTGTGTTCCACATGCTCTGAAGATATTTTGATATTAAGGTTCTTCCATTCTCGTTCCCATGCTTTTCTCAGTCTCCCTCTGTTCCCTCCTCCCATAGCTTTTCACTAATTTATCGTCCTGCATTCTTTCCACTTATTCCATTCTCCATAAAATGACTAATTCATCATTTCACTCACGCCTATGATATTATGATAATATCCATGACGTATGTATGCATTTCTCATGCTTTCATCCACTTTTATCCAAATATACTGCACAATGTCTCTCAGCAATTTTTGACTTTGCTTGCATTTGGATTCAAACACACCCTACTTCACTTCAGTAAAGGGGAATTAGCTCAACGCGATTGCCATGTTCTGTAATTCACCACTTCTCACAATCATTGGTCATTCATTGCGTTAATTTTAAAATTTTATACTTCTTCAGTTCTACCAGCGTTTCATAATGACATCTGCAGGGCTTCCATTTACTCTCATGACCTTAGTCCTGCAAACATACAAAATTCTCCTCTTGCAAACAATTCCAAATTCTCTTACCAGCTTCCACAACTTCTTTCCCCGTTGTCAATTGAAACTAGGATTTGTAATCATAATTAACCCTGCGCCACACTGCATTTCCCACAAAATTCTACCCACAATTCTTGTTCTTTTTCCTTCTCTGAGTCCATCTTTTATACCGTTTCTATCACTCTGCCAATTTAACTTTAGCTTTATCATCATGATAAAAAAAACTTGTGATTACTCTGAACAGATCACCTTATATAATAAGTCATTAAAATTTTCCATATCGTGTCTTTGTTTATATGTGCCATATACATCGTTTTCCCTCAGCTTTAACTTCTCGTATAACTGTTTCATCGAATACACTAAAGCTACTCCCTTCTTCTTTGACTAGGCGTAGACTAGCCTCTCCATATGAGGTCCTGTGTTATTAGTCCTAATTTTATGAATGAAAACTGTACCCAATACATCTTCCCATGTTCACTACTAAGTGGCACGCTCCTGTAATTCTTACAAGTCCTTGTCACATATACCCATAGGTAGAGTTTTTCCTAATGAACACCGTATTCTTTGGAAACTTGAAATTTCAAGTCTATGGCCCCTGCGGCCTTGTTCCAAATGAATAGGGTTCATCTTTTTGAATAATAATAATAATAATAATAATAATAATAATAATAATAATAATAATAATAATAATAATAATAAATAAGAAGTCATTCGCCCTCACCTTCTACTTGGTCAAAAAAAATCGGTGACACTTTTTATGGCTAGAAAAAATCGTGTATTGTGAATCACTGTTATACTCACTTTGAAATAGTTTCTTGGAGATTTCTAGCTCTGTTCTTTATGTTTACATGTTGATGCTTTTCAGTATTCTTTGGTTGTTTACTCTGCAACCACTTTGTTTACATTTACTTTTCCTTCCCCGGACATGGCAGGGAACACTGACTCTCCTCTACTCGTCAGCAAATTCTAATCAAAAATATCGAGAGAATAAAGAAAGAGTAAGAAAGAAACACGAGTTCGTCCCGGCACACACACACACACACACACACACACACACAAACATCAGCCAATACTTAGAGCGTAAACAGCAATAATATATTTCTAGGTAGGGAAAATTATTAGCGCCTTGCGGGGCTTCGCATATATTTTCTCCTTGGCAGGCACCTAAGGTCGTCCCTGAGTATATTTATGAAAGCGTATTTCCTACAATTTCTCTCCGCCCATCCGTTATGCGCGGTTCACCTGTCCTTTTAATTTATAGTGTCGGGTATTTGGTGGCCCGTCTCCCTCCCCCCCCCCCCCCGCCGCCCTCCCCAACTCATCTGGGGCGCCTGTGGACCCATAAGCCTTCCCCTGACGGTGGGGTTCTTCTGGGTCCATACTTACACCCCACCGCCCTTAAATTCCGCATCTTCTCTTTCGCCCTCCCAGTGGGGCTGAATATTGGTATTTCTGTCTCTCTCTCTCTCTCTCTCTCTCTCTCTGGTTCTTTATCTGGAGAGGGGTGTCATCTCTCTCCTCTCTCTCTCTCTCTCTCTCTCTCTCTCTCTCTCTCTCTCTGGTTCTTTATCTGGAGAGTGGTGTCATCTCTCTCTCTCTCTCTCTCTCTCTCTCTCTCTCTCTCTCTGGTTCTTTATCTGGAGAGGGTGTCATCTCTCTCTCTCTCTCTCTCTCTCTCTCTCTCTCTGGTTCTTTATCTGGAGAGGGTGTCATCTCTCTCTCTCTCTCTCTCTCTCTCTCTCTCTCTCTCTCTCTCTCTCTCTCTCTCTCTATAGTTCTTTATGTAGAGAGGATGGTGGATCTATCTCTCTCTCTCTCTCTCTCTCTCTTCTCTAGTTCTTTTTTTAGAGAGGATGTCATCTCTCTCTCTCTCTCTCTCTCTCTCTCTCCTCTCTCTCTCTCGTCTCTCTCTCTCTCTAGTTCTTTATCTAGAGAGGATGTCATTTCTCTCTCTCTCTCTCTCTCTCTCTCTCTCTCTCTCTCTCTCTCTATAGTTCTTTATCTAGAAAGGATGTCAGATCCCTCTCTCTCTCTCTATAGTTCTTTATCTAGAGAGGATGGCGGATCTCTCTCTCTCTAGTTCTTTATTTAGAGAGGATGTCATCTCTCTCTCTCTCTCCTCTCTCTCCTCTCTCTCTCTCTCTCTCTATAGTTCTTTATCTAGAGAGGATGTCATCTCTCTCTCTCCTCTCTCTCTCTCTCTCTCTCTCTCTCTCTCTATAGTTCTTTATCTAGGAAGAATGTCAAATCTCTCTCTCTCTCTCTCTCTCTCTCTCTCTCGCTCTTCTCTCTCTCTCCTCTCTCTCTCTCTCTCTCTCTCTCTCTCTCGTTCTTATATCTAGAGAGGATGTCATCTCTCTCTCTCTCTCTCTCTCTCTCTCTCTCTCTCTCTCTCTCTCGTTCTTTATCTAGAGAGGATATCATCTCTCTCTCTATAGTTCTTTATCTAGGAAGAATGTCAAATCACTCTCTCTCTCTTCTCTCTCTCTCTCCTCTCTCTCTCTCTCTCTCTCTCTAGTTCTTTATCTAGAGAGGATGTCATCTCTCTCTCTCTCTCTATAGTTCTTTACCTAGGAAGAATGTCAAATCTCTCTCTCTCTCTCTCTCTCTCTCTCTCTCTCTCTCTCTCTCTAGTTCTTTATCTAGAGAGGATGTCATCTCTCTCTATCTCTCTCTATAGTTCTTTATCTAGGAAGAATGTCAAATCTCTCTCTCTCTCTCTCTCTCTCTCTCTCTCTCTCTCTCTCTCTCTCTCTCTCTAGTTCTTTATCTAGAGAGGATGTCGTCTCTCTCTCTCTCTCTCTCTCTAGTTCTTTATCTAGAGAGGATGTCATCTCTCTCTATCTCTCTCTATAGTTCTTTATCTAGGAAGAATGTCAAATCTCTCTCTCTCTCTCTCTCTCTCTCTCTCTCTCTAGTTCTTTATCTAGAGAGGATGTCAGATCTCTCTCTCTCTCTCCTCTCTCTCTCCTCTCTCTCGTCTCTCTCTCTCTCTCTCTCGTTCTTTATCTAGAGAGGATGTCAGATCCCCCCCCTCTCTCTCTCTCTCTCTCTCTCTCTGTCTCTCTCTCTCTCTCTCTCTCTCTCGTCCTTTATCTAGAGAGGATGTCAGATTCTCTCTCTCTCGTCTCTCTCTCTCTCTCTCTCTCTCTCTCTCTCTCTCTCTCTCTCTCTCTCTTCCATGACTAAAAGTAAGTGTTATGGTCTTTTGAAAAGCAAATTCTTCCGGGCAATAATGCTCAAAATATTGGTGCACTTTCGATACAGCTGCGTTCTTAGCGGGGTCTCAAGCGCTGACATCCAATGCAGACATATGTTGTCGTGTTTTCTGCTTGCGTTGAGATGCTGGAGGTGTGTGTGTGTGTGTGTTTGTGTATGTGCATGTGTATGTATGTCTTGGTAGGAAATAAGTAAGTGATCCCTGATACTCTGCGCTTAAGCTTAAACACCTGGGCGCTCCCGTGCTTATACACATATTTGTGTAAAGGAAGCTATTCTTGAATAACATACTGTAAACACGCATATGTGCGTCCCTTGCTTAAAGGTGAGTATAATTAACTTGAACGGACGTATTTGTGTTTGTTTTTTGTTAAGAAACAAATAAGCAAAGCGTATGCAGATGCTACGTGTTCGCGAGACATGTTAAACCTTCCCAGGTAAACAAACAAACGTAGAGTCTCATGATATTAGAGTGCGTTTCAAATAGGAGTTTGGTACATTTATAAATATGCGTAAACATGATGAAGGAACTAAGTGTGCGCTTTTATATTGTTACAGACTGGACGTGGTTTGATAAGAATTTAAACACAAAATTATAATTGATGCTGCCACGAAACCAAGGGAGTCCAGTTTGTAAACAAAAGGGGGTTTAATTGAAGACTTACCTCAGAATTTCCTCGAGTTATAATTTAAGGTGGAAGGTCGCCATATTGGAATTAA
>JANJGK010000037.1:27783836-27800499 GCA_039081455.1 Macrobrachium rosenbergii | reverse complement strand
CTGGGCATTTCCTATAGGCCGTGGAAGCATGCGTTCTCTGTCCATATGAATGAAAAACAACTGAGTTCCGCCATATTGGCGCCAGCTATAAGCTAACTGAAATTATAATTCTCCCTATAAGTTAGCTAGATAGCAGCTAAATAGGAGGGAGGAATGTATATCATTGACAATATATATATATATATATAATATATATATATATATATATATATATATATATATATATATATATATATGTAAGATGTATATATATATACAACATACATACATCCCCGTACATATTTGTATTACATAAAATGACACCGTCCCCTTTGCATGAAGTCCTCGTTAAAATCCAGTTTGCCTCCATTGACTTAAGTACTGAAATGAGTACATGGTTGATAGTCGATTGTTGTGAGGATATGTGCTTGTGTGTGTGTGTGTGTGTGTGTGCGTATTCAGTACCCTGTCAAAACGTATATCACCAAAGTGGGAGTGCTTCGACTAGGTAATCTTCATCCAATAAGACTGGAACCTCTCTCTCTCTCTCTCTCTCTCTCTCTCTCTCTCTCTCTCTCTTCTCTCTCTCTCTCTCTCTCTCTCTCTCTCTCTCTCTCTCTGATGCGTCTTCTCGAAATTTCAATATTCCTTGGCAAAGCAATGTCAAAACTTTTATGGAAACTATGGTACCCCCAGTCTTTTTCTCTCTTTCTTCTCCCTCTCTCTTCCTCCCTCCCTACCTCTCTCCTTCTCCCTCCCTCCCTCCCTCCCTCTCTCTTTCTCCCTCTTTGTCTGCGTGTCCCCGCATAAATTTGACATGCACAGAGGAATGCTTGATGCTAAAATCCAGCATCGAATAGAGTGATGACAGGGACCATTGGGAAAAGCGTTGCATCGCCCTTGTTATAATACCACCAAGTGTCTGGTTTTATCTAAAGGACACAGATAAGAAATCCTATGTGGATTATTTTCCGCAGGGGGTTATTGCCGTCAGTACACCTCATGCGGTGCACTGTGGCATTACTTGAGTTTTACAGCGGCCCTTCCTTAGGGCCCCTAGTTGGCAACCCCTTTCATTCCTTTTACTGTACCTCCGTTCGTATTCTCTTTCTTCCAACTTTCTGTCCACCCTCTCCGAACAGTTGGATCATTGTGCAGCTGCCCAGGTTCTCATCCCGTTACATCTTTCAAACTTTTTTAATATTAATTTCCCTTCTAGGGCTGAATGACCACATAGGTCCCAGCGCTAGGCCTTTGGCGTAAACTTTATATTGATTATTTTATTGATTATTTGTTTTTTTTATTTATTTATTTTTTTGCAGTACGCTTGGAGAAACGGGCTTAGATAGATTTTATATTAAGAATTATCTGGTGGTTTAATGGTAATGCACATGATAATTTATGATTACTTATATTACTGGCGTTCTTTTACATAATCTATTATAGATATTTTATTATTTTTCTTATTAAAACTTCCCATTAGAGAAGAGGTTTCCAGATAAAATAAATCTATTTTTATTAGTGACATAAGCTATTTAGAAGGAAGCGCTCCTGAATATATACAGTAATCTTAGTTTCACCGTAGCTGTTTAGAAACATAAAAATATTCCTCTACTGGGGTCATTAATAACTTCTCACGAATCCCGATTGGTTAGTGAAACCTTTCTAATCATTTCCGTGAGACTGGCGTCCCAGGATTGGTACGAAAATGAAGCGTCATAATCAATTCCTTAGGACTGACACCTGGGCAGTGATTAGTTTAATGAGGGTTTCCCTAATCTGTGGCTCAGCCTCTCTGGGGATGTGGTTGAATTAGAACCTCAAAGGTTCAAGCCCCGTAGGGGGGTTAGTGCCATCAGTGCATCTCACACGGTGCACTGTAGGCATTACTTAAGGTTCTTCGGTCTTTAGCTGCAACCCCTTTCATTCCATTTACTGTACCTCCGTTCATATTCTTATTCTTCCATCTTACTTTCCACCCTTTCCTAATATTTGATTCATAGTGTAACTGCGAGCTTTCCTCCTGTTACACCTTTCCGTCCTTTAACTGTCAATTTCCGTTTCAGCGCTGAATGACCTCATTGGTCCCAGTGCTTGGGTTTTTTGGCCTAAATTCTATATTCCAATTCAAAGGTTCAAGCGAAGATGCACTGTATTACTTCCCTAAAAATCAGTTCACCGTTGTATTTTACTAATTTATTGATATTTTTATTTTTTTTTTTATCTTTTTTTCCTTTCTAATAACTGATCTCTTCTTTCTGTATTTCCTCTTATTTCCTCTAACTTCTTTCAGATGAACACCATATTCTTTGGGGGCTGTATTTCAAGTCAATGGGCCCTGTGGGCTTGTTCCTTTTGAATAGGGGGTGAATAATAATAATAATAATAATAATAATAATAATAATAATTTCCATGAGGTTTGCGAAACGAAAGTTAATAGAGCCTCCTAATCATTTCAGTAAGACTAAAACTTCATAAGTGATTGGGAAAGTTAGTGAATTGTACTGATCACTCTGTTCGCCTGCCAAACTGGGAAGTGATCAGTTTATGAAGCGTCCTCATCATTCCCACGAGACTGGCATCCCGAAGTGACCTACTAATCATTTCTTTTCAATGATTCATTTCTTTACTCTAATCATTCAAAGGCTTTCATTTCGTCAGCGAATGGAGACGCCATATTTACCATACCAAATCCAATTACATTTTTTAGTTTTCTGTAAAAGAAAACTATTTGTATGTCCGTCCGCACTTTTTTTTGTTCGCCCTCAGATCTCAAAAACTACTAGGCCAGAGGGCTGCAAATTGCTATGTTGATCATCCACCCTCCAATCATCAAACTTACCAAATTGCAGCCGTCTAGCCTCAGTAGTTAAAGTTAGCCTTGATCATGTGTCTGGCAACGCAACAACACAGGTCACCACGGCCGGCGGAGAGTTTCATGGGCCGTGGCTGAGAGTTTCACACAGCATTATACGCTGTACAGAAAAGTCCTCAGATCTTTAAAAACTATTGAGGCTAGAGAGCTGCAAATTGGTATGTTGATCATCCACCCTCCAATCATCAAACTTACCAAATTGCAGCCCTCAAGCCACAGTAGTTTTTATTTTATTTAAGGTTAAAGTTTAGTCCTTGATCTTGCGTCTGACAACGCAACACAGGCCACTACGGCGGGCGGAGAGTTTCATGGGTCGTTGCTGAGAGTTTCATACAGCATTATACGCTGTACAGAAAGCTCGAGTGCTAGAGCCGCCCTTTTCGGAGATTTCTGAAACGAGCGAAATGAATGTATCGTTACAGAAGTCTACAACAGTTGGGCGAATGGCTAAAAGTTACGACAACCTGAGAAAATGCATTCGTTCTCCGGTCCGAGGGAAATACCTCTATCTCGCCGCATTTTGCTCAGTCAATAATTACTATCAGTTGTAATTGGCGTTAATTGAGACTCTCTCTCTCTCTCTCTCTCTCTCTCTCTCTCTCTCTCTCTCTCTCTCCTCTCTCTCTCTCTGTGGTGTGTGTGTGTGTGTGCTAACTGTCATTTGACTTATAATAAGTAAACAGTAACTGGTAGTGGATCTCTCTCTCTCTCTCTCTCTTCTCTCTCTCTCTCTCTCTCCTCTCTCTCTCTCTCTCTCGTGTGTGCTGTCATTTAACTTATAAATAAGCAAATAGTAACTGGTAGTGGATCTCTCTCTCTCCTCTCTCTCTCTCTCTCTCTCTCTCTCTCTCTCTCTCTCTCTCTCTCTCTCTCTCTCTCTCGTGTGTGCTGTCATTTGACTTATAAATAAGGAAACAGTAATATAACTTGTAGAGGGTCTCTCCTCTCTCTCTCTCTCTCTCTCTCTCTCTCTCTTCTCTCTCTCTCTCTCTCTCTCTCTCTCTCTCTCTCTCATAGACAGTAATGTTAAGGACTCAGTAGTAAGAGGGTTCGCAGATGACACAAGAATAAGTAGAGAAATTGCTTGTGATGAAGATAGGAACTCGCTACAAAGAGAATCTAAACAAAATATATAAATGGACAGAGATAAATAGGATGGTATTTAACTCTGATAAATTTGAATCAATGAACTATGGTGATAAAGAAGGAATGCTATATGCATATAAAGGACCTAATAATGAGACAATCACAAACAAGGAATCAGTTAAAGACCTTGGTGTGATGTTGAACAGGAATATGTTATGCAATGATCAAATAGCAATACTATTGGCAAAATGCAAAGCAAAAATGGGAATGTTGTTCGGCACTTCAAACAAGAAAAGCTGAACACATGATTATGCTTTATAAAACGTACGTACGTAGTCCACTTGAATATTGCAATATAATATGGTACCCACACTACCAAAAGGATATTGCACAAATAGAGAGTGTACAAAGGTCATTTACAGCTAGAATAGAAGAAGTTAAGGACCTTAACTACTGGGAAAGACTACAATTCTTAAATTTATATAGTCTTGAAAGGAGAAGAGAAACGCTACATGGTAATCCAAGCATGGAAACAGCTAGAAGGAATTACCGAAAACATCATGGAGCTAAAAATATCAGAAAGAGCAAGCAGAGGTAGATTAATAGTGCCCAAAACTATACCAGGAAAACTAAGGAAAGCACACAGGACATTAATCCACCACGCACCAGCATCGATAATGCAGCGTCTATTCAATGCGCTACCAGATCATCTGAGGAACATAACAGGGGTGAGCGCAGATGTGTTTAAGAATAAGCTCGACAAATATCTAAGATGCATCCCAGACCATCCAAGATTGGAAGATGCAAAATATACTGGAAGATGCGTTAGCAATTCTCTGGTAGACATCAAAGGTGCCTCACACTGAGGGACCTAGGGCAACCCGAACGAACTGTAAGGTCTCGTGTGTGCTGTCATTTAACTTATAAATAAGCAAACAGTAATATAACTGTAGTGAATCTCTCTCTCTCTCTCTCTCTCTCTCCTCTCTCTCTCTCTCTCTCTCTCTCTCTCTCGTGCTGTCATTTGACTTATAAATAAGCAAACAGTAATATAACTTGTAGAGGGTCTCTCTCTCTCTCTCTCTCTCTCTCTCTCTCTCTCTCTCTCTCTCTCTCTCTCTCTCTCTCTCTCTCTCAGCGTGTGTGTATGTGTGTGTGTGAACAATTGACCTACTGAACTTAACACCGTGCATGGGGCCGTCTCCATTTATTGATTGATGGAGAATCATGTACTTTATGCCTTCCATTACATGCGAGGAACGTTGACGTAGTATGATCATAGTGGGACTAAAGAGTTGCTTTTTACTCGCAGTTCGACTGATTCGAAACATTGGTGTGAAATAGAGTAAATAAGGAAGAACAGCAATATTGGAGATAGGTCCATCCCTCCTGCAACTTACAGTTGATATATATGTATGTATGTATGTATGTATATATGTATATATATATATATACATATATATATATATATATATATATATATATATATATATATATATATATATATTATATATATATATATATATATATCCAATGCAGCACGAAGGAACGCGTGCTTGAGAATATCACAAAATCCACGTAAGAAGGTTAATTGAAAAACGGGACTTTGAACAAGCACTTTCGTAGTTTATTGTACATTTTCAAGTTCACACTGAATACAAAAGAAGTTGACAGAGCTTTATTACAAAAACAGAAGGTTTTCACTCTCCTTCGTACTTGGATTTTGTGATATATACGTAGCCTATATATATATATATATACTATATATATATATATATATATATTATATATATATATATATATATATATATATATATATATATATATATGGTTTCCGTATTTTCAAGTATATGTATTGTTCTTCTTTCACTTTTTTTTTATATATTACACTTATCAGCACTTCCTTTATTTACTTCTTCAGTATATACTTTGTGAATAATAATAATAATAATAATAATAATAATAATAATAATAATAATAATAAATGTCAAACAAACCACCTTATCCTTTCTGCTTCACTGTTCTTCTCTCTCCCCAACAATATTTCACCTCCTACCTTCTTGGTGGAGGAAATTATCAATTTATCTCCATCTTGACTAATTTACTATCTCTCTCTCTCTCTCTCTCCTCTCTCTCTCTCTCTCTCTCTCTCTCTCTCTCTCTCTCTCTCTCTCTCGTCTGTATGATTGTATTCAAGGGGGAAATTATAGCACGAGGCTAAATTATGCCCGAGTTGACTGTTAAAGTACCTGATAGATGGTCGAAAAAATTAGATTTTTGGGGGAAAATATATGCTTTTTTTTATGTTTGCTTGTGAAACCGGAATAAGCCACTAGCTTTGGAACTTTAAACATACTTCTGTTTTCCAATATTCCTTTAGTCCATCATGCATTTGTCTATCTATCCTATTTTCCTTCGCGACTGTGTCCTGCATTTTCTTGTTTCTATCAACCTGGGTAGAGTCGGGGTATTGGGATGGCCGTGTTTTTTGCTTAAAAGAGAATTATTGGGAATGCCAGCAGTTTCTTCAGTGACCACGCATGCGCAGTTTAAGGGTCTTGAATCAAATAGACAAGCCTTTTTCACTTTGACTAATGGCATTTATGTGAAGCACTGAATACTACCTGACCGCTACTATGAATCGGTTCATATTCATCTTTTTTTTTTTTATTTTATCCCCTAATGGATATTCTTGTTTTATGGTTCATATATTTACTATTTTCGTGTCATTTTACACTGGACTGCATAGTAAACTCTAGAGGCACCGAGTCAAAAGTTCCATAACGATTTTGATACATTTTGTCATTTGTTCCTCTTCCCGCAGGGATGGCCAAATGAGCTCTCACTTTGCTGGTGGCCAGGTCGGTCTATCGTATCATTATTTTTTAACCGAGCATAAATGTCCTAAATATCTCTTCCTCTGTTTTCAGAGAGATAATAACACACTGGACCCCTGTGTATGTATTTCCCCCAAATTCAAGAAATCTAAGTTATGTATAGGAACCAACAAGTCTGAAAATGTAGTATATATTCGCACCAGCTCTGAAATCTCTTGATTTAGCTGAAGATTTTGCGAGATACTTCCCGTAGGGGCGTAGGGCCATCAGTGCACCTCATGCGGTGTACTGTAGGCTTTACTTAAGGTTCTTTGCAGCGTCCGTTCGGCCCCTAGCTGCAACCCCTTTCATTCCTTTTACTGTACCTCCGTTCATATTCTTTTTCTTGCATCTTACTTTCCACCTGCTTCTAACAATTGATTCGCAGTGCAACTGCGAGGTTTTCCTCCTGTTACACCTTGCAAACCTTTTTTATTGTCAATTTCCCTTTCAGAGCTGAATGACCTCAAAGGTCCAAGTGCTTGGCCTTTGGCCTAAATTATATATTCTCTTCTATCTACAAAATATCTGGCAAATATTTGTTAGCAGATACTCATAGCTTCAGTGAATGTTAGATACATCTTGAAAAAGATTCAGCAAAAACAGCGCCCCCGACTGGGGATTAAGCTGAAAAGAAACAGTAGATCTCTGGCTAAATGATTCCAACCTTCCGTCCACAGCGACAGAGACGAGTTCAGTCACTTGCAAGGGAAGCAATTTTGTTCCAGCTGTCAATGGGTATCGGCATTTGCTGGGGTCAGGCAAAAGGGAGTGGGACTAGCAACCTCACCCCTGAAGACTTGTTGATTAAGCAAATTGTTTCACCCTTTCTGCCGCCACTTACTTCGAAAAGGGAAAAATTCATTATATATACATATATATATGTATATGTATATTATACACACACACACACATATACGAGTATATGTACACACACAAGCACACACACACGTACATACAAAGTTAGAATGACACCTTACTGACCATACATGAAATAAGGGACTTGTCATCAGATATTTATTTGTCAAAAAATATTAATGCCTGTACATGTATTTTAGGAATATATCCCCTTATAGCCATTATTGTTGATGTTCATATCTTGACTATCGTTACGATAATAATAATAATAATAATAATAATAATAATAATAATAATAATAATAATAATAATATAATAATAATAATAATACCTCATGCACGCCTCGCATACACCTGAACAATTATTAAGAGCCGGAATGAAAACCAAAGAGGCAGCGCCCAACAAATCAGAAGTGGCGAACCAGAAGCAGATCGGGGGTTGTTGGGGGGGCGGGGGGGTGGGGTTGGAAGGCCCCCCTATCAATTTTCAATCGAGTGGACTGCGCGCGTAATATACAGTCAACATATCTACAGTTGCTTTGAGCAAGCAAATTACAATTATGCCGGACTGGTATACGGCAGAGCCTTTGATCCGGCAAAAGCACAGCAAATAATCAATACTGTCAACTTTGCCCCACACACACACTTGCATACATTTTGTCCGCGCGCACAAACAAACAAACGTGCATGCGTGCACATACATACATTTCACTGCGCGCACACAAAACCCGGTTGGTTACATGGCTGTTGGGGGTTGTTGGTTTAACCTATATTTCCCTTATTGAGACAGCGGTTGTCGACATTGAATTGGTTATTTTTTTTTTTTAATTTACGTGTGCAGGTTTATTTTTGGGGTTGTTTTATATTTTTTTCCTTGATAAGATACTGATGTTTTATTCTTCCCAGTAACGGAAAAACGTTGTTTATTTCCGTTACTTCTTTTGAAGTAGGTTTTAAATCATTCTACCTTGCTCGTTTTGATGTAGAATTTATGAATAGAAGGTTAGAGTTATTCATTTTCTTGAAATATATATATATATATATATATATATATATATATATATATATATATATATATATATATATATATATATTATATATATATATATATATATATATATATATGTATATATGCACACACATATATATTATATAGATATTTACATACGTACATACATATATATGTATGTATGTATGTATGTATGTATGTATAATTCTGTACATTGCCTCTCTATTAATTTAATCAGAAGCAAGTAAAAGCTTCATGATGAAAAAATTTATATATATGTATGCATATATATATATATATATATATATATATATATATATATATATATATATGTGTGTGTATGTATGTATGTATATATATTATATATATATATATATATATATGTATGTATACATATACATATTTATGTGTATGTATAAGTGTGTAAGCATACGTTAACATACCTCTGTACGATTTTTTTGTCAAGTAAAGATATAAGAGAGAGAGAGAGAGAGAGAGAGAGAGAGAGAGAGAGAGAGAGAGAGAGAAAACTATGTGACTGATGCTATATCAAGTCTCTAGATAAATTGGTCACTTAAATATTATACCAGATTTTGCCTCAGGAAGGTTAAACAGACCTAGGGAAACCTCGGTACTTAACCTTTATCGTTCTTATCTTGCTTTTAATTTCCTCTTGATCATCATCTATAATAATAAAATCCGAGTGGATTTTTCTTGTTTGTCCTCTACCGGGTGACAGTAGGGGGAGAAATGACACAGTCAATGCCTTGCAAACCGGTTTGTCCGCCCGGGATAGGGCGGGGCTGGTAGGGGGAACGAGGGGGTAGGCGATATTATCAACCCTCCTCCTGCAAGCCTGTTTGTCTGCCCCGGGTTGGGGGCGGGGTAAATAGGGGATCGGGAGGGGTATGGGAGACAGCAGTTCCGGGTTCCAGCTCGCGTAGCGCACGCCTACAAGCTCGTTGTCTAATATTATCTTAGTATCTATGGACTACACAATGGGACTTCACGCTTTGAAGATTTCTGAAATAGCATCAGTCACATAGTCTCTCTCTCTCTCTCTCTCTCTCTCTCTCTCTCTCTCTCTCTCTCTCTCTCTCTTCTCTCATATTTGTTACTCGCTATGATGATAACCCGGAGAGCAATAATTGTTTATCTTTTGTATCGTATAGAAGTATGTTATTGCATGTTTGCTTACTTATGCATATATATATATATATATATATATATATATATATATATATATATATATATATAATTTATATGAAGTTTATTCTACAACAAAACTTTTAATTGCTTTTGATTAAATTAATAGAGAGGCAATGTAGACGTTTATACGGTATATATATATATATATATATATATATATATATATATATATATATATATATATATGTATGTATATATATATGTATATATATATATATGTATATATATACATATATATATTTATATATTTATATATATATTTATATATATACACATGTGTACTTAGGTTCCAACTTCTTTTATGATTTGTGTGGCCTAGTTGGCAGCAGCGGCCGTCCCCTTCAATTGAAAGGTCTGGGTTCGATCCTGATGTGAGTCAGAAATTTATTTCTGTTCCACACGTGATTGTGTGTTGATTATTTCTAACAGATATATGTACATATGTATATATATACATACATATGTATATATATGTATATATACATACATACATATATATATATATATATATATATATATATATATATATATATATATATATATATATATTATACGTCTGTTTGTTTGTGTGTTTGTGTGTGAGAGTATACATGCTATGCTATCAAAGGGCTGTAAATTGAGGCTTCAATACTCATAAGCAGTGATCTGTGTCTTGAAGCTCATCTCTTATGCTTGAGCAAGCACCAGCGTGTGTGAATTCGTGTAATGTGATATTCTCTCTCTCTCTCTCTCTCTCTCTCTCTCTCTCTCTCTCTCTCTCTCTCTCTCTCTCTCTCTCTTTAGCGAACGTTTTACTAAGTGATGATATTTTTCAGCGAAGCAAAAACCATTCTATCATTCCCTGCCCCGTGCCGTAGTTTTGTGTGTGTGTGTGTGTGTGTGTGTGTGTGGTGTGTGTGTGTGATTTTTTAGAAAGAAAAAAGTATTTTCTTTGAAAAAAAGATTTTCTCTTTACCAAAACAGTGTTTTATAAATTTTCTTGGATTAGGCGAGTGTTCGAATGTTTTTCTTTGGAATGAGTCATCTAGTTGCTGTTGTGTTTTTTTGTATTTTTTGCTGTAATACTGTATCGTATTCACTCTGAATTTGGGATGTAATTATATTTTTTTACGATTTTTTTGCCCTTTCAACATAGAAGTTATTATTATTATTATTATTATTATTATTATTATTATTATTATTATTATTATTATTATTATTAGTTGTTCTTGTACTAATATGCTCTGTCAAGCGTAGTTTTAAAATCGAATTGTTCTATGAGGTTATTCACAACCTCTCGCCATTTTATATTTCTCATTCAGACAACTGAACTTGGACCCGTAGAATATTGAAAAACGGAATGGAATAAAGAGGGAAGGGTGTACCAGGCAGGAGGAGGAGGAGGAGTAGAGAGAGAGAGAGAGTAAAAAATGCCAGTCCCCCTTTTCGCGGAATCCATCCGCCTCCACATTTTCGCCGCGACTGCAGAAGTCTCTTTTATTATAACTCAGTTTGGCGACTTACGGCAACTGCTTGCTCGGGGCGACATTCACCGCCCGTTCGCGCCTATCCTTGGCAGATCTAAACTGCCTCGCGACGCCATCTGGGGGTCTGTTGAGGAAGAGTTGTGTGTTGACTCGAGTCCAGCTTTATCCGCGATTTTGAAGCTCCGGCAGCCTTGCCTGCTTTCTTGCTTGCTTGCTGCTGGGAGATGATGTAGTTAGCTAGCTCTCTCTCTCTCTCTCTCTCTCTCTCTCTCTCTCTCTCTCTCCTCTCTCTCTCTCTCTCTCGCTGCCGTGGAATGAAAAATGTTTCTGGTGATGTGTACATGAGATTTAATTATGAAGGGGATTATGTCAGTAATGAAACGTGTGATTGTGTTAAGAAGGAAGTAGATTTTACCTCTCTCTCTCTCTCTCTCTCTCTCTCTCCTCTCTCTCTCTCTCTCTCTCTCTCTCTCTCTCTCTCTCTCTCTCTCTCTCGCTCGCTTGCTGCGTGGGATGAAGATGTTCCTGATGACTAAAACTGCATATAGAAATTTTTCTGGAAAGATGAATGATGTGTTCACGAGGTTTTGCGTCCTTGCAGCCTCTAGTTGCAACCCCTTTCATTCCTTTTACTGTACCTCCATTCACATTCTCTTTCTTCAATCTGTTCTTTCCACCTTCTAACAATTGCCTCATAGTGCAACTGCAAGGTTTTCCTCTTGTTACAGCTTTCAACCCTTTTTGCTGTCAATTTCCGTTTCAGCGCTAAATGTCCCCATCATAGGTCACAGCGCTTGGGCTTTGGCCTAAATTCCATATTCTATTCTATTCTATTCTATTGTATTCTATTCTATTCTAGTCTAAGATTAGCAAGGATAAGTGTAGCTCTCAGGTTTCCCCTTGTTTTAAATCTTTGCGTATTTGTTTACTCTTCCTTACCACGTGTTGGTGTTGTCTTAGTAATTTTGAATAAATTACTATGTTTACGCGAGGTCATGTTTCCCCTGCGTGCGCGAACTAATTTTATTTGTACGTCTGTTCCTTTCCATCATTCTGTGCGTGCGTGCGTTGGCGTATCCGCATTGCATGCATGAATGTGAGCGCATGTTAGTTCTTTTTGCAGTAGTTCCGGTCTATGAATACAATATTTTGACGATAAACACCATCGTTTAGATAGCATAGCGCCGTTATTCGACCGCGCAGAGGTGAACTGAATTAAAGCTTCGGAGCGGAGCCGCGGCGAGTTTTGATCCGCGAGGATTTTGTGGGTCTGTTTGGGCCTCGCCTTTGGTGAAATCACAGGAATTTGCACCAGGAACACCACCTGCGTTTTACCCCCACCCCCCTCCCCCCTTCCCCCTCTTTATTTCACTTTATTTTTTTATACTTTTCTCCCGACTCTTCTTTTTTTTATATTTTTAATTTTCCTTATCTTTATTTTTGAATAAGTTTCTGCTGTACGTTTTTGCTTTATACTTTTTATCTTTGGTTCCTTCTTATCTCCTGTTTGGTATCATGTTTCCTTCTTATCTCCTGTTTAGTTTCACGCTTTTTTTGTTTTTCTTTAATTTTTCTTTTGTTTCCTTCAGTTTCAGTCTTATTCTAATTTTATTCTTTCGACTTTGCTCTCCTGTTTATTATTTTTGTTCTTATCTCGTGAAGTACTTATTCCTTATACCCAGTTTTTCTTCAGTTATCTAATAGTACCATTGTCAAAATAATAAAAATAAAAATATCAGCTATAAAATTGAAAATGATAAAGATAATGAAAATAAAGTCACCTCATTTTCCCTGTACCCTTCTTTTTGCACTTCTCGGTTCTTCTGCATACGTGTTTAATGCATGTTTAATACCTGTTTATTTATGTTACTTCAATACAGTATTTATATACATGTGCCCCCTAGATCATTATATTTGCGCATTTGACAGTTTTCAAACATTTTTTTCTTTTTTCAGTGTTCTGTAAAAGAAAACTATTGTGATGGCTTTGTCTGTCCATACGCACTTTTTCTGTTCGCCCTCAGATCTTAAAAACTACTGAGGCTAGAAGGCTGCAAATTAGGATGTTGATCATCCACCCTCCAATCATCAAACATACCAAATTGCAGCCTTCTAGCGTTAGTAGTTTTTATTTTATTTAACGTTAAAATTAGCCATGATCGTGCGTTCTTGCAACGCTATAGGTCAGGCTACCACCGGGCCGTGGCTGAAAATTTCATGGGCCGCCGCTCATACAGCATTACACGCTGTACAGAAAACCCGATTGCGCTGAAGAAACTTCGGCGCATTTTTTACTTATTTTTCTCTTTAAATGTCCGTCGTCGTGCATGAATGCGCAGGCGCGCGTGAGCTCTTTTTGGTCATTCCTCAGGGAAACGGGTTCGTGACTGCAGTATTTTCATGATAAATAACATCGTTTAGATAGTGTAGGAATGGGTTAGTCGACCGTGCTGGGAAAACTGAATTTTAGCCTGAAACCTGAAGGCTGTGTTTTGAGCCTCCGTCGAATTTGATGATGAAAGCACATGAAACTGTATGAAATACCCTTGCATTTTGTTCTTATTTCTGTTTGTCTTTTTTTGTTTATTTCATTTTGCAAAAAATGATCTGCATGAAATACCCTTGCATTTTGCTGTTATTTCTGTTGACTTATTATTGAATTCACTTTTGAAAAATTATCTGCATGCAATACCCTTGCATTTTGCCCGTATTTCTGTTGACTTATTATTGATTTCATTTTTCAGAAATTATCTGCATAAAATACCCTTGCATTTTCCTCTTATTTCTGTTAACGTATTGTTTATTTCATTTTTCAAAAATCATCTGGATGAAATAACCCATGCATTTTACTCTTATTTCTCTTTACCTCTTATTATGTTATTTTTCAAAAATCATCTGCATTAACTACGCATGCATTTTGCTCGAATTTTTTTTTTTTTTTTTACCTTTTGTGTTTATATCATTTTTCAAAAATCCCCTGATTTTGCTTCCGTTTTAGTTTTCTGTAAAAGAAAACTATTGTGCCGGCTATGTTTATCCGTCCGCAGTTTTTTCTGTCCGCACTTTTTCTGTCCTCCCTCACATCTTAAAGACTACTGAGGTTAGAGGGTTGCAAATTGGTATGTTGATCATCCACCCTCCAGTCATCAAACATACCAAATTGCACCCCTCTAGCCTTAGTAGCTTTTATTTTGTTTAAGGTTAAAGTTAGGCATAATCGTGCTTCTGTCAACGATATAGGATAGGCCACCACCGGGCCGTGGTTAAAGTTTCATGGGCAACGGCTCATACAGCATTATACCGAGACCACCGAAAGATAGATCTGTTTTCTGTGGCCTTGATTATACGCTGTAGCGGCTGCACAGAAAACTCAATTGCGCCGGAAAACTTCGGCGCATTTTTCCTTGTATTTCCTCAGTTTCGCTTTCTTCACTCTCCCTCTTTTCCCTCAGCATCTCCTTCCTTTTCCTCTGCTTCACTTTCTTCACTTTCACTCTTGTCCGCCTTCTGCTTCCTTTTCCTCCGCTTCACTTTCCTCTTTTCCTCCTACTTCTTCCTTTCTTCCTCTTCACTTTCTTTACTTTCCCCATTTTCCTGTTTATTCAACTTCTTTTCCTCCTCTTCACTTTTTTCACTTTCCCTCAGTTCCTTGTACTTCTGCTTCCTTCCATTCTCTTCACCTTCTTCACTCTCCCTCTTTTCCTCCTACTTCTTCCTTTTCTCCATTTCACTTTCTTCACTTTCCCTCTTTTCCCCCTACTTCTTCCTTTCCTCCGTTTCACTTTCTTTACTTTCTTTCTTTTCCTCCTACTTCTTCCTTTCCTCCATTTCACTTTCTTTACTTTCTTTCTTTTCCTCATACTTCTTCCTTTCCTCCATTTCACTTTCTTCACTTCACCCATTTTTCCTCCTGGTTCTGCTTTCTTCTCTCTCCATCTTATCCTCCTTGTCCTTCTTCCTTTCCTCCTCTCACTTTCTTGACATTTCCTCCTTTCCCCCTGCTCCCTTTCCTACGCTTCACTTTCTTCACCTTCCCCATTTTCCTCTTACTTCAACTTTTTTTCCTCCGCGTCGATCGAGGCCGCCGGGATCCGCCATCAAGGCCCAAATTCCTTATCTTATTGAGAAGAGAAGAACGCGATTGATCTTCATTAGAATCAAACCACCATTCCTGATTCATTTATGGACAAACAGATCCACGCGCACATACACACACATACACACACACACGTTCACATACGCGCACGCACACGCGCGCACAGCTGCTCGACATAAGCGAGTTCACCAGTGACCTCCCGAAGTGTAATGCGATTGTTTATGGGAAATGATGATTTCCCTTTTGCCGATGACCATCTGTTCCCCGTGGCTCGTTTTGTTCAACCCGAGGGGATTCGTCGTTACGTTAAGAAGAATTGAGGACATTCAAGGGATTTATTCTTTTGCTTTTGTGTGTGTATATATATATATATATACATATATATATATATATAATATACATATACATATACATATACATATACATATACATATATATATAGATATATATTCATTGTTGACCAGTGCGTTACGATACGAATATATGTAACAAACTTTTGATGATATTTTTTTTTTTATTACACGTCCCTTGCTTTAGAAGGAGATCTGACATCCTTTCTAGATTAAGAACGAGAGAGAGAGAGGGGCAGTGGTCGGGGGGGGGGGGGAGAGAGAGAAAGACCTGACATCCTCTCTAAATAAAGATCGAGAGAGAGAAAGATCTGACAACCTTTCTTAATAAAGAACGAGAGAGAGAGAGAGAGAGAGAGAGAGAGAGAGAGAGATCTGGCCTGCTCTCTAAATTAAGAAAGAAAGAGAGAGAGACCTGACATCCACTCTAAATAGAGAGAGAGAGAGAGAGAGAGAGAGAGAGAGAGAGAGAGAGAGAGAAATCCGACATCCTCTCTATATAAAAACAAAAAAAAAAAAAAACAAAAAAAAAGTCTCTCATCTCGTTAAAAATGCAAATAACAACTCCCGATTCGTCCCCTGAAAAGAGACAGATCTCCAGATCGTCATTTGACGATTTCAGCGTAACTCGATTGACGCAATCCGCGACGCAAATATGTTTATTGCGTAATGCACTAAGGGAGGGGTGCCTTTACAAAGCAGATTTTGACGGTGAGCCCTTGCATACTTTAATTAAGAAGAAGAAGAAGAAGAAGAATGAAAAAATTACGAAATGACATTTTGTGAGTTGATCTTTCTGCGTCGTCAAAGGGGAAGAGAGAGAGAGAATGAGAAAGAGTCGGATGAAAGGGTGCAGTCAC
>JANJGK010000037.1:27766336-27781336 GCA_039081455.1 Macrobrachium rosenbergii | reverse complement strand
AAACGACTCGTGCAGGAGGACAACGAGGTCAGAGGAAAAAACCCCAAAAATCAGCAGATGCAAAATCACATCACATTCGGCTCATATTTTGGTAAGACACTATGCTTTCTCTTCGCAGTCTTCTCATAGAGCTCTGGCATGAGAAATTGCAAGAGGTTTTTGTCCCAGCGTCTGTAGTCTGTAGTGTAAAGCCGAAGGGTTTATGGCGTAGCCTTTTGTGTTTTTTATTTTTTGGGGGGCCATTCCCTTCAGGCTCGAAGAGAGCTTACAGTCTACTGTCTGTTGTCATAGATATGGCATTTTTCCCGGCTTATTCCTGGGTTTGGGTTTTGCTCTACAGCTGCGCTTCATGTTTTGGAAGAACATAATGCTACCCTTGCCCCTAAAAATAGTATCTGATTTGACCAAAGATTTATATCTGTGTTTCATGTTTCTGAAGAATATTGTTCTGCTCTTGTCTCTAAGATAGTAACTAGTTTTACCAAGAATTTATTTCTTATTTTCATATTTTTGAAGAATATTGTTCTGCTCTTGCCTCTAAGATAGTACAGTAGCTGGTTTTACCAAGGATTTATTTCTGTATTTCATGTTGTTGACAAACGTATTTCATGTTTCTGAAGAACATTGTTCTGCTCTTGCCTCTTAAGATGGTAACTAGTTTTACCAATGATTTATTTCTGTATTTCATATTTTTAAAGAACATAATTCTGCTCTTGCCTCTACAATGGTAGCTGATTTTACCAAGGATTTATTTCTGTGTCTCATGTTTCTGAAGAACATTGTTCTACTCTTGCCTCTAGGATAGTAGCTGATTTTACCAATGATTTATTTCTGTATTTCGTGTTTCTGAAGGACATTGTTCTGCTCTTGTCTATAAAATAGTAACTAATTTTACCAGGGATTAATTTCTGTATTTCATATTTTCGAAGAACATTGTTCTGCTCTTGCCTCTAAAATAGTAACTGATTTTACCAAGAATTTATTTCTGTATTTTTACATTTTTGAAGAACATTATCCTCCTCTTGCCCCTAAATCAGTAGCTGATTTTACCAAGAATTTTTTCTGATTTCATGTTTTTGAAGAACATTATTCTGCTCTTGCCTCTAAAATAGTAGCTGATTTTACCAAGAATTTATTTCTGTATTTTCATATTTTTGAAGAACATTGTTCTGCTCTTGCCTCTAAAATAGTAATTGATTTTACCAAGAATTTATTTCTTTATCTCATGTTTTTGAAGAACATAATTCTGCTTTTGCCTCTAAATCAGTTGCTGATTTTACCAAGGATTTATTTCGAAGGAAACGCAGATAAAACTGGATAATTTTGTGGAGGAATTTTTGCTATGCATATGTCTCCGATGATTTGTGATATTACGTAATTATAACTTTTATTTTGTGAATTTTTTATTATTAAATTAATTTATATTAGTCTCGCTTAAAAATATTAAAAGAACGCTCAATAGACTTGAAAAATTTTTTTTTTATCCAGTTATGTGTTATTATATTATCATTAATATATCAATATAGATTCATTTTGCTGGTTTATTTCAAGACCTTCATTTTGGTAACTTAGTTTTTCGATCATTTGCTTATTTATTGGTTTATATCTAGTTTTCTGCTTGCTCATTTATTTACTTATACGCTTATCAAAGTATTTATCGTTTGCGGATACGTTTTTATGTATCCACTTATTCAAGTATTTTCACTTATTTATTTATCATTTTTTTATATTTTTGTTATTCCATAATTTGTTCATCTAAAAGTTTATATCTGGTTTTCTACTTGCTTATTTCTTTGCTTATTCGCTTATCAAAGTATTTATCATTTCCGGATACGTTTTTATTTATCCACTCATTCAGGTATTTTCACTTATTTATTTATCAGTTTTTTATGTTCTTCTTATTCCATAATTTGTTCATATATAATTTTATATCTAGTTTTCTACTTGCTCATTTATTTACTTGTTCGCTTATCAAAGTATTTATCGTTTGCGGATATGATTTTATTTATGCACTTATTCAAGTATTTTCACATACGCTTATTTATATTTTAACTTTTCCCCATTTTTTTTTTTTTTTTTCAGAAAACCCTTCATCCTCTGCCTCATCGCTGTGGTCAACGCTGTGGAAATGGGTGTCTGCGGCCTTTGTTCTAGCAACAGCGCTCCCCATCTTTACGGGATTCCCATCTTCGTAGAAACTGACCTATTTTGCCCTCGCCCGATGCCGGAGTAACGACAGATGGCCTGATTAAAGGATGTCTGCGTTAAAGTCTAACGTGCGGATTAACGTGTATGTCTGTGATTGGCTTCGTTTTCCATTTAAAAAAAAAGATAGAAGGCGTAAGATCAACGTCTCTTAAGTAACTGAAGGACATTCCTGCCGTTTCCCCAAATCTGGGGATGTCCCGGCAACTGCGGAATTTGGAAAGTTTGGTATTGACAACAGAAAATCTCGTTTCTCCAAATTCTAAATCATCCAGGGGTAGGGGAGGAGGGTCATTCAGGGTCAGCGTTGGGTGAAATATGAGGTCGAAATCAATAGTCATGTTTCCTTGTATAATTTATGTTATTGTGTAGCCAATATCACTCAATACAAGCTCGCAGTTTTGTGCGAGAGGCGTTTCATGATTGTCGTGTGAAAGTGAATAATAGACTCTTTGTCGTCAGACATTAATGAATACGTGTGCATGTATATACACTCATGCTTATCTACTATGTATACACATACGTGGGTGCAGTGCTAGAGTTCCTACTTTGCGCATTCCTTTGGAAATAAATGAATACTTTACGAGGTGAAAATTCATGTTTTAGCGCAGTGGATGATGCTTAAGAAGTATACTCATATACAAAAGAAATATTAAAGGTGCTTTTTTGAAACGAGAATACACACAAAAATGCTGTTATAGATAAGTTCTCTTCCGTTTTTCAAACATCCCAGTTATCTCTTCATTCGTAGCTGTACGGATAACCAGTATCGTGCTGTGTGACTTGAAAAATAAAAAAAAAAAACAGTCATTGATTCCCTTGGTTAAAAACCAGGTGGAAATATCAAAATTATCTCTACTCTTTCTTGTGAAATGGACCACACAACCGCGGTCAACACTCGTGCGTTACAATCTGTTAATTGCTCAAACTTCGGCGGGCTGTTTGTGAATGAGTGTGAAAATGGAGGTACTGATGTGAATTAAAAGCAGAGGAACATTCTGCTTTAACAGACATATTTCCGCTATCCGATCCAGCCAGTTTTATTGGTAAGGAATATTGAGGAAATAGAAAAAAGGAAAGTGATTAACAGCAGAGAAACCTACTGCTTTAACAGACATATTTCCGCCAACCAATCCAGCCAGTTTTATTGGTAAGGAAATTGTGGAAATATAAAAAGGGAAAGTGATTAGCAGCAGAGAAACCTGCTGCTTTAACAGACATTTCCACTAACCGATCCAGCCAGTTTTATTGGTAAGGAAATTGTGGAAATATAAAAAGGGAAAGTGATTAAGGAAACCTACTACTTTAACAGACATATTTCCACTAACCAATCCAGCCAGTTTTATTGGTAAGGAATATTAAGGAAATTGAAAGAAATAAAATTATTAAAAACAGGGAAATCTTCTGCTTTAGCAAACATATGTCCACCAACCAATCCAGCCAGTTTTATTGGTAAGGAGTTTTGAGGGAAAATAAAAAAGATAAATGACTGAATGTTTCCCGTGAGACGAGAATAAGTAAAAATAAATCAGTGGTTTGGGCAGTGGAGACGAACTCTTGTAAAATGCCAACTATAATCTATATCTGTCTCCAGTGTAGTTGTAACTTGAAAAAAAAGAGTGAAGTGGTGACTTTGGGGCTGGAAGACTGTATGCATCTCTGGTTATTCGTGTAAATGCCTGAAAGCTCAGAAATATGGATATTAGGAGGAGAAATAGAATAGGAAGGTTACCAGGCTCTACGTTGTATAAACATTCCATAAACTGCTCTTCTTTGCTTGTTCACGGTGAATAAAAACGATGTGTATATAGATATTATACAGCTGGGTACAAAAAATACAGAACTTTCCTCTTTTGTATGGAAGGAAGTTGCGACACCCCACCCCCCACCACCACCACCACCACCACCACCTACTCTATCCTATCCATCTTCCCTCCCAACCATCCCCCCTCCCTTTCCACACACTATATCAAGAATGATGTATACAGTAGTCATGTAAGCTTAGTTATTTCACGTAATTCTAAAAGAGATAAATGGGGCGGGTGAACACTGATGGTAAGAGAGAGAGAGAGAGAGAGAGAAAGAGAGAGAGAGAATACTCTTCCTTTCCCAGAAAGTATAAATGACTGAAAGAGAATGGCTTTCATAATCATAAAAAAGAATGGATATACTCCCTTGCAAAAGTTCTTGCATAGTAACCCGAAAGACATCAGGCTGGCTCTCTCTCTCTCTCTCTCTCTCTCTCTCTCTCTCTCTCTCTCTCTCTCTCTCTCTCTCTCTGTATATATATATATATATATATATATATATATATATATATATATATATATATATATATATATATATATATTATATACATATATATATATATTATATATATATATAGTGCGGTCTTAGTAACTTTTACACATCTCTCTCTCTCTCTCTCTCTCTCTGTAAGTTTGTGTCCTACATCCACTATCCTTAATTTGAAAAAGAATGCTATCTCTCTCTCTCTCTCTCTCTCTCTCTCTCTCTCTCTCTCTCTCTCTCTCTCTCTCTCTCTCTCTCGTCAAGTCAATTTTCCCATCATGAGTAGCATATAATGTTGCTGCCTAGACCTGCTCAGCGTTTTATTTCATGGTGATATGTTTTCCATTATTTGATTTAGCAGTCTTCTTATTTAAGTAATGCGAGTTATGCCACGTTTGCTTTGTGATGAGCACAAAGCAGGGCAAGAAATTATATTTGTGTTGTTAGTGTTTTTTTTTTTTAGTAAGAAATTATTTTTGTTTCATAGTTTTAGTTTTCTGAAAAGAAAATTATTGTGCCGACTTTGTCCATCCGCACATTTTTCTGTCCGCCCTCAGATCTTACAAAACTACGTAGGCTAGAGGGCTGCAAATTGGTATGCTGATCATCCACCCTCCAATCATCAAACATACCAAATTGCAGCCCTCTAGCCTCAGTAGTTTTTATTTTGTTTAAGGTTAAAGCTAGCCATGATCGTGCATCTGGCAACAATATAGGACAAGCCACCATCGGGCCGTGTTTAAAGTTTCATGGGCGGCGGCTCAACAGCATTATAACGAGACCACCGAAAGATAGATCTATTTTCGGTGACCTTGATTATACGCTGTACAGAAAACTCGATTGCGCCGAAGAGACTTCAGCGCAATTTTTACTTTTTTTTTATGTTGGCTCGTAATTAACCCAGAATTTTTTTTTCTTTTTATAGAAAAGATAGCACACTAGCACCCCAGTTTATCAGACATTTAAGGAGTCTGGCTTCGCAACCGCAATTCCACTTAGCTTCTAACTTGACCTAACCTTTACTTTACACTCACCATTTATCTCAAAACGTAACGATTCTAAAATGGCAGCTTAGCAAAAAATGATGATTATGTAGCTGATAAGTACAGAAGTCCGTTGAGGTCCATTAAGCTGAGGTGTTATTGTACCTAAGATTGTTGCATTATCATATTCTTACGACTTTATTGCTTCCCTGAAAGATGGCAGTGACAGAAATAAGTAAAAAATGCGCCGAAGTCTCTTCGGCGCAGTCGAGTTGTCTGTACAGCGTATAATGCTGTATGAAACTCTTAGCCGCGGTCCATGAAACTTTTAGCTACGGCCCAGTGGTGGCCTGTGTTGTTGGCACCTATAATAGTGCCGGACGCACGATCATGGCTAACTTTAACTTCAAATAAAATAAAAACTACAAAGGCTAGAGGGCTGCTATTTGGTATGTTTGACGAATGGAGGGTGGGTGATCAACATACCAATTTGCAGCCCTCTAGCCTCAGTAGTTTTTAAGATCTGAGGGCGGACAGAAAAATGCGGACGGACAGACAACTAAAACTGCACGCTACAGTCGGGAATTTTTCCCAAAAACCTTCAGGAATCTTATCTTGGGGAATTTTTTCCAAGAAGTTTCAGGAATCTTATATCGGGATTTTTTTTTCCAATAACCTTCAGGAATCTTATATCGGGATATTTTTCCAATAATCTTCAGGAATCTTATATCGGGATTTTTTTCCAATAATCTTCAGGAATCTTATATCAGGAATTTTTTCCAATAATCTCCATGAATCTTATATTGGGAATTATTTTCTAATAGCCTTCAGGAATCTTATATCGGGAATTTTTTCCAAAAGCCTGTAGGACTCATATCAGGATTTTTTTTCAAAAACCTTCAGGAATCTTATATCAGGAATTTTTTCCCAAAATTTTTCAGGAATCTTGTATCAGGAATTTTTCCAAAAATCTTCACGAATCTCATATCGGGAATTTTTTCCAAAATCCTTCAGACATCTTATATCGGGAATTTTTCCAAAGCCTGCAGCAGTTGTAGCGTGATTTTTTGCGAACCCCTTCAGGACTTATATCGGGAATTTTTTTTTTTTGTAAATCTTCAGGAATTTTATATCTGGAATTTTTTCCAAAAACCTTCAGGAATCTTACAGCGGGAATGTTTCTCTAAAGATCCTCAGGAATCTTATACCGGAAATTTTTTCCTAAAACCTTCAGGAATCTTACATCGGGAATTTTTTCCCAAAAACCTTCAGAAATCTTACGTAGAGGAAGTTTTTCCGAAAACCTTCAGGACTCTTATATCGGGAATTCTTTTCCAAAAACTTTCAGGAATTTTATATTGGGAATTTTTTACAAGAACCTTAGGAATCTCATATCGGGAATTTTTTTCCAAAAACATTCAGGAATCTTATAACCACGCCAACACCATAGCACACAGGATGCATTACTTCAATGATCTCACTTTTCTCAGTTCCCTTCAATCATTCGCAAATAGCAAATGTGTTCATTATCAAATAAGCGATTCCCTTCCAACAAGCATTGTCAAATTTGATGATGAATTATGAAAAATTATAAAAAAAAATTGATTTACAAGAAAGATTTGTCACTAAAGACTAACGTATTGAACAGATTCTGATCGCTAGGAAGAGTCCTCTTGGCTGTAAATGGTCACTGGTAAACTCTTGTCACGAGATGACATTATAATTATTGCAGTAAATTATAATGTAATTTGATCATAATTACTAGCTAAGAATGGAGAGAGTTCAAAAAAGCTGTAGGAATTAATAAGGCATGCTGATACTTAACCAGGGAAACTTAATGCTAAGGATTTTATTCATGGAAAATATTATGATAAATTGTATTTTGTTTAAAAATCAGAGCAGTGTTAAATTTCAGACAGAATTTCGTCTGGCTTTTTTTTTTTTAGACAAGGGACGGGCGCATGACGCACTAGTGAATTGTGCCCCGGGGAGCAAATACCTGAAATATTTGCTAGTATTGCACCAGCCCCGGTTTTTTGCCATGCCCCTACGTTAGGTTAGGTTAGGTTGGGTGTATAATTTTGGTGTGGGAAACAATGAGATTATTTTCAAGAAAATCTATGGTTACTTTTTAAGATATGGCGTCCCGCTTTTTTTCAGGGAAAGGTCCCGTACTCGGTTACATCTCGGGAAAATGCGCGCGGGTCAATGGCGCACATGGGCATTGAGAATACTTGGGACTTGAAGAAGTTTAAGCAAGTACGTTTGTATCAGCACCATACAAAGGGTGGAGTTATTTCTTCAGTGTTTTTCTGCTGCTTCCCCAAATACTTTGATGAAACAGGAAATAAGAAGGATTAGATTTTGGAGGGCTGCGGTACGTTTGTAAGAAGCTAAAGCTAAATGTATCTCGTTCAACACTTTTATTTAATGATTTCTGAAGTATTCCGAGGGACACCAGAGGGTTTGTAGAATAATATTTTTTAATCTTAAAAGACAGGTATACAGAGGAGCTCTGTTAACACAAAACAAAAGGTAAACTGCAACAGATGAGTGTTACTATTATTATATTATTATTATTATTTTTTTTATTTTTTTTGGGGGGGGTCGATCACAGTCACCATATTGGACTGGGTAGTTTTTATAGTGTGGGTTTACGGGTTGCATCCTTTCTCCTCAGGAGTCCATCACTTTTCTCACTATGTGCGCTGTTTCTAGTAGCACACTCTTCTGCATGAGTCCTGGAGCTACTTCGAGATCTAGTTTTTCTAGATTCCTTTCCAGGGATCTTGGGATCGTGCCTAGTGTTCATATGATTTTGGGTACTTTTTTATTATTATTATTATTATTATTATTATTATTATTATTATTATTATTATTATTATTATTATTATTATTATTATTATTCTCCAGAAGATGAACCCCATTCACATGGAAGAAGCCCGCAACAGGGGCCATTGACTTGAAATTCAATCTTCCAAAGAATATGGCGTAATGGGTTAGATCTAGAGAAATGAGTAAAAGGGAATACAGCTTACAGTTTGCCTTATGCGGCCCACCGTGGAAAAGGTCCTGTAGTGTTTCTTCAGCCCGATTCCCCTTATCTGTCTCAAACTTTGACTTGGTGAAATATTCACTCCACATTTAGGAAGACGCCATTCTGGGGAGCACAGGGGGCGATTCGGTGGACTCGTTGTAGTAATTATGGCGTCAGAGAATGAGATCGTCTGGGGTATGTTTCATATGAAATGGCCAGCTGCCATTTTTTCTTCGTAGTTGCTACTGTGTCAGTTTTTCTCTGCCTTTACCAAAATCTTTTGATTTTCTCATGAAATAGCTAATTCTGTTTAGTTCCTGTTTATCCCGTCACTTTTTTTATTTATTTGATTTTGTTTCTCCCTCATATTTGTGCTACCAACATGTAATTGCTACCTTTCAGCCTTTAACCACATCTGGATTTTTCTACAAACATGATACACATTCTCTCTCTCTCTCTCTCTCTCTCTCTCTCTCTCTCTCTCTCTCTCTCTCTCTCTCTCTCTCTCTCTCTCTCTCTCTCTCTCTCTCTCAAGAGATATTCTGTTGGCACCCGTCTCGCCCAACTGTCGTTTATCAATAAATGTGAAATTCAAAATTAACTCTCTCTCTCTCTCTCTCTCTCTCTCTCTCTCTCTCTCTCTCTCTCTCTCTCTCCTCTCTCTCTCTCTCTCTCTCTCAAGAGAATATTCTTTTGGCACCCGTCTCGCCCAACTGTCGTTTATCTATAAATGTGAAATTCAAAATTAACTCTCTCTCTCTCTCCTCTCTCTCTCTCTCTCCTCTCTCTCTCTCTCTCTCTCTCTCTCTCTCTCTCTCTCTCTCTTCTGGTACGTTTCGCCCAACTCTCTTTATCTATACATGTGAAATTGAAAATACTCTCTCTCTCTCTCTCTCTCTCTCTCTCTCCTCTCTCTCTCTCTCTCTCTCTCTCTCTCTACTTTTGATGAGTTGTTTTTGATGTTCCAGCCCTGACATTTAATTGAAATCCTTTATTTGAATTTTATACATTTTTGTTCGGGGCATTTCAACAACAGTGGTTTAATTTCATAATCATGCTTACCAATGTGTTCCAAAATGTTTTTTCACCCTTTCTGTACTCATGAACTTTTATTTGCTTGTTGCTTACGTGATGTTTTTAACACAATTTTTTTCTGTATTTCCATGAACTTTTACTTGCTTGTTGCTTACATGTGATTTTTTTACACATTTATTTTGTATTTTCATGAAATTTTATTTGCTTGTCGTAGTTTTTTTTTTTTACAAAATTTGATTTCTGTGTTTTCATGCACTTTTATTTGTTCATTTCTTACACGTAGTTATTTTTACACAATTTTTTTTTCTGTTTTTGCAGCTGTGAAGAATTGTAGGATGATTAGGAATCCTTGTTATAAGTGAACTTCGGCAAATTAAAGTACGATCTTATATAGATGACATATACCAAGCAGTATTGGTAAGTTTTTTGAAGGCCGTCTATCCCATCTAGGAACTAACAGCGATTAGCGAGAGCTAACCACTTTCCTTTAATAACTAACCAGTAGCGTTCTTTAACATGGAATAGCCCTTCGTTGGGTGAGTCGGTAGAGCTTCGGACTGTCACTCGATAGGCCGGAGTTCAATTCCCCCGGCCGGCTGATGAAGAGTTAGAGGAATTTATTTCTGGTGATAGAAATTCATTTCTCGCTATAATGTGGTTCGGATTCCACAATAAGCTGTAGGTCCCGTTGCTGAGTAACCAATTGGTTCTTAGCCACGTAAAATAAGTCTAATCCTTCGGGCCAGCCCTAGGAGAGCTGTTAATCAGCTCAGTGGTCTGGTAAAACTAAGGTATACTTAACTTTTTAACATGGAATGACCGCTACCAGCTGACTAGTATCGATTATCAACTAAGGCTAACCATTTATTTAAGCAACTAACCACGGTTCTTTGATAATCACTATGAAATATTATCGATTGATAACTAATTAGAGTCGTTTATGAACATATTTTATTCATTAACATTATTAACAGCGTTAACACTAATATTAATTACTATCGTTGATAAACCATTACTTGCAGTTATCTTTTATTATTATTATTATTATTATTATTATTATTATTATTATTATTATTATTCAGAAGATGAACCCTATTCATATGGAACAAACCCACCATAGAGGCCATCGACTTGAGAATCAAGCTTCCAAAGAATAAATGAGCATTAACCACTTCATTACCCATGACAAGTCAATAAGGTTCGTTAAGCTTGAATAACCATAATTGTTCACTAACTATCATTAACCACTCTAACCTGTTACTCAGTGAAGACCTGATCATTCTTATCCCTCGTTAATCAGCCGGCCTTTGGGAGAATGACTCGTTGATACCGGTTCTTAATTTTCGTCGTCAGTGACCCTGAGTGTTGTGACACCATGTAATTCTTTGTCAATCTTGTACTTATATTTTCCTTGTTTTGGTCGGTCAGACATTTTATATTTTATTTTCCCCTGAGTCACTTGTGTGAAATTACCTTTGTTTATATATACATATGTATATATATGTATATATGTATATATATGTATATATATAAGTATATGTATATATATATATATATATATATATATTAAATTCTCAAGTTTTATTGATTTTAGCTTTGTATTTGCCAAGGTATATATATATATATATATATATATATATATATATATATATATATATATATATATATATATATATATATATATATATACATATACATATATATATATATATATATTATATATACATATATATAAACATGTATATGTATATATATACACATAATTATTGTATGCTAAACATAAGCTCTCATTTCAGTAACACCATCACATGGGTCTGCCCCATTTTTTCTCTTTTGACGTGCTACTTTATCCCTTCCCCATTCCTCCCGTCTCAGAGACATACCCCTGCCCATCAACTGTGCCAGGTACCCTCTTATATATCTCATCTAAAACTCCAGTGTTTAATGTAATTTATCACCCGCTTTCCCTGCCAGAGAAAGGAGGGGGAAATCTAGTGAAGATCTTGGTCTTAATTATCGAGAGAGAGAGAGAGAGAGAGAGAGAGAGAGAGAGAGAGAGAGAGAGAGAGAGAGAGAGAGAGAGAGAGAGAGAGAGAGAGAGAGAATGATGATTGATGATGATCTTTCCCTTACTGGTAACAAGAAGTAAGATTGGATCGTGTATCATGTCTTTGTGAGCTGCTTATTCTCGCCGCAAGTGAGGTCCCAAATAAAGTCATAAGTTCTCCTTTGGCTCCGTCAGTTTTTTAAGATATTTTTACGTGTTTTCAAATTCAGGAAAGTGTGTACGTAGCTTCTTCATCTGTACTGTAAGCGACTGGCCGAAGGCTTCTTCAGCTTGAGTTTAGATATTGAGATGTTTTTGTTTTCATTGTGTTTTGTGTCTTATTTCATTTTGATTGAGTCCTTTTTTTTGTTATTGTTGTTGTGCTTTCAAGGTATGAAGACACTTTCCTTTGAAACATATCAAGATTGTTGTATGGTTTGTATAGGAATGTATATACATACATACGTACGTACATAAATATAGTATATATATATATATATATATATATATATATATATATATATATATATATATATATATATATATATATATATATATGAAGAAAGTCTGTCATCATCTTATATATTACATTATTGACACGCACCCATCTGGATATCGCCTTATTCTTGGGTCCTGTCATATTTATTGTCAATAAGACGTTTCCCATAATAGCATGGCTTTGTTAAACAGTGAAAAACACTGCTGTTTAATTTAATATTTTCACCTCTTGATTTAAGCCACTTTCTCGATGAGGAAGCGGCTTGTTGTTAAAACCAGTTATGTCTATTATCTGTCTGTATGTTTATCTATCTATCTATCTATCTATCTATCTGTCTGTCTGTCTGTCTGTCTATCAACCTATGTATCTATTTATCTTCAACAGCTGAATTAAGAAACCCTCCGCAGAAACCTATCCAAATCAACTGCTTCAGATGCCTGGGCGAAAGACCCATTGGCTGTGCTTGGACCTACCCTACACATAACTATTTAAATCTCTGTGTATTTTGCGAAAAATTGTACTCGCTAAGCAGAGACACCTTTCCATTAGTAACACCTGTTCCATTCCCAGTCAAAATGTCAAAATTCTTCACTCCTCCCCCCGCCACCCACCCCTACAAGACTTATGCATCTGCTCACCAACCTGTTGCTCTCATTCTTCAATATAAGTAGACCACCACAAGACCTATAACAGGAGTATTTTTGTAACTTGAACCCTCATTCTTGCAAGCTTCTATCTGCTGTAAAAACTTTACTCTTGCAAAGATTTCATTTCCATACATTCCCCTAATCAATACTTTCAAACTCTTTTTACCAGTCTTTGTAGTTTATCTTCTGTGTCACCATGCAACCCCTTTCGTCCCATTCACTGTATCGTATTCTTTCATTATTCTCTTTCTTCCATCTTACTTTCCACCTCTCCTAACAATTTCTTCATAGTGCAACAGTGAGGTTTTCCTCCTGTTACACCTTTCAAACCTTTTACTGTCAATTTCCGTTTCGGCATTGAATGACCTTGTAGGTTCCAGTGCTTGTCCTTTGGTCTAAATTCTATATTCAATTCAGTTCTCTGTCACCAGTTGATATTGTATCATTGCAAGTGTCAAGTATACTGTAACCCAAGTACGGCCCATTATCTAATTTACCAGCTCTGCAAAAATAACTGTTCTTTTCCTAGACTTCTGTCTGGTAACAATATATATATATATATATATATATATATATATATATATATATATATATATATATATATATATATATGTGGGTATGTATGTACGTATATATGTATGTGTGTGTTTACAGCATATATACTTGTTTGTATGTATGAATATGTATACGTATATATAATTATATGCATATACTGCATCAATTCAGTATGTATATGCTCCGTGTGTATGAATATGTGTATATATGTATGCATGAACAGCATACTGTATGTAATATCGCTTATATTTTAATATATACTAACAACGTATTTCACTGTACAAGTAGAGTGTATAGTATACACATGTAGCCTCCTCATGTTATGTAGCTGCCCACTAGCAGATCCAGAAAAATTTCATGGGGGGGCCCACCAATTTTCATATATATATAATATATATATATGTATAATATATATATATCTTTAATCGATTTTTTACTTTTCCCCATTTTTATATTTATGTTATTATGATCTACATCTTCAACATGATTATTTTATGATTATTTTTCACGGTGGGGCACGTGCCCAGTGCCCGCCTCTCCCCCCCCCCCTCCCCCCACTGGATCAGCTAGTGTAGTTTCCTGTAGATTTTAGCTGAGTCAGCTGGATTCATGTAGATAAGTTGTTTTGAGTCAAGGCCTTCGCCCCCACCACCAGGGGGGGGGGCGGGGGGAAGGAAATCTTTGAAGGAGTGTATATACAAATATACTATGTATACTTAACTGTGTATGAAAGTGGGTTACAAGTAGAAAACATTTAGAATTTTTAATGAAATTTAATTACTTGGCATTTAGTACTTTTATTAATACTTGACGCTTAGTATATTGGTGTTTTGAGAAAATTTTTTTGTTTTTGTTTTTGTTTTGTTAGGTTAGATATTATCTCCAACCTTTCGAATTTTCTTGAAATGCATTTATTAGTTTCTTATCTGATTATTCGTGGTATATTTACGTATTTTAGATAGGAAATGTGTTGGATTATTATTATTATTATTATTATTATTATTATTATTATTATTATTATTATTATTATTATTATTATTATTATTATTATTATTATTATTATTTCAAGCTAAAAGGTGTTTTAAGCGAGAAATGATATATTTGTTAAAGAAAATATTTGCTGGAAAGCACATAGCAGTTGATTTTATATAATTTGAAAGATAATACCTAAAGTTACGAACAGAAAACTTACTGGGTACTGTTTAATTGTTATTTTAATATGTGCATTTTATGTATTTTTTTTTTGTAACCAACTCTTTTGAATTATTAAGAGCTTTATGTGACTTGCTATCATACACACACATACAATTATCGTTAATGATATTTGTCAATATCTTTCATTAGAAGCATATGATGACCTGTACATAGTCGTATGCGTGCGAATATGATTATATATATATGTATGTATATATATACGTGTATATATATGTTGTATTTATGAATATATATATATATATATATATATATATATATATATATATATATATATATATATATATATATATATATATATACACGCGTGTATGTATATACATACATATGTCCCAAAGGTAAGAATACCATGAATTCCTTACCTTTCGATACCATACAAACATAAATACATACACCCAAAACGACGCTATGTACGTATGTATGTATGTATGTATGTATGCAAATGGTACCGCTGTACATATAACCTATATAATTTCCACTCGCAGTGT
>JANJGK010000037.1:27753836-27761336 GCA_039081455.1 Macrobrachium rosenbergii | reverse complement strand
GAAGTGGATGTAAGCCAATAGCTTGTGTTTGCCACACTAGGCTAATACGGTATATTTGGTGGGAGGACCTCAGGGGTAAACTGGTTTATTGGATAGACCTAGTTTGTATGAGAGTTTCTGATGTGCTTTTGAAAAGGACATTAATTGACCCTGGAAATTATAAGTTAACCCAATACACGTGCACACACGCACAATATGGTTGGCAACAGTGAGAAACGGGAATTTTGTTTGGGAGGCAGTGTAACCTAACCTAACCTAATCTAACCTCGCCTAGACTAGCCTAGCCTAAAGTGCCGGGCCCTACGTGACCAGGGGAAATGACCTAACCTGATGTAGGCTTCCATAAAACATTGAATGAATTACCAGGACGTGTACTAACCACCAACCTTACGGTGCCTGTTCCTACCTTACAAGCTCCAGTCTTTGAAGATAATAACCACATTTTTTTTCTTGCCAAAAAACCAAAGACATTAATAGACAAGATTGTAAGATTATAAAGGCCAGTATGAAGCTAAACATAAGTAAATACAAATTCACCAATTTGGTGCTATATATTCAGTTAAAATTGAAAGAATTAAGGGTAATCATTTCAGAAACATCATTTAAAAGAACTTAGGCCAGATGATACACAAAAAATTGCTGAAAAGCACTTGAACACAAAAAGGTAAATAACCCATGCATAGCTCTATGTAAAAAAAAAAAAAAACAATATGATAGAATGGTGTTCTCTCACCTTGCCTCATAAACCTTATTCCTTTCACTGCTTTCAAGTAAAATTGGACAGCATTGCACTATATTCATTTTACCATTATCAGTAATTTCTGTGGGAGATAACTAGCAAAAATAGGTATTTCATTTTAGGCTATGTGATAGCCTAACATGTAAAAGTTAACAGATCATGCAGGTTCACCCCAGTAAGTTCAGGTCCTTAAATTTGTAATATATTACTATAGTTTCCACTTTCTGTCGCCTGTCTGCATCATTTGCCTCATTGTCCCAAACCCAGGGCTGTACAGAGTTCTTAGTACATAATGAAATGAAAAGATGGTGTGTGAAGATTTTGAAGCAGGTGATAAAGTCAGCAGCGTTAAGTTGTTCCCTTTCATGTTCTAGATGATCTGGTGTTATACAATTGTAGAGTAGTGTTATTTACATCTTCTATGACCTATTATCATCATTTGTCCTCAGAGAACAAACCAAAGGGAAGAGGTCTTACTTCACAGTGAAATGATAAGGTTAGCATTAAGATGTTGGGATTTCAGTGTGTTAATGTTCCATTTTCCTGAACCATTTTTGTTTTAAGATAGTCGTGCCATCAAAAGAAGGGTCTCGGCGATTAGATCAAGAAAATTGTCGTTTTATTTTATAATGCTGGGGTTGGATGCGGTCAATGGGGTGGAAAATACTACACATTTAGGAACATATTTGATGTATTAAACGAAAGATGTGTGTCTGGAGGCATTTAAGTGCTAATTCAGAGCCTCTCCCCCCCAAGGGTGGAATGGGGTAATTGAGGTTAGACTGGAATGTGCAGATTGTGTAAGCGCTAATTCAGAGCCTGGCCCCCAGGGTGGAATGGGGTAATTGAGGGTAGAATAGAATTGTTAGATTTCATTATATGCCATCTAGTAGGATATTGATGTTGGCCTAAAATACTGGCTGTTGTGCAGAAATGTGCATCACTTTGTGATAAGCAAGCACTTTAAGTGCAGGCTAACATAGTTGACTGGCGCCTTTGGTGTGGTGATGTCATTAGCCTATATGTGCGTGTGTGTTGGGGGGGGGGGGGGATAGTTTTAACATATTTTAACCACACTTTTACTTTATCCATCATGTTCTTAATCATGATGTGTAGATAAAGTGTTGTTTATTGGTGTCAAGAATATCGAGGAATGGAGATTCGTCAAGTGAATACACTTAATCTTTAGTTGTATGTATCACACAGGTCTCGCATAATGAATGCTATTAGATGTATTCGTAAGTGAATCATTATTTACATAACTGAACGAGTTCTTGTGGACATTCTTGCGACTAGGACAGTTTAAATGTTGTGTAAATGTAAAAAAAAAATCATATCGAATTGTATGAGAATATGGCCTTTATATATGTGTGTGCGCTAATGGCGTGATTTTTTTTTTCAACTTTCACACAGATTACACGAAATTGCCATGTAGCTTAGAAAATGTCCATTATATATATATATATATATATATATATATATATATATGTGCGCTAATGGCGTGATTTTTTTTTTCAACTTTCACACAGATTACACGAAATTGCCATGTAGCTTAGAAAATGTAAATTTTTAATAATTTACGGAAATGAATCGTAAATTGCTTGATTTTTTAAAAACTTTCAAGTAAATTGCACGGAGTTCATGTTTACTTCGAAAATGTGAATTCTGTACGTTTATAAACTTTCAAGTAGAGAAAGTTCTGGATAATTTTGATAGCTGGGATGGAGATCCTGATGGTTTCTTCCCCTTGTTTTTTATAAAAATTTCTGGCTCGTTGTCTCCCAACATTACTAGATTCTGTAGATTTTATGTCGATGTAGTATCTTTAAGGGTGAGCTCAGGCTTAGTAATACAGCGCATGTTTCAAATAGTGGCGTATGTGCGGACTGCAGTAACTGTAGGCCAATCTCTAGTCTCCCTGCGGAATGTAAAGAATTGTTAGCTGATAGTAAACATGCATACAGGAAGCAGTTAGGTACCTGCGATGCTCTTTTAGGCTTGACATACCATTTGCATGGGAACCTTGATAAGGGGTTTTGAGTGCAGTTATTCAAATAGATTTTATTGCCGATTTTAATTTAGTAAATCACAAGGTACTTATTTATAAACTTAAGAATCTTGGAGTGGGTGGATCTGTTTTATGATTACTTCAAGATTTGCTTACAGGTAGGCAACAGCGAGTTGCTGTGGACGGGAACTTTAGTTAACCAAGACCTATTATGTCTGGAGTTCACAAGGCAGTGTTCCTGGTCCACTATTATTTTTAGCGTATACAGGTGATATGGTTGTTGGCCTAGAAAACAAGATTGTTCAGTATGCCGATGATGGTGTAGTCGGTGGGGTATGAGGCTGAACTCCAGTAAAACGAAAACACTATTGATTAGTATATCTCACACAGATTTCCCACCCCATCCTCCTCTTCAGGAACTTGCTGAATGAGTCTGAAGCTTTAACTATTCTAAGTGTAACTTTTGACTCGCATCTAACTTTTGAGAAACATCTAATGAAAGTTTCAGCAATTGCCTTACGAAAGTTAGGTATTTTTCGTAAGGCCTCATATATTTATAACAGTGATAAAATTAATACAACCTGTTTTAGGTCTTTTGTATTTCCTTTACTAGAACACTGCTCTCCGGTGTGGTTTCTGCTTCTGCCAGAGATTTATCTCTTTTAGGTAGAATGGTTCCAGGTGGTAGGTGTCTGTTTCCTAATAGTAGCAGTTATGACTTGGACCATCGACGGATGGTCTCTTGTCTGTCACGTTTTCGTAAGTTGTATCTCAACAGAGATCTTTCATATTCGCAATTGATCCGTGATTCCCTTTATCTGCCGAGAGCAAACAGGTTTGCTGAACAGTAGCACCAATATGCAGTAAATGTGCCTCGCTGTCGAACTACTACTCAGTTCCAGAGGTTCTTTATTCCTCACACCGTTGGACTGTGGAACAGTCTCCCAGAGGATGTCGTGTAACTGGAACTAGAGAAGTTCAAGGGAAGATGCAACGCATTACTACCATAATACTATTCTTGCATTTTAATACATTTTTATCTATTTATTGATTTATTTTTTCTTTTGTAATAGGTGGGATCTCTTCTTTCTATATTTCCCTTTATTTCCTCCTACTTCTTCCTAATGAACACCATATTCTTTGGAAGCTTGAATTTCAAGTCAATGGCCCCTTTGGGCTTGTTCCATATGAATAGGTTTCATCTGTTGAATAATGTAGTAATAGTAAAATTGAACTTAAACTTGAAAATGTGAAGCCTGTAAGTTTCCGTAAAATATACGAAGTTTTCCAGGAAGCAGTATGAAGTTTTGCCAGTTGAATCCCATCTAGAGTCTGGTCTTAGGAAAGGATATGGCTGAGAGGGATGTGTAAATCCATTCTGACCGATAGCAACAGCTGGACATAAAAGAGGAGTTCCAAAAATTGCCTTCCTTTCCAGTGACAGCAAACTGGAACGTATTGAAAGCACTGAATGCTCTGGACGCGAGACAAACTCATACGTAATGGTCATTGTAACGGATGGGTGTCCTTTTTGGGATTAGTTTCTCTCTCTCTCTCTCTCTCTCTCTCTCTCTCTCTCTCTCTCTCTCTCTCTCTCTCTCTCTCTCTCTCTGATGGAGTGCGTGCACCGTCGTAGGAATTCAGTGAGATTTAGTTCTCTGCAGAAATATTCCTGACTTGGCTCATCTGTTTCAATGTGAGAGAATTTACTCGGTATTCTTTACACACGAGAGAGAGAGAGAGAGAGAGAGAGAGAGAGAGAGAGAGAGAGAGAGAGAGAGAGAGAGAGAGAGAGAGAGGTTGAATTACGTTTGACGCTAGTTTTGTTTTTGGTATTTTTCAATCTTAGCCAAAGTGGATTTAGTAATGAAATAAGTAATTGAATTGAAGTTGCCTGAGAGAAACGTGTTTTTATAATGATCCCGTTTAAAACTTGCAGTGATGGCATTGTTGAAGTTCTGTGTTATTTCTTACATATTAATTTTGTTTGTTTTGTAATTACTCATATGGCAGTGTTGGTATGCCATTTCTTACATATCTGCTGCAATTACGAAATTGCTGAGAGAATTGACTGGCTGCCAACCTGTTTTCCTTTTTCTTTTATTTTATTAAAAATTAAAAACAAGGCTTGATATATTATTAGTTGATTGTGAGCAGTTTCATAATGGTTGTAGGGTATTCTGCCTGAAGGCTGATGGAGTGGAAAAATTTAACTATATTGCTTAGGTATTGCAACGGTATTTATCACGTGTAGCCAATGAATTTTTAAAAAATGTATATGTATATGTATGTATAATATATAATTTATATATATATATATATATATATATATATATATATATATATATATATATATATATATGTATATATATATATATATATATATATATATATATGTATATATATATATATATATATATATATATATATATATATATATGTATATATATATATATATATATATATATATATATATATATATATATATATGTATATATATATATATATATATATATATATATATATATATATATATATATATATATATATATATATATATATATATATATATATATATATATATATATATATATATATATATATATATATATATGTATATATATATATATAATATATATATATATATATATATATATATATATATATATATATATATATATATATATATATATATATATATATATATATATTGTTACGTGTGGGGCTTGGCTGATGAGTTTATTAATTAACGTAATATATGAGGCTCTGAGTGCCAAGGATACACTTAACCTGTCAAAGTTAAAGTAACCTCAAAGACAGACAAATATTAATTGAATAAGGTCGCCAGTCGAGAAAAAAAAAACCCGACACGAAAGAATGTGTAGTCAGCGAGGAATTTACATGAACTATCCCCCTTCGGACAGAGCCAATATTCCCTTTGCTTCACATAAGGTTTTAACACAACGGATTATATCGTACACAATTTAGTACTGGTAAAGGCTGTTCCTCTTCCAAATAATGGGATCGAGACACAAGGCTGCCTGAATGCTGAAAATTACTTACTTAACCTTCCCTTATTCTTAACTACTGCACAAGAATAGTTGTGTTGCTAAGCAATATAAATTATTCTCACTCTAGACTTCATAAAAGTAAATTGGTTACATGGGTTATCGTAGATGATGGTGAAGAGGGAAAACAAAAGAACTGGAAATACAGAAAGAGATACTAGCCAATCGATGAAACTCTGCAAAATTTCCAGACTTAGCATGGACGTAGGTTGTTTGCACATACAACAGACGATCAGAAGTCTTGAAACCGGCCGTCGTCTCAGCTCACTAATATCAATGAAGACAGTAATAGGACAAGTACAAAGAATTTAGTTATACACAACGCGTGTGTCTCACAAGCTGGCGAATTTCTCTCTGACCTCTTTTGGTCAAAACAAGGCAGCTGGGAGCGCCCAGGCCTTCGTCCATCGCCCCAGGCAGTCTGAAAATTCTACAAAAAAAGTATATCTTAGTTTAACCAGACCACTGAGCTGATTAACAGGTCTCCTAGGGCTGGCCCGAAGGAGTAGACTTATTTTACATGGCTAGGAACCAATTGGTTACCTAGCAACGGGACCTACAGCTTATTGTGGAATCCGAACCACATTATGACGAGAAATGAATTTTTATCACCAGAAATAAATTCCTCTAATTCTTCATTGACCGCTCAGAGACTCATATGCTGGGCCAACAGCATGCTAGCCGAGAGCTCTAGCCACCCCTCCAGTGAAGAACTTGAAAATTCGACACAGACATAGCCAAATGCATAGGACAAAGCAGAAGAAAGCTTAAGACCACCTTTACTAGAGGTTACTGGGTGAAAACCCGCTGTGTGGGCTAGGTCCCTAATGCTAATCTACTTTGGCTAAAGACGTTATTTTTTTGAAATACCCATCCTACCCTGCTTGGACAGAGACGTCTTCCTGTCGTTGTTAGAATAATATTCTACAATAAAATGCATAGAGGGTGAACAGCAGAATATTTATAAAAGCAACCCCCCCCTTTAGAGGGCCTTCACTCCCTTTCGGGGCGTGAAGGTCTGTATTAAGCAAGCTGTTCGCCTCTATTAGGTTACTCTTCTCCCGTGAGCAGATTTGTCCCGTGCAACCTAACTAGCTATGGATCTACCTAACTCTAGATAGGATATGAGCTTTGATCATTATATTACAGAATTCTAACTGTACTTGAAGGTGCTTATGGTTATTACGTGCTACCTCCTACAATCATGATGTTTTAGACCTAGCCTAATGGTACATTGTATACTATTCCCTAGCCTAACCTATCCTAACCTGACCGTAGCACCAACGTAAGGGATAATGTACTAACTAAGTTACACGGTTTTTATAATACAATTAGTAATTACTGATTAATATATGAGGTTTGCCTCATATGATAAATGCTTGCCTCACAGAGGTCTTAGGCTATGCGTGTCATGAGCGTAGTGGCTCTTTTCATAATGGTTTAGATTATCTGATTTTAGTTACACTACCTACGTGATTACTGCAGCTCGATGGTAAGTGGAAGGGACAAGGTTACTACTCTGATGTACAGTACTTAATCTGGTCTAGGCTATGTATGAGAAAGAGATCATGCTGGCTACCTCCTCTGGGCAAGGGGCCAGGATCACTCTAAGATGGTAGGGCACTGTGCCGAGAGGGCAATAGTGCCAGGATGAGCTCATGGCTCTGCAACTACTGGGGTCTCTT
>JANJGK010000037.1:27743693-27753736 GCA_039081455.1 Macrobrachium rosenbergii | reverse complement strand
TATCGAATTATTTTGTTTAAATGGTTGTTTCGTTTTTTTCCTGTGATGATTAAGCCAGCTTGGATCATTATTGTTTTTTTAAAGCTTGGTTTTTTACCCGGAAATATGCCTGTTTATGTCTGAAAATTAATGGAAAACTAATATAATTGTTTATTAACTAATTATTTTTATATCTCGGAAATCTTACGCAGGTGTATTTGTAACTCTTATCGATATGTTATGGTAATTGATTTTCTCTCGTGTTTTTTGATAATTTTTTGATAGTTTGACGAACTGGCGTAAACCTTTTTCCCGTTCTGAGAAAATTGGTTTCAAAGATTTTGATGTTATGCATAGCTTCTAATTAGCTAATTTTTTTAGGCAATTTGGTTTGGAAATGACAACACAGATAGTTGAAGTTTTGATATATTATAGAGTATCAAAAATCGAGTCACTTTGGCTGGAAAACTCGAAACTTTAAAAAACAAGTAAAAAATGCGTCGAAGTTTCTTCGGTGCAATCGAGTTTTCTGAACAGCCGCTACAGCGTATAATCAAGACCACCGAAAATAGATCTATCTATTGGTGGTCTCGGTATAACGCTGTATGAGCCGCCGCCCATGAAACTTTAACCACGGCCCGGTGGTGGCCTATCCTATATCGTTGACAGAAGCACGATTATGACTAACTGTAACTCTTAAATAAAATAAAAACTTGCTAAGGCTCGAGGGCTGCAATTTGGTATGTTTAATGATTGGAGGGTGGATGATCAACATACCAATTTGCAGCCCTCTAGCCTCATTAGTTTTTTAAGAGCTGGGGGCGGACAGAATAAAGTGCGGATAGAAGAAAGTGCGGATAGAAGAAAGTGCGGACGGACAAACAAAGCCGGCACAATAGTTTTCTTTTACAGAAAACTTTAATAAAAAAAAAATGAGATATGTTATTTCGTCAAAACAGGAACGAATTAAGTAAGCCAACTTGAATCATTATTGTTTTTGAAATCTTTTTATTTACTCAGAATGTATGCCTGTTAGGCATTGGAAATCAATGGTAACCATAAGAGAATTGTTTAGTAATTAATTATATTTTATAATTTCGGAAATTGATCGGCTTAAATGACCCAGTTGTCACGATGTCAGATAACTCAAAAAATCATTCAGTCATTCATTCAGAAATTGATCTTGCCTGTTTGTATAGTTTCCGAAATGTATGGTGCAAGTTGCATTCCCTTTTGAAATGTGTATTTTTACTGTCTATATTTTTTGAGAGGGAATTTGATTGAGATTAATTTAAATCCATATTTAATTTAAATCCTTATTCATTGTCTGAGTGTGTACTAAAAGCCTACACAGGTTAGGGAAATGGTAGGCCTATTTTTTAAATTGTTGCGCGGCATTGCTGAAAATATTGTGTTTATATATTTTCTGGCCCTTGGCTAATATATTTTATAAATTTATGTCCCTTTTTAAATAGTTTATGGGAGTTTTGTATACAAACAATTCTCTAATATATATTTGGAAAATTGATGCGGACCAGTTGAAATAGTTTTGTGTCTTTGTTTACGTATTAATCAAACCAACTTCTTGTTTCTTTTTTAGGTTTCTTTTTAGTTTCTTTGCGTATTAATCAAACCATCTTCTTGTTGCTTTTTAGTTTCTTTTACAGAAAACTAAAAAAGCAACAAGACGATGGGCAAGGTTTTTGTGCAAGGTTGAAGGATTAGAAGATGCTTCTCCTCCGAGAGAATTAAGGATTGGGACCAAAATATCCTATCGGATAGGATTGCCTTCTTCTACCAAAGGGGGATTTATATAAATAAAAGATAGGATGACTGGGGGCTGGTGCCCCAAGAAAAGCGTTTAGGCCTATTCGTTATCACTGGGAAAAGTTTGTAACTTTTTGTATTACGTGTTTTTATTCAATTTGACTTCTACGTCCATCTGTCTGTTTGGGTTAAATCTTGTAACTCAATTTTCGACGTGTTCCCTTCGTCCAGTGGACGCGAAATTTTGCATGGTCACTCAATCCCGGTGACAATACAACCTTATACGATCAGTAGGTCAGCAGTGACCTCTAGTGACCCTACAGTGACCTCTCCCAGTATCTCGGGATTTGTATGAAATTCTTCGGATTTTTCACAACTTCCTTGACTCGGTAGATTGAGTTAATAACTCTACGGATTTTTCCAACCACCTTTAGCTTGACAGGATATGAATTTCGTTAGCTACAATCATAAATCGGTTACAGTTTCTGTCAAAACTAAAAAGTATAAAATTAAATAATCATAAAAAAATTTAAACATGCTTTTATTAAAATGCACTAAAAAGTAAAAAATAATTTTTTTTGAGACACCAAGATTTTCTTACAATTAATCATGTCTGCAAAAATAAAGCGTACGCGCCAAACATGGAAGGAAATGCCACAAGAAATTAAAAAAATATATATATCTTTTCTGTAGTAATTTCCTTCCATGTTTGGGCCCCACGCTTTATTTTTCTAGACACGATTAATTGTAAGAAAATCCTGGCTTGTCTTAAAAAATAATTTTTTGCTTTCTAGTGCATTTTAATAAAAGCGTGTTTTAAATTTTTTTATTTTTTTATAATCATTCATACGGCAGAGATGACACATTCAGGTCATCAACTTCCTTATGTATTTAGATATGACGATTGAAATGTGTATGCAGTTAATCACTCTTCTGTGCAGGGACACTTGGTGTCTTTTATTCTGGCAGTGGCACCGCCAGGTAATCCGAAACCAGTCAATTAATCCCCCTAGGGGAATACGACTACTGTGTCCTTTGCGCGAAGCACTGTAAGCAGTACTGAAAGTTTTTCCCTTCTGCCTTTTACGTCCCGTCCGTTCCTTTGGTCTTTCTCTGTCCCTGTAGGGTGCTATTGCCGCCAGTGCACCTCACGTGATACACTGTAGGTATTACTGAAGGGTGCTTGCAGTGTCCGTTTGTCCCCTAGCTACACATCCTTTTTTAGCCTTTTTACAATACCTCCATTGCCATTTCTTTTCTTCAGTCTTGGTGTCCAACCTCTCTAACTGTTACTTCCTAGTTCCACCTTTGGAACCTCGAATTTTCATCTGTTGCTTGCTGGATCTCTCCATCTTGCTGTCCAAACCACTCCAACTTCCTCTTTTCATTTTCCTTGATCGCTGAATGGCAGAAAGTGCCCCAGTGCTTGGCTCAACAGTTTTAATTTCATAAAACCAGGTCAAATCAAATCTCACTGTTTAGCTTCTTTAACGTTTTCTTATTCTGGTTTCACTCTTGATTCAAGAGCAAACGAACAAATCCTCAGAGAGAGAGAGAGAGAGAGAGAGATGAGAGAGAGAGAGAGAGAGAGAGAGAGAGAGAGAGAGAGAGATGATTGTATCTTATTCTGCCTTTCCACTCTTCTTCAAGGACAAATAATGAACAAATCCTCAGAGAGAGAGAGAGAGAGAGAGAGAAGATGAGAGAGAGAGAGAGATGATGAGAGAGTGAGAGAGAGAGAGAGAGAGAGAGAGAATGACGATAATTTTATCTTATTCTGCTTTCCACTCTTCTTCAAGAACAAATGAACAAATCCTCAGAGAGAGAGAGAGAAATGACGATAATTTTATCTTATTCTGCTTTCCATTCTTCTTCAAGAACAAACGAACAAATCCTCAGAGAGAGAGAGAGAGAGAGAGAGAGAGAGAGAGAGAGATGACGATAATTTAAAAAAAAAATGTGCTAGTCCTATGAGAGTTAGAAATTGTGCCTCGGTTGCTTAGTTTAGAATAATTCTAATGGTATCCATGCATGAGAAACCGCATAAATCAGATAAAATCTGGGAACTTTTATAGTTTTGCATTTAAAGATTATTATTTTCTTAACCAGTCGACCATATCCCCAGAAAGGAGGCGACGCCAGATATAAGCAAGGAAGGCGCTCATTAACAATACTCCTTTACCTGCTGAAAGGATATCCTGAAAACACATTCCGAAAATTTATACACTGCTATATAAGCTTCTACATACACTTGCACAGAGGTGTTGGCTATTAATTATCAATAACCTATTCATGTAATACGGTAATGCATCTAGATATATATTCATACCTGGGAAAATAACTTCTTTGTTCAAGTGATGTCTTGGTTTGTGTAACGTAAAGTGTTCAAGGAGTAGTTGCTTCTGTTCTCTTCAGTGCATGCATATGAGATGAACTTGAATTACTTATGCAAGCAGTCGCCCTTGGCCCTCATAAACACTCGGAAAAGCAATTATCTATTCGGGTAATAATTGCCTGTGGCGTGTATTCATACATCCTGAAAGTTATCTTTCATTCAGTTATATTCCTCGTCAAGCGAATGTCTCAGAGGTCAAAGGCGGTGTTTTGATCTCTCTCTCTCTCTCTCCCTCTCTCTCTTTTCTCAGTCTGGCCCCTCCCCAATTTCTCACATCCTCCTCCTCCTCCTCCTCCTCCTCCTCCTCCTCCTCCTCCTCCTCCTCCTCCTCCTCCTCCTCCTCCTCTCCTCCTCTTCATACACATGAAAGTTAGTCGTTCATTCGGTTATTCCTCGTAAAGCGAATGTCTCAGATGTCAAAGGCGGTGTTTGATTCTCTCTCTCTCTCTCTCTCTCTCTCTCTCTCTCTCTCTCTCTCTCTCTCTCTCTCTTCTCAGTTTGGTCCCTCCCCAATTTCTCACCTCCCCCTCCTCCTCCTATTCCTCCTCCTCCTATTCCTCCTCCTCCTCCTCCTCCTCCTCCTCCTCCTCCTCCTCCTATTCCTCCTCCTCCTCCTCCTCCTCCTCCTCCTCCTCCTCCTCCTCTTTATCAATCCTGAAAGTTATTCCTCGTCAAGCGAATGTCTCAGATGTGAAAGGCGGTGTTTGATCTCTCTCTCTTCTCTCTCTCTCTCTCTCTCTCTCTCTCTCTCTCTCTCTCTTCTCAGTTTGGCCCCTCCCCAATTTCTCACCTCCTCCTCCTCCTCCTCCTCCTCCTCTTCATACATCCTGAAAGTTATTCCTCGTCAAGCGAATGTCGCAGAGGTCAAAGGCCGTGTTTGATTCTCTCTCTCTCTCTCTCTCTCTCTCTCTCTGCTCTCTCTCTCTCTCTCTCTCTTCTCAGTGGCCCTTCCCCATTTCTCACCTCCTCCTCCTCCTCCTCCTCCTCGTTCCGTCTGAAATCGGGACTTGGGACTCCCAGGGCCCAGAGGTGGGCAAACTATTACAGTCGCATATTAATTCTGTTCTCTCCTGAGCATTGTTGAAGAGGAACTCCGGGAAGGAAGAGTGGTCAGTCCGAAGGGAAATTTGGAACAGATAGAATGTGAATGGAAAGGAAGGAGATGGAATAGAATGTTTATTATTGTTATCAGCATCGTCTTTTTTAGTACTAATATAACTTCCCAGATATTTTGGAGAGGTATTGTTGTTATAGCTCATATTCTTATATTTATTCTTCTTATTATTAATATTACGTATTAAAAGGGACTTGGTTGCGATATGTGTTTCGTATCGAATTGTTAAAGAAAATCCAAGACCTTATTTAATATTATTGAGATGAATAGTTTAATTTTTCTTGAATGATGTTTCGTCTGTAGAAGCAGAACAGTCGGTTTGGGTATTGTGTAAGAGAATTTGTATATTAAGCGTGACATTTATTTCCTTTTGCCACGTTCTAATAAATAAATTAAGAGATGTGTCGCTTCGGCCCATAGCTGCCTCCATTTTTAGCCTTTTACTATACCTCCATTCCCCCTTTCTTTCCTGTCTTGCTGTCCAGCACCTCTAACTGTTACTTATTATTAAACCTGCTGAGTTATTCCCCAAGTTCCACCTTTAGATTCCTGTAATTCATCTCCTTTATTTTCTGGATCTCTTTATTTTGCTGTCCAACCACTCCAACTCTCCACTTTAACTGTCTTAAGCGCTGGACGGCCGAAAGTGCCCCAGTGCCTGGCTTGACAGTTTAAATTTCATAAATCATCATCATTGACAGAGATACAATCTAATTTTTTGCTTGAATTACGAATTTTCGTTCATAATTATTTTTTGTGCGCGTTTGGGTGTTGTGCTTTTCATCTTTTGTAATTATTTTAGTAATTATTTTGTCACTGGTTCTATGGTTTTATTCTTTTTTATTCATTGTTGCTTTTTCTATCATTATTTTATTACTTGATATTAACAATTACCATCATGATCATCATCATTGTAATAGTTACGTTTATTGATCGTCGTCATTATCTTTATCATTGTTTCTACAGTTTTATTCTTTTTTATTCTTTGTTGCTGCTGTTGATATTAATGATTACCATCATCATCATCATCATCATCATTGTAATAGTTACATTTATTAATCGTCGTCATTATCTTTGTCATTGTTTCTACAGTTTTATTATTTTTTATTTTGTTGCTGCATCTGTCATTATTTATTACTTGGTTTTAATGATTACCATCATTATCATCATTATAATAGTTACGTTTTTTAATCGTCGTCATTATCTTTGTCATAGTTTCTAAACTTTTATTCTTTTAATTCTTTGTTGCTGGTTCCATCGTTATTTATTACTTGATATTAATGATTACCATCATCATCACCATCATCATAGTTATGTGTATTAATGGTCGTCATTATCTTTGTCATTGTTCTACAGTTTTATCTTTTTTTATTCTTTGTTGCTGCTTCCATCATTATTTATTATTTGACATCAATGATTACCGTCATCATCTTCATCATCATCATCATTGTAATAGTTACGTTAATTAATGGTCGCATTATCTTTGTCATTGTTTCTACACTTTTATCTTTTTTATTCTTTGTTGCTGCGTCTGTCAGTATCTATTACTTGATATTAATGATTACCATCATCATCATCATCATTGTAATAGTTACGTTATTTAATGGTCGCCATTATCTTTGTCATTGTTTCTACATTTTGATCTTTTATATTCTTTGTTGCTGCTTCTGTCATCATTTATTACTTGACATTAATGATTACCATCATCATCATCATTGTAATAGTTACGTTTATTTTTGTCGTTGTTCCCACAGTTTTATTCTTTTTTATTCCTTGTTGCTGCTTTCCATCATTAATTATTACTTTATATTAACGATTACCATCATCATCATCATCATCATCATCATCATAGCTACGTTTATTGATCGTCGCCTTTATATTATCTGCTGTCCGTAGCGTCATCACCGCCTTCGTTATTACCCCCAAATTTTATTACAGCTCATTTTTGAGAACCTCTCCGTCATTGTCCATTGTCCTAATTTGTCCTAATTACATCAGGAAAGTATCATCTACAAAGCCTGCGAAATCAAAAGGACTCATCTCAAGAGGCGAGAGAGAGAGAGAGAGAGAGAAAGAGGAAGCCGTTATTAACCGTTATTAAGGATCAATTAACCCCGTCGTTGCCCTTATTGTCACCGTAACCTGAAGGGGGCGTTATTGTTGATATTCATTACGGCCTGACTCTTATCGTATCAAAGACGGACCAAATTAATAATATATTAATTTCTTGCTGCGGGGGAAAGTCTCATAACCAGGCAGGCTCTTTGCGTCCAGTTTGCGTCGTCGAGACAGTTTGCGTCGTTGAGAAATCTTGCGTCGTCGAAAAGCTTGCGTCGTCGAGACAGCTTGCGTCGTCGAGAAAGCTTGCGTCGTCGAGAAAACTTGATTCGGCGAGACAGTTCGCGTCGTCGAGAAAGCTTGCGTCGTCGAGAAAGTTTGCGTCGTGGAGAAAGCTTGCGTCGTCGAGAAAGCTTGCGTCGTCGAGAAAGTTTGCGTCGTCGAGAAAGTTGCGTCGTCGAGTAAGCTTGCGTCGTCGGGAAAGTGTGCGTCGTTGAAAAACTTGCGTCGTCGAGAAAGTTTGCGTCGTCGAGAAAGTTTGCGTCGTCGAGAAAGCTCATTTTGTTTTAGCTTGTCGTCTTGCTTGTTGTGTGCTTGTCTGTCAGTGCGTGTTTCTTTCGCCGTTTACTCCTTTGTTTAGGGTTATTTTTTTTTTTTTAAGGAACGGTATTCCTCCTTTAACCCATTTACATTTTAGCTGTTAAAAAATGCTGTTTTTCAAGTCTTTCCGCACGTTTTAAATTGTGCAGTGTTCTCTTGGGTTACTGTGCTTTAGGACTTTATGTAAAGATTGTAGAAATATCCGCCTTCGTCACGTTTTTCAAGAAGAAACTGTTTTTGGATTGATTTAATTACTGCAACAAATTTTTTGCTGCAAGACGGTTCATATATACAGTATATAATGTATATATATATATAATATATATATATATATATATATATATATATATATATATATATATATATATATATATACTATATATATATATATATATATATATTTATTTATATACATAAATATGTATATATATATTTGTGCATATATAATATATATATATACTGTATATATATATATATATATATATAATATATATATATATATATATATATATATATATATATATACATACATTTATTTTAGAGCTGAGAACTAATAAAAATACAAACTTCCCATGCTTCTATGCGCTTAAAGAATATTGTCCCAGAATATATAATTGAAATTTATTTTTAACTAAGAGATGATGAAAAGCGCAGGAAACATTTAATCAAGGCTTTTTGTGGCGTACCTGAGATTATTCTTCTAAAATAATAACCATCAATCCATTTCTCTTTCAATGAGGAAGAATTCTGTCTATCCGAAACAAAGGAATTTAGGCTTTTCGTCTCTTGGTCCAGGCCTTTCGGGCGAAGAAACAGACTTCGAGAGACAGCGATGGTTAGGGGTAGGGGGGGAGGGAAGGGGAGGGGTTAGGGAGGGGCTGAGAGAGATTGGAGAATCGGATTCTTCATTTTGTCCAGGACAATATACCTGATCCTCTTTATGGAGAGCCAGGATGTTAATTTCCTCTTTCAAAACCTATTACGGAGCTAATGAGAGGCTGCTTTGAGGAATTCAATCCTTTGCCTTAGCCGGTATTCCCCTCCTCCTCTCCTCCTCATCCTCCTCCTCCTCCTTCTCCTCCTCCTCTCCCTCCTCCTCCTCTGCTCCTCTCCACCACCACCACCTCCTCTCGTGCTCGCCATCCGATTATCGTTAGGTTTCATATTCGAGACACTGCGAGAGAGAGAGAGAGAGAGAGAGAGAGAGAGAGAGAGAGAGAGAGAGAGAGAGAGAGAAATCACTGCATCATTCAAGACATCAAACGGCAAAAATGCTGAGGTTGTCTTCAGTCTTTTTGCAGGATTTAATCTCTCTCTCTCTACTCTCTCTCTCTCTCTCTCTCTCTCTCTCTCTCTCTCTCTCAGACACACACACACAAATTTAGAGAGTAAAATGCCATTAGGCCATTGACTGAATCATTCAGACAATTTCAGAATAACGGATTCCCTGTAGCAGCAGATCGGTATTATTTTTTCGTTCAGTTCTAGTTTTAGCAGCAAGCATCAAATATGGATCTCCAGGGAATGCGATATAGTGGAAACTTCGTCGGGAATTTGTGAAAATTTCAGGTTCCAAATCTGTCAGTAAAAGTAGAATTATTTAAACGTCATTCTATTTTCCAGTGTCGATTTAATATGATTGAACCTAACTCGGGTCACGCGCCCGAGTAAAAAAAAAAAGCATACCTCTGCATATGCATTTTAAAAAAATAAAAGTGTGCATAAACAAATTAGATAAGAAGGCAGCAGTGTAAGAAATTTGAAAGCAAAGGCAGAAAAATTGTACGTAGCATACAAAGACTAGAAAGAGTCTTACGATAAAATTGATAGAGAAGTAGTTTGTGTACATGTTATAGAAAACAAGTAAACAAGTACAAATGCGCCGAAGTTTCTTCGGCGCAATCGAGTTTTCTGTATAGCGCATATCAAAGGCCACGAAAATAGATTTGTATGAGCTGCGGCCCATGAACTTTAACACGGCCCGGTAGGTGGCCTCTACTATATCGTTGCCAGACGCGCGATTCTGGCAAAATTTAACCTTAAATAATATGAAAACTACTAAGGCTAGAGGACTGCAATTTGCTGTTTGATGATTGGAGGGTGGATGATCAACATACCAATTTGCAGCCC
>JANJGK010000037.1:27723693-27738693 GCA_039081455.1 Macrobrachium rosenbergii | reverse complement strand
TTATTATTATTCGACATTTGCAGACATTTCACAAAGTGAAATTTCATGTGTGAAACAAGAAGAATAAAAGAAAACAGAGCTAATGCTCTTAAAAAATAATAATTATTATAATATAATTCTCTTTATTGATATATTAAATATGGTTAAAATATTTCTACAGAAATAACTATTTCTACTGCTGCTACAACTTCCAGCGTAGATAACGTGAGCACAAAACTCTTGTAAAGCGAATTTTCAGACTTTCTTCGTTCATTCTTTCAGGTGTTCCAAAATATTCCTTATTTGACTTTTGATTTCAGTTTCAGAAACTTTGAAGTCTCTTGGTACCTTTCTCGGTTTACCAGAACTCATTTCCTTATTCATCTAATCAATATGCCACGCTTCTGGATGTACAGATAGTATATGTGAATAGATATGATTATACAGTACACACGCACACACACATACAGTATATATATATATATATATATATATATATATATATATATATATATATATATATATATATATATATATATATATACACACATATATATGTGTGTTTAGAAATTTGTCATATGAAACTACTTTCAAAGTTATATATTTATTTATTTTTTAGTTTCCTTTTTTTTTTTTTTTGTTACGGCGTCAATAAGCTAGGTGTTTTGACGCCAGTTTTACTACCTATAAGCAATCAATCAATCAATCTGCACTGGCTTAGTGCCGTTAGTGCACCTATTTGTGGTCCGAATTTTTCATTTTTGGGGCAGTCTGATGTCTAGATCACTCCCATGTGGATTGTTCGGGGTCGAGATCGTGTCTCCGTTGATTGTTTAAGACCCGGCTTTTCTGCAACGTAGGTTGGTTGTGTCGTCTGTTTCATTCTCAGGTAGATTACTAAAGGTCTTAATCTCTCTTCTTGGACTGTTCTAGTGTCAAAACATTTCCGTGTGGATTGTTTTCAAGTCGTAAGGTTTTTTGGCAGTATTTTACTGGAATTCCCAGTCTTATGTATATACCCAACTGGGAAGTTCAACAAACCCGTTCGCAGCCTGTACTTATCAATGCGCTTATTGTGCTAATTTTATGTTTTTTGTGTTTTCCACACGGCTCATTAGCGTGCCATTGTTGCATTGCATGTTTATTCAATTAATCTGTTCTGATTGAACCACATCTCTGCTCCTGTTCCCACTGTTCTTTTTTTTAATTTATTGAATTCCAATTCCATTGATTTAGTATTGTTTAGGTTTTTTATTTTGGTATTGCTTAGGATTATTGTTATCATATGTTTGAGGAGTCTGTATTGGATTGTTTGCGAGGTTTGATATTTGAAAGATGGCTTTATATCTTAAATCTTTTCCGGTGGGATTGCTTGTGATCTTATTTATTTATTAATGGATTAAGATCACAAAATCCCTCTGGTGTGGATTACTTTGTGATCAAGATTTTTTGGTATAGGTCGTCGTTGAAGTTCCAGATCTTACTTGCTCGAATGTTTGGCGACCAGTGTTTCCCAGTGACGATTGTTAGGCATCTTTCAAAACAGATTGGAGATATTTTTGTTTTGTCTTTTACAATCGTCATGTTCTTCCCATTAGCTCCATCTGCCAAAGACTCTCGGAGTTTTTTTTTTTTTTTTTTTTAACTCAGTTCTAAGACATGAAGTATATACGTATAGTTCGTTGCTTTTCGCCAGTTTTCTATAGAAGTCCTCCTCCCCCCTTTTTTTTTTACTCTCGATGACAAAGACGAAAATTTAATGAGTGAGAGGTGACAGAGACATCTAGCGGCTTCCGTCGTAAACATCATTAGCGAGTCGGGCCAAAATCATCTCCTCACCCTCTCCCCCTCTCTCTCCCCCTCCCACCTCCCCCTCCCCACCTCGCAATCGTTTCTGGTTTTTAATTGCCTTCATTATCGCCTTCACCCAATCGGGTCTGCTCAAGTGAAGGGTCGCTGGAGGGACGGGGGGGGGGGAGGAAGGGAAGGGGAATGGAGGGGCGTGGAGAGGAGAAGGGGGACTCGAGAGACGCTGAAGAGGAGGGAGGGTGTAGAGGTGAGGGAGGGGGGAGAGAAGAGAAAGGAAGGGGCGTGGAGAGGAGAAAGGAGAATCTAGAGACGTTGAAGAGGAAGGGAGGGGTAGAGGTGACGGGCGCAGTGGTTGGTGGCGGTACGTCACTCATTTTTCTAAGAGCGACGTATTTTTATTCTCCTGGTTGCGTCAAAATAAGGAAGGGTTCGATAGATGATGGAGCTCTCGGAGATCCGGTCGTGGGGGTCCAATTCCTCGAGGAATTCGAGGACACTCTCTGCAAAGTAATTGGCCTCTGTAGTTCCCCCCACCCCCACCCCCCACCCCCATTTCGAAACGACTCCTTGTTTTTTATGGCTTGAGAGCAAAAGTTTTTTTTTTAAGGGGGGTGGGTTAGTTTCACATAGAGATATTTTTCGCACATGTTTATTAACTTTTATTTCATTACTTGCGAAAGATTTTGTATGGGGGGTTTAGTTTCATACTGAGATATTTTTTTCTTATTTGGTTATTGACTTGTATTTAATTTTACTTATAGGTCTTTTTTATGTTCGTTTTTGTTTTCTCCATTATTTTCATTTTCTTGTGTCATTCTCATAGATGGTCTTTCCATTTCTTAAAAAAAAATGCTCAACAAGTCTCGTGCCTTTTAAGCTTAATTTTTGTACTTCTGTGTATTTCTGTGTTATGAACAGTAATAGTTTAAACACACAAATATATATATATATATATATATATATATATATATATATATATATATATATATATATATATATATATATATATATATATATATATATATATATATAATTACGTAGGAACTTTTTTGTTTTGTGCTGATGATATTAACTTTGTCATGTCGTCAAGTCCAGATTTCGATATGTAAACTACTTATAATTGCTGTTCATTCATGTTCATGCTCTAGTTGAAATAATCGTTGTTTATATGTCTCGCATTTAATGACGGATCCCAGAACAGTAAGGTTTTGAAATCCGCGTGACCGTCTGGTGTTTAACTGCTCTCTTGACATCACCTCCTACTCCCTTCCACCTTTTCACTTTTGCCGTAGGCGATACCTACAAAGGGACTTTATTTATTTATTTATCACTTTGCTAATTTATCTGTTTTTCTGATGCCTGATCTCCTCTTTCTGTATTTCTCACTACCTGGTTTCTAACGAACACCATATTCTTTGGAAGCTTGAATTTTATGTCGGTGGCCCCTTTTGTGGGCTTGTTACATATGAAAAGGGTTCATCTTCTGAATAATAATAATAATAATAATAATAATAATAATAATAATAATAATAATAATAATAATAATAATATATTAAAGTCTACAGCGGAAATAGCAGACATAAGAGTAGCGATTTGCACCACGCGTTTTTGAGTCATTCAAGTAATAATAATAATAATAATAATAATAATAATAGTTAACATTTGTTGTAAATTTTAGTAACGTTTTATATTTATCAACACAGGCACGTTTAACCCTACTTTTAGCTGTATATTTATCGAGTTATGATAGGGTTACGCTTGATTTAATGAAATAATGGCTGTCGAGCCAAGCACAGGGAAACTTAATGCCAATCAGCTCTTAAGACAGTGAATAGAGGGAGTTAGAGTGGTTAGACAGCAAGAGAAAGAGGTACGGGAAAAGTAGGAAAATGAAGTAGGCTACAAGAATGTAAAGATAAAACTGAGAGTTGCTCTAAGAAATCCTCGTTAGAGAGGTTGGACAGGAAGGCTGAAGAAAGGAAAAGGCTGAAGAGTAGGTGCAGCTAGAGGCCGAAGGGACGCTGCAAGCACCTTTCAGTAACGCCTACAGTGCCCCACTTAAGGTGCACTGTCAGCATTAACTTCCCTGCTTGGTATCCGATCTTGGGACCCACACGTCTGATTCAACTCAGGTGGCAATGAAAGTTTCTTCGCTTGAAAATTTCTTCGCTCGCTACACAGAAGCGAAGAATCGATATAACGTACTGTAATTCAGCCGAGGAGGAATGGACTGGAATGGAATGGAATGGAATGGAATGGATCCCCCTCTTGACTAAGTAAAAAGGCTGCTGCTCGGTAATCATCGGAATGCTAACACATCTCCATTATGCTGTCAGTGCTCTTAATGGATCGCCGATTGCAGGGCGACAGATTCGGAATTATAACTTCGCATTTAGGGAACGGCCGCTGATTGGCTGTGGGGTGAGGTCATCGCTTCCACGGTGTGAATCAGTACTCTCTTTGATTTCATTATGGGCGAGATTTTTGCCTTCGAGATTGTATTTACCTGTATTTACTATTACAGTTAGTGTCATTATTTTTTTTTTTTAGTTTTCTGTAAAAGAAAACTATTGAGATGGCTTTGTCTGCCGTCCGGACCTTTTTATGTCCGCCCTCAGATCTTAAAAAACTACTGAGGTTAGAGGGCTGCAATTGGTATGTTGATCACCCACCCTCCAATCATCAAACATACCAAATTGCAGCTCTCTAACCTCAGTAGTTTTTATTTTATTTAAGGTTAAAGTTAGCCATGATCGTGCGTCTGGCAGCGCTATAAGACAGGCCACCACCGGGACGTTTCTCAAACAACATTATACGCTGTACAGAAAACTCGATTGCGCCGAAGAAATTTCGGCGCATTATTTTGCTTTTTTTTTTATATATATAGAGAGCGACGGGTCCAGAAAATCGAGACCATAATCAAGCACATTTCCAAAGGATATTGAGATAGATGAAAAAGAATGTAATCTCAAAGCTAGTGCTAGGGGATTAGATGAAAAAGAATGCAATCTCAAAGCTAGTGCTAAAGGGATAAAAATTTTAAATTAGCCTATCCTTTGGGGATAGGATTTTGTTAAAGAATGTTAAGGGTATCAAAATTTATATAAAGAGTATTGATTGATAAAAACTCATTTACAGAATTTAATGGGGATAAAAATTTATTTAAAGAATCCTGAGGGGATCAGAATTTATATAAAGAGTACTGAGGGATAAGACTTTATTCAAAGAATCCTAAGGGAATCGAAATTTATATAAAGAGTACTGAAGGATAAAAATTTATTTAAAGAATCCTAAAGAGATCAAAAATTTATGTAAAGAGTACTGATGAATAAAAATTTATTTAAAGAATCCTACGGTGATAAAAACTGAGTTAAAGAATTTTATGGGGATAAAACTCTAATTAAAAGAATCCTAAGGGGATAAAAACTGATTTAAAGAATACTAAGAGGAATAAAAATTTATTTAAAAGAATCCTAAAGGAATAAAAATTTATTTAAAAGAATCCTAAGAGGATAAAAATTTATTTAAAGAATCCTAAGGGGATAAAAACTGATTTAAAGAATCCTAAGAGGAAAAAGAAGACTATTGAGATGAAAGTGAAATTTATCTCGGAGTGAAGGATGAGAAAAATATTGCAGACTCTTAAAGAAAAACGAAACACGATTTATTTGAGGAAAAAAATGATGCTAATTTTAGCTTCGAAATTTCCGATGAGAAGCACGTTCAAAATAATAACAGAAATATGGTGAATTGTGTGGAAACATATGATCTGATAATTCCCAGACGATAACAATCAAAATGATAGACTACCTCCAGGTTATTATTATTATTATTATTAATTATTATTATTATTATTATTATTATTATTATTATTTCCAAGCTGTTGGCGTGTGCTACGCGTGCTTGAACCCGGCGCTGCTGTCTCCCCTACCCCTATCTACCCTGCCCCAACCGGGGCGGACAACCCGGTTTGCAAGAGGGTGGTGTCTCCCCTACCCTCCCGATCCCCTACCTACCCCGCCCCACCCAGGGCGGACAAACAGGTTTGCAGGAGGAGGGTGGTGTCTCCCCTACCGTCCCCGCTCCCGTAACTGCCCCGCCCCCAACCGGGGCGGACAAACTTTTTTGCAGGGGTGGGTAGCTGTGTCATGTCTCCCCTACTGCCCCCGTGGGAGGGTAAACGAGATCCATTCAGATATTATTATTATTATTATTATTATTATTATTATTATTATTATTATTATTATACTCAGTCACTTTCCATAAAAGTCGAAATTTTTCAATTAATAACACAGTTTCTCAACTGAAAAGACACTTGTTAAAGTAATATAAAACTGTCTGTGCTCTACAGGAACTGTAATTAAACCCATGAAGGTCACCATTTGTAATAAATGGCTACAACGGCTACCCATGAAGGTCACCATTTGTAACAAATGGCTACAAATGGTTACCCATGAAGGTACCCATTTGTAACAAATAAACGCAGGCCCATAAGGCGGCTGTAACGGTAGAAGTTCTCATATTGTCTTAATAATAATCGGTTCCCAAAAATAACAAGTAAGAAATGCGCCGAAGTTCTTCGCCGCAGTCGAGTTTTCTATACAACGCATAATGATGTATGAAACTCTCACACACGACCCATTAAAATCTCAGCCTCGGCCCATGAAAATTTCAGCCACAGACCGGTGGTGGCCTGTGTTGTTGGCACCATAAGCGGTGCCAGACGCACAATCATGGCTAACTTTAACCTTTATTAAAATAAAAACTACTGAGGCTAGAGGGGCTGCAATTTGGTATGTTTGATGATTGGAGAATGGATGATCAACATACCAATTTGCAGCCCTCTAGCCTCAGTAGCTTTTAAGATCTGACGGCGGAGAGAAAAAGTCCGGACGGACAGACAAAATAGCCATCTCGATAGTTTTCTTTAACAGAAAACTAAAAATGATAACATACAGCAGCTACAGGTATGTAAGGTAAATTCTCTCTCAGAAAATAAAGACGAAAATAATTTTTCAAGTTCATATTGCTGTTGTAAAATGGCATCTCTCTCTCTCTCTCTCTCTCTCTCTCTCTCTCTCTCTCTCTCTCTCTCTCTCTCTCTCTCTCTCTCTCTCTCTATACATACACACACCACACATATGCATGTGATTGTCCAGAATTGTTTGCTGATGGGAATTGTACTTAATCCACCGACGGCTATTTCCCCCAAGACAGAGGGCGAACGATTATGCCCAGGTAATTCCCAAAAAACGATAAAAGCAAAAAGGAAGACGAAGGAGGGAAATGAAGTGGGCCCGAAAGACCCAGAACGATGAAGTAAGTCCCGTAAGACCCAGCACGGTGACGCTTTTGATGAGATGTGGGTTATTGGGCTCTCATAAGATGCTCTCATTTGGTGCTCGCTTGATGGGAACAAGATGATTGGGGTTGTGCCGGGAGAAATTAAGTTTGAGAGAGAGAGAGAAAGATAAGAGAGGGTAAGGGACAGAAAGAGAGAGAGAGAGAGAGAGAGAGATGAAGAGAGGAGAGAGAGAGAGAGAGAAGGTTAAGGATAGAAAGAGAAAGATAGAGGGGGTTACGGTACAGAAAAAGTTAGAGAGAGAGAGAGAGAGAGAGAGAGAGAGAGGAGAGAGAGAGAGAGAGAGAGAGAGAGAGAGAGAGAGAGAGAGAGAGAGAGAGGGTGGAGTTGGTTAAGATAGAAAGAGAAAGACAGGGTGTATGGGACACATACAGAGAGAGAGAGAGAGAGAGAGAGACGTGGGTGGGTTAAGGATAGAAAGAGAAAGATAGAGGGGGTAAGGTACAGAAAGAGAGAGAGAGAGAGTGAGAGAGAGGAGGGGTATGGGGAGAGAGAGAGAAAGAGAGAGAGAGGGGGGGGGGGCAATTCAATACTAGAACATTAACTTCATTTGTAATACATATTTTTATTATTTATATATTGAGAGAGAGAGAGAGAGAGAGAGAGAGAGAGAGAGGAGAGAGAGAGAGAGAGGCTGGGTTGTGGGGAAGGGGTGGGGGAAGAATTGGAGGGGGGAGGGGGCATCACCAGGAGCATCAGGTGTGCTTCCAGAGGGGTATATATGTTTATGCTCATCTGGAAAACAGGACTGGAATGGCCACATCCAGCATCTTTTATTTTTGCTTTTAGGGCGTCTTATTCGCCGGTTATGGCTTTTCTTATTACGCCCTCTTGCGGCGACTGCCTCGGGCTCTCTCTCTCTCTCTCTCTCTCTCTCCTCTCTCTCTCTCTCTCTCTCTCTCTCTCTCAATAATTTATAAATAAGAATATCTACAACCAATGAAGTCAATGTTCTAGTAGTCAGTTGCCTCTCTCTCTCTAATAACTTACAAATAAAGACATCTAACAACAAATAAAGTTAATGTTCCAGTAGTCAGTTGCCCCTCTCTCTCTCTCTCTCTCTCTCTCTCTCTCTCTCTCTCTCTCTCTCTCCTCTCTCTCTCTCTCTCTCTCTCTCTCTCTCTCTCTCTCTAAATAACTTATAAACAAAGATATATTCAACAAATAATGTTAATGTTGCAGTAGTCAATTGCCCCTCTCTCTCTCTCTCTCTCTCTCTCTCTCTCTCTCTCTCTCTCTCTCTCTAAATAACTTACAAATAAAGATATGTACAACAAATGAAGTTAATGTTTCAGTAGTCAATTGCCCCTCTCTCTCTCTCTCTCTCTCTCTCTCTCTCTCTCTCTCTCTCTCTCTCTCTCTCTCTCTCTCTCTCTCTCTCTCTCTCTCTCACACCTATTAACGATAGCAATACCTGAATATTATGCACTGTCTACTAGAGACTTGTACATTTGGTATATATTCATCAACACCAGTTAATGAATTAGAATGAATTAGATCTTCTCTAACACCATAATATTCTTTGGAAGTTTGAAATTTAAGTCAGTTCAGTGGCCCCTGTGGTGGGCTTGTTCCATATGAATAGGGTTCTTCATCTTCGGAATAATAATAATAATAATAATAATAATAATAATATAATAATAATAATATAATAATAATAATAGAAAACGAGCACTGTTTGTATCTTGAACTACCGTTTAATTATAAAGATGGTGATAGATGACCGCCCATACCCGGTAGAGGGTAGTGCCGTTCAGTGCACCTCACTTAGTGTTTGCAGCGTCCTCTCTGCCATAACTCCACCCACTGTTTAGCCTTTTATATTACCTCTGTTCCCTCTTCCTTTCTTTAATCTTACTGTCCAATTTTACATTACTTCCATTCCCTCTTCCTTTCTTTAATCTTACTATCCGACCTTTCTAATTAATAGAACATAGTGCGACTGTAGAGTTTTCTCTCAGTGTTACCTGTAGATCCCTTGTGCATAATCTCCTCTTATTTTTTTTTTTAGCTCTTTATCGAGCTGTCCAACCGCTCCAACATCCTGTTTTCACTGACTTGAGCGCTGAATGGTCTAAAGTGCCAACCCCCCCCCCCCCCACCTCCCAGCAACGCTTGGCTTGATAACCTCAATTTCGTAAATCAGCCTTTCTCTCTCTCTCTCTCTCTCTCTCTCTCTCTCTCTCTCTCTCTCTCTCTCTCTCTCTCTCTCTCTCTCTCATCCTGATTTAAGATCATACTCAAAAAGGTTCAGTCACTCTGATGGATCCTGAGCTGTGCCTTCAGTGCACCTCATGCGTTACACTGTAGGCATCACTTAAGGTTCTTTGCAGCGCCCCTTCCTTGGGCCCCTAGCTGCAACCCCTTCTATTCCTTTTACTGAACCTCTGTTCACATTCTCTGTCTTACCTCTTACCCTCCTCATCCGTCTCGTAACAATGATTTCATAGAACAACTGCGAGATTTTCCTCTTGTTACACCTTTCAAACTTTTTAGTGTCAGTTCCCGCTTCAGCGCTGAATGACCTCTTAGGTCCCATAGCTTGGGCCTTTGGCCTAAATTCTATATTCTGTGCTATATATTCTGTTGGATGCAATACCCCTTCAGGTTTAGTAGTGTTTAACGTTGGTTTTGGTCATTCCTGAAATTATAGGGTCGCTTGTGAGGAAGTGAATTGCTTGAGAGATGCACTGAAGTTTGGATTTGATTTATTGTTTGGCTGTGTTAATATTGTCCTGGGATTAGTGTTTATACCGTAATTGTTTATGTGTGATTTTATATAAATATATATACTGTATATATTTATATATTAGATATTTATACATAATATATGATATATATATACATATGTATATATATATATATATATATGTATGTATATATATATATATATATATATATATATATATATATATATATATATATATATATTTATATATATATGTGTGCATATATATTATATATACTGTATATATACAGTATATACAGTATATACTGTATATATACAGTATATATATATGTATATATTTATAAAGAACACATACATATGCATTCATATGTATATATATAAATTATGTATGTGAGTGCATCTGTTGATGCATATTTGTGCATGTGTATCCCCATATTTATAATGAGAGAACGAGCGATTTACCAACTAGTCGCAACAAATACTTAACGAAAAATAAAATATCTTTTCATTCACATATTGCATTTTAAGCACTGCATACAATTTCGACCGAATCATGAACGGAATGACTTTTAAATTGCAAAATTGCCAGATTATCGCCATCGGCAACAGAGGGAGAGAAAAATGATTAATTTTCCATCCGCTGCCATCAGAGGAGACTGAAAAGACCTTAGAATATTCTGTACATTTTATGCAACGCTGCCCATTGCTGACCCCTTTCAGTGCCCCGGGTATTTTGTGACTGATAATGCTTCGCCATTCCATATGAGTCGGGTTCCAGCATGAAAAGTGCCGCCATCAAAACAGTTTTGTGTGAATTTGCTAGTAATTGCTATTTTATTGGGTTCTGATTACAGAATTTGTACAGTGATAAAGTGGCTTTTAAGTTAAAATTGAAAAATACCTTTCGATTTTCAAGGACTGTGGGTAGTTATTGCTTCTAATTACTGTATCTTTACAGTGATAGAGTAGTTTATCAATTTGAAATAGATAAAAATATCTATGTGTGTATATATATATATATATATATATATATACTATATATATATATATATATATATATATATATATATGTGTGTACATATATATGTATATATACTGTATGTATATATATTTACATATACTGTATGTATATATATATATATATATATATATATATTATATATATATATATATATATATATATATATTATATATATATATATATATATATTATAATATATATATATATATATATATATATATATATATATATATTTAAGAGCAGTCTTCCGCTAGCCACTGCTAGCTTCACCATATTTAAACAAAATAGCACGGTGTGTGGAGGCAGGTTCTGATGCAAGAATGTTAAAACATCAACAAAATGAGGTATGACTGTCGAAAAAAAAAAGACTATCTGGTCAGTCAGGTAGTTTTTAGGCATAGTCACACTGTTCTTGGTGTAGGAATAATATTAGCATCTTGAGGTTCAGGTGAGATGAATCTCGCAGTTATAGGAGTCCCCGAGTCAGGAGTACCAGCATTAGCCGGTGCCAAAGACACCTGTGGCCTGTAGGGGGGTAGTGCCGCCAGTGCACCTCACATGGTTCACTGTTGGCACTACTTCAGGGTTCTTTGCAGCGTCCCTTCGGCCCCTGGCTGCAACCTTTTATTCCCTTTACTGTACCTCCGTTCAGATTCTGTCTTCCTTCTGACTTTCCACTCCCTCTAACAATTGCTTCATGGTGCAACTGCTAGGTTTTCCTCTTGTTACACCTGTCAAAACTTACTGTCAATTTCCCTTTCGGCTTTGAATAACCTCATAGGTCCCAGCGCTTGGCCTCTGGCTTAAATTGTATATTCAAAGACACCCGTGAAAAGGAGTGAGGCATTAGCAGTGTGTAGCAGAGACATTCCTGAATTTCTTTAGTGCCTGAATATTTGTAAATACAAGCTTTGATGTATCAATCTTCCTTTGTGCTGTTCTTAGTGTTTTCAAATTAAGACTTTCTACTTATCCGTTTAAATATAAAAATCACATATTGTAAAATTATGTAATTTTCTTCCAAGCTAAGCAAAAATTATATCTAAAAGTTGAAGTTCAATGAAGTTAGTCAACTTCAAAATTTTTTCAACATTTTTCAAAAATATATATAAAGTTTTTGTCCAATTAACAGCAAATTTTCAGTGTACTCTTACTTTACCATGCCAAATAACCTCTCAAAATTTCAACCATCTCATTGCAATGTTTCAAGTACCTGTTCTTTTTTTAACCTATGACCTTAATGCCTGAATATTCGCAGATCCAATCGTTGGTGTAGTTATCCCCCTTAGTGCTGCTCTTAGTCTTTTCAAAGCTGTTGTTTATTGATGTTAAAGTCCTCTAGAATATCCTGCCTTGGTACTTCAAATACAAGAATTGGTGTATTCGTCTTCCTTGGTGCTGTTCTTAGTATTTTAAATGGTATTATTTAGTGATGATGAAGCCTTTTATAGTATCCTTTAATTATATTCTGCCTTGGTACTTGATTGATAACCACACACTTCAGCTGATTGGTTAAATCCTATTCAGTGACCTGCGTCTAGGTAATGCTCTGCCACTGCACTGTAAATATACCCTACTCCATATGTACCCTTATGCTCGCCTATTCTAACAGTGAATCCACGTCCAGTTTCGCCTAGATATGATTAATTAAAATCTAAGATATAAGGATATATTAAGCATCTACTTTTCTTTGTATTGTTCTGGCTGTAGATTTTTTCTTATCTATTCCTAATAGCTGTATCTAAAGACTAAGTGCATGTTTCCATCTTCGTGTGCGTGAACAGTTACTTTATTTAATAAAAAAGTTGGTAACCTTTACTTTATGTAAAAACAATTGGTTATTAACAAATTGTTTGGAATTGGGCTAAAATACATCATACCTGGGAAGTGGTCTATTTGCCTGGATTATTCCAAGATTCGTGGGATATGGTTAAAGATTTCCTCATGAAGAGTTGTGAATTAGCCTACTTTCTCAAACGTTCTTGAAATGTGGTTAATTTCATCAAGAAAAACGTGGTAGCAAATTTTAAGAGCAAGAGGAAGTATACAAACAATAACATTAGGTTTTGAACTTCTCAGTTCCAGAGGACCTTTATTCCTCACATCCTTGGACTGTGGAACAGCCTCCCTAATGAGGATGTCGTGCAATTGGAACTTCAGAAGTTCAAGCGAAGATGCAATGCATTACTGCCTTTATACAGTTCTTGTATTTTAATAATTTACTTACATTTTTATTTCTTTGTAATAAAAATGTAAGTAAATTATTGAAATACAAGGAGGATTTTTTTAATTTACCTGTTTTTCTGGTACCTGATCTCTTTCTGTATTTCCCTTCAGAAGCTTGAATTTTAAGGTCAGTGGTCCCTGTGGGTTTGTCCCATATAAATAGGATTAATCTTCTGAGTAATAACAAAAATAATAACTTTAACTATATATAAATGAAATATGTGTAGTTGTCTGGTAGCAATGATTTCTTGTATACTTTGAACTGAACCCCATTCGTACCTTACACATGGATTAAAAAAAGGTCTAAAATATGTGATATAGTCAGTATTTCATCTTCAACAAAAAATGTTGTGTTAGATTAAAAACTCTCTCCACAACCTTGGGGCATTGGTTGAATAAAACTCTTTTATAGGCTTGGGAAATTGGTTGAATTAGAATGTATCTTTCCAATGGCTGTACAGTACAGTAAGTGATGAAGATGTCAGTCGACCTAGCGTACCAAAAATACTGGTTCGACGTTGTTTTGGACTGATTGGGCAAAATTTTCTCTTTACACAGGTGACAGAAATAGGTCACAGGACTGATCCCATAGCGACCCAGAACTTAGCTGACATAGCACATCGTTCAAAGTGAGTACGGTTACAGAAACACAAAGCCAAACTGTTACGTAATTTGTCCACGTATGTTTCCAAGATAGCTCAGATTATTGTCCGTTTTCTTTGTGTAAACTTGAGAACGACACTACTCGTAATATATATATATATATATATATATATATATATATATATATATATATATATATATATATGTGTGTGTGTGTGTGTGTGTGTGTGTGTGTGTGTGTGTGTGTACTGTATATTTATATATGTATGTGTATATATTTGGCCAAGGCCACGGGAAAAAAATAAAAGGAGTACCAACCAAGCGTTTTCGTGTTCTTTCAACACATTTCCGAGGTGCAATGCTAAAAACACGGAGAATATATAACAAAGTAAACATAAAAGAACACGTAAGCGCATGGTACTCCTTTTATTTTTTTCCCGTGCCCTTGGCTAAATATATTGTCACGCGCTATTTAGTGACATATAAGCATGTATATATATATATATATATATATATATATATATATATATATATATATATATATATATATATATATATATATATATATATATATATATATATATATATATATATATATATATTATATATATATATATATATATATATATATATATATATATATATATATGTGTGTGTGTGTGTGTGTGTGTGTGTGTGTGTGTGTCCTTCAAAAGAAGGCATCGTTCTTACCCCATATAAAAATGGGAAAAAAAGCACGTTAAAACGAAGAAGTATGTATATTCATATATGTATATCTATGTTATTTACAGAGCTTAAACCTTTCGTCCATCCTTCTGTGGACTCGATCACTAACTAAAAGAGACACATAACAATGGTGAAGAAATAGAAATAGATATAAACAAACTGAAACGGATAAAAGAGGTTAAAATAAGCGAACAAGTCACTGGGTCGTATTCCTTTCAAGAGTTCTCGGTGATCTTTGAGGCGGGACAAACCACTCGTCGTATTCCTGAATGATATCTTGAGGGTCGTCATCCAAAGTGGCAGTTTGATCATCAGACTCTGGAACAGGCGAAGGGTGGTTGTCTACATTATCAGATTGGAGAAGGCAGGACACATTTCTGAAATTCTTAATTCCGGCCCTTTTACAAATCTCTTCTCTTGAAAGTAAATTATTCATAATGCCAGTATTCCCCTCTAAGGTGTCATTTAAAGTGATGACTGCACCTTCCACAATCCTCCTAGCGGTCCTATCCGCACTCTTATAAATAACTTTTCATCCCCTGAAGTCAATGGCATGGTTAGAATCCCAAGTGTGCTTAGTAGTGG
>JANJGK010000037.1:27712729-27720229 GCA_039081455.1 Macrobrachium rosenbergii | reverse complement strand
AATAAGTTGCCAGAAAGTGAAGGCAGTAAATAAAAAAGTTTTTTTTTTAATTGATGAACAAGAAAATGGGATTATAAATAAGTTTCCAGAAAATTAAGGTAATAAATAGTTTTTTTAATTGATAAAGAAGAAAATGGCATTAAAAATGAGTTGCCAGAAAATGAAGGTAATAAATAAGAAAGTACTTATTTTCACCTGATAAACAAGAAAATAGCAATAAAATAATTTGCCAGAAAATGTAGGTAATAAATAATTTTTTTCAATTGATAAACAAAAAAAAAATGTTGCCAAAAAACGAAAAAAGGAAAAAAGAAGGAAGGTGTTTTATGAATAGAACAGAATAAAATACAGAATTTAGGCCGAAGGCCAAGCGCTGTGACCTATGAGGTCATTCAGCGTTGAAAGGGAAATTGAGAGCAGAAAGGGCTGAAAGGTGTAACTGGAGGAAAACCTCGCAGTTGAACAATGAAACAATTGTAAGGAGAGGATTGAGGAAAGTAAGATGGAAGAAGGGTAATATGAAGAGGTACAATAAAAGGAATGAAAGGGGTCGCAGCTAGGGGCCGAAGGGACGCTGCAAAGAACCTTAAGCAATGCCTACAGTGCACCGCAGAGGTGCACTGATGGCGCCACCACCTTGCGGGTAAAATTTTTTTTTTTATTTTTAGCTGATAAACAAGAAAGTGTCATTGAACTGAGCCATACGTTCCACTAATAGGAAGAAAGGTGGAAGGTGTTTTACGAAGAACATGGCCAGTTCCGTTCTTCCTACTTGTTCTTCCTACCTGGAATGGGCGTCAGTGACCTTGGTAATTGTAACGCCAGAAAAACCGAAATAATTAATTAAATTAATCCCACCAGGAAATCCCAGCTTCCTGGTAATTCTCACCTCCACAATTCCTACTTGAAAACAATTAAATTTAACAGCTGATAATTATCTATGGAGCAGGTGTATCAGATGTCATATAAATTTTATACTTGAACCCAGATGAAATAAAATGAGGAATTGAAAATGAAAGCTAGCACAACGCATTTCTTCTAATGGTTTACCAGACATGAGATTAATTGTAGTGGTGTTACAAAATGGTGTTAAGGCATGTAATCTATTTAGATATAAATTAATAGTCCCGACTGGAAATGTATATAATAACAGTGTAATAATAGTTATACAAGGTAATAATTACTGGAACTGGGACCTTAGCAAAAAAAAAACGAAGGAAAAAAGGAAAACAATAATAAGTAGGAAGAGAGGAGCTGGTGAAGAAACAATGACCAATTTGTCTCTTAAATGAAGAAAGGTTAGAAACAAGAAAAAAAAACAGAAGCAGGAAGAGGATTCCTCATACGCCTAGCTGCTGAGTCATCAGCAGCCACTGCCTGATTCTCCCAGGTACTGGCCTGGGCGCAGAACAAATTAGTGATGTTCGGTCTCTAGGACATTGTACACCATTGCAATGGCCTGTCCATTGCATCCGCAGGTCATGAGCAATCTATAAACCTTTAAGCATAATAAATATATTTTACTATGCAGATTCCAGCCAAGAAATTGCGTATTATTTGTTATTTGTTCTTTGTTACATGTTTATAACTCAAAATGACATGAATTGATACACAGCTCTTCAATTATACCACTGATCCAAGGCAGGGAGTTACTCAGTATTATAAGACTGATTCCACGCAGGGAGACACAATAATACAAAAGTTATTCACCGTCTTAGAACAAGTCCCACAATGGCGAATATTTACCACAGTCCAACTATTATGACTGAGGATAATCATTACTTTTCCAATATACAGTAAATGTGCGTCGCTGTCGAACTTCTCAGTTCCAGAGGTCCTTTAATGTTCGCACCACTGGTGTGTGGAACAGCCTCCCTGAAGATGTCGCGCAACTCCAATTCAAGGAGTTTAAGCGAAGATACAATGTATTACTAACCTAATACCATTCGCCTTGTATTTCAACGATATACTCACATTTTTGTCCATCTATTTATTGATTTGTTAATTTGTTTTTTTTTGTTTAATAAGTGGTCTCTCCTTTCTATATTTCCCATAACCTTCTGTTATTTCTTTCTGATGAACACCATATTCTTGGACGCTTGAATTTCAAGTCAATGGCCCCTATGGTGGGCTTGTTTCGTATGAATCGGGCTAATCTACTGAATAATAATAATAATAATAATAATAATAATAATAATAATAATAATAATAATAATAATAATAATAATAATAACTGGATTTAAGATATATGTCCTTGTTCCTATAATAATATTCTCATGCAGAGGAAACTCAAGCGGTCAGAGTTAGTTTCCATGGAGATGTGTGAAGAAATCGAATTGGTGTGAGACCTATAACCAAGTGTGAACATTATCGGGACAGATATGAACAGAGGTCGATTGTGATGTGAACGACCTGCATATGAATGAAAGGACTGAATTGCATAAAGCACTCAGTAATGAGTTATTGAATCAGTTATAGTAATCAGTTATTGAAAAAAAATCTCAAAAGGAAAACACAAACGCCTGATTCAATTTGACAGATATAAAAAGTGTCATATGAAATTTATGTATCTCACAGATTCTATGTATCACAAGGATTAAGATCAACTGAAAGACTAAAGCAACGATAAATTCGCAATGTAAAAAGCTGAAATTGAAATGAAGGCAGCTGTTTCAGTCGCTCAAAACAAGGGAGAAAATAATATGGAAAAAATGAACTAATCCTCCAAGTGAAACTAATTCGAATAGAGCTCACGGGCTAAAAATGCCCGGTGTCGGGGCATTTCCCAGGGTATTTTCAAAAGGACCAAAATCACAGGAATTGATAGAGATGTTTGTGTGATGTTAATCCTTACAGATTGACTATTATTTGTTTATCTGTTTATTTAGGGCATAACTTTATTTTATTAATTTTCTTAAGGCGAAGGGAATGGGGAGACTGACAGCGTTCATTTGGATATATAAATAAATATATATATATACACACATATATATATATATATATATATCTATATATATATATATATATATATATATATATATATATATATATATATATATATATATATATATATATATCAAAAGCAAGGGTAGGCGACGACCAGCAAGACACACCAGCGCAAGGTTGTACCAGGGAAACCAGTTAACTCCGACAAATTTCTTCATTTTCAACGTTTCTTAATAATTTCTTTATTACATCATCATGGATCTGTTGAATAATAAATAAATTACTCAAAAAGACACTGTAAAGGCTTTAAAAATCATAAGAAAAATAAGAATACAATTCACCAAATACAATACAGCTAAAAACGCAATAGAACCAAAGGCCGCTAACCAACATTAGGTGGAGAGAGCAAACGACAAATTGCTTATGGACACAGTTAACTCAGGTACAGCTGAGTAGAGGAGGTTTGGGTATTTAACTGGGGGCTAGTTGTTTGATAAACAATGACTCGAATATAGGCAATTCGTAAGAGTTTACTGCTTGGCCTATTATGCTGAAATCATTTCTTTAAATATGAGTTTTACAAATTTTGGAATGAGCTCTGATATTAGAACTTTCTGGATTGGAGAGCTTTATTCCCCGATGGGAGTAAATTTTGACCCTCAGTAACCTCCTCGTGGATCCGACATGTCCCAGAGTTACACCTGGGGCAAGTATATTTATACACCACGTTAGAGGATAAAAAAAGGGCTTAATCGATCCTTGTAGTTAAAAAACGAACCTATTGTTAACGGATTTTTGGGAATTGATTTTAAATTAATCGCACCATAATGATTGTGGATAATTTGTATAAACCGTTTTCTGAGTCATCGTGTAAAAAGGGAAACTTGGCGTAAAAGTTTAATTTAGGTACTGTTGGAGGTTTTGTGACGTTAGTGAATTGTTTGTTAAGAAAAGTTCGAAGCTGTTAAAAAAATAAAGTTTGCGGAAAGCAGTTACTCATGAAATATTCTGAGAGAAAATTAATTTCCTGGTGAAAGGATTGCCAGTGCGAAGTAATGAAAAACGCCCTGTGGAGGAGAGTAAAAATAGAATTAAGTTTAAAATTATAAAAGCAAGAGCTGCAATAATTGCATCCTAAACCAGTAAACGTCTTCTTCCTAAAAACAGAAGTATTAAAAGAACCATCACTTCTGGTGACGAGAACGTCTGAAAAAGGCAATTGATTGTTCACTTCTTTTTCTAGGGTAAATTTAATGTTGTGATCCTTAGAATTGGCAAATGTTAAAAAAGTCAATATCAAAGTCATTTTTAAATATGGCGAAGGTGTCATCAATATACCTAACATAAAAAAAGCGGGTGAAATCTGAGTGGACATTCATCTAACATGCGCTCTTCCATCGCGCACATGATGTTGCGAAAAGTTGGACCCAAAGGGGAACCCATGGCTACACCGTCGGTTTGTTTAAAAAGCTTGCCATCGAAAATAAAAGCAGCGTCCCGCACTGCCAGCTCTAAAAACGTCTCGAAAGATGTTCGACTAAAACTGTTAAAATTCCCCAGCGAATTTTTTTTATAAAAGTAAAGTTAATTGGCAAAGACAAAAAGAGTATTGAACTCCCGGAGAAATTCAAAGTCATTAACCCAAAACTGCCTTACTTTTATGGCCTTCCCAAAAGTCAAAGTTGATTTTCCATTCAGAGCTATTATCTCATGTGCCGGAGCTTTCAATTATGAAATTTCTAAGTGGCTAACCGGCCTCCTTTCCCTTTTCTTAGGCACATTTTCTTCCAGTCACGTTAAACATTCTGATGAGTTCTGTCACAAATTCAAAGAAGCACATATACCACCTCACAACATAAAACTTTTAAGCTTAGATGTAGATTCCCCATTCACAAAAGTACCAGTACAGGACGCTCTACAGTTTTTGAGGGGAAAAATTAGCCCCCTATTCAGATCATTTCCCACTAGCCCTAGATAAAGTAATAAAATTAGATGAATTATGTGTATCAAATAGCATCTTTTCATTTGGGGTGTCATTCTATAAACAAAAATTCGGTGCAGCATGGGCAGCCCTTTAAGTCCTGTCTTAGCCAATCTATACATGGAATATTTCGAAACTATAATAATAAATGCAGTATAACCTAAAGACATGCTGTGAAAAGTAAGTAAGTATAGCTTAGTTTTACCAGACCACTGAGCTGATTGACAGCTCTCCTAGGGCTGGCCCGAAGGATTAGACTTATTTTACGTGGCTAAGAACCAATTGGTTACTTAGCAACGGGACCTACAGCTTATTGTGGAATCCGAACCACATTTATGGCGAGAAATGAATTTCTATCACCAGAAATAAATTCCTCTAACTCTTCATCAGCCGGCGGCGGGAATCGAACTCCGGCCCATCGAATGACGGTCTGAAGCTCAACCAACTCGGCCAACAAAGGGCTAAGACATGCTGTGGATGAGATAAGTAGATGATATCCTAACATTCTGGGACAATAGCTGGGGTAATGTCAACGAATTTCTTTCAAAATTAAACGCATTAGTGCCCAGCATCAAATTCTGAATGGGAAACAGACAACAAAATTGTTTTCTTGATGTTTTAATAATTAGAGACACGGCAGAATACAAATTTGCCGTTATACAGAACACCAACATTTTCACTTTCCAACATTCACGATTTTAGTTATCATGACATTTCTATCAAGATTGGCGTAGCCAGCAATTTATTCTTAAGAGCCTTACGATTTGCTCCCCGGATTTCCTGGAAAAGGAAATTGAGCTAATCCGTAAGCAGCTGTCGTCTTTAAAGTACCCTGACCATGTAACTGAGAAAGCGATCTATAAAGCTAACATAATCTTCTACCGTCCCTCTCAAAACAAGACTAGAAAGACGCCCAACAATAAAATCAAATTCCCACACTTGGGCAGGATTAAGACACAGACACTTGGAAACTTTAACCCTTTTGTTTTTACCTAACCAAATACCTAAGCCAAATCCCTGATTAACGTCCAGCAAAAGCCACTCCCCAGAGACACAGGAGTATACGAAATCCCTTGCCTCGACTGTGACCAACCTTAAATCGGTTTCACAGGTAAATCACTCCCCAGAGATTAATACAACATAAACGTTCAGCTACGTATGGCCAACAGAGCTCAGCTATTTTTAACTACATAAATAACCATAATCACAGAATAAACTGGAATTTGTCGGATAATTTATAGTAGCAATTGTCGGTTCAAAAGCCAGATGGTAGAATCAGCATTAAACAAAAAAATACAATGAACCTCTCAAAAGGAGCTTGGGACTCAGATATTATAAATAAAATCTTCCTCCAACCAGCGATTAAGAAGATTAAGGAGAAATTGTCAACTGGATTGGCGTCACAGCTGACTTCTGGATCTCTTGGTATAAATACCGCTTTTTGGTAAATCTTATCTCACTCATTACCTGCCTGAAGAGGGAGCCAGTTGTTCTCTGAAATATAGCATCAACTTTCTACATTTCGGCGTTTTAATGGGCTCCTTTATATATATATATATATATATATATATATATATATATATATATATATATATATATATATATATAGAGAGAGAGAGAGAGAGAGAGAGAGAGAGAGAGAGAGAGAGAGAGAGAGAGAGAGAGAGAGAGAGATTAACAAAACTTAAGCTACAAATGTTACAAATGTTGTTAAATATCAAATTAATTCTACCTAGGAAACAACATATCCTGAAGGGTAGATTGGATCTGATATTAAACGACACTTGTAGCTTAAGGGTTGTAAATAAAAAAAATGGATCAGTGCATGTGACAAAAAATTATAGATAGAAATACGAAGAAGAAGAATAAGAAGAAGAAGAAGAAGAAGAAGAAAAAGAAGAAGAAGAAGAAAGACGAGATAAAAGAGGAAAGAACAGGAAAGAAGATAGATATATGACGAAGAAGAAGAAGAAGAAGAAGAAGAAGAAGAAGAAGAAGAAGAAGAAGAAGAAGAAGAAGAAGAAGAAGAAGGACGAGATAAGAAAGGAAGAAAGAACAGGAAAGAAGACAGATATACGACGAAGAAGAAGAAGAAGAAGAAGAAGAAGAAGAAGAAGAAGAAGAAGAAGAAGAAGAAGACAAGATAAGAGAGGAGGAAAGACCGGGAAAGAGAGGAGGAAAGAATAAAAGATGAAAATGGGTAATGGAGGAAAGACAAGGGGTTAGAAGAAGAGATATGGATAACGGAAGAGAAGGGAATATGGGAACAAAGAGGAGATAATAAGGGAAAAACATAAGAAAGAGAAAGGAGGAAGAAGAAGAAGATTGAAAGCTTTTTCAAAGAAGGAAGAAAAAGTATCAGGTTTTAATGAAAGTAGGATAAGGAAAGAGAGAGAATGAGGAAGAGGTAACAGAGGTAAAAGGAAAGAGGAATGTTAAAAAAAGGCAGAAAGAAGATAGTAATTGGAGTGAAAGGAGAGAGAAAGAGAAAGATAGACGGTGAGAGGGAGGAAAAGGTAAGGAAATATAAGGACAAGTGGGACGAAGAGAAAGAAGGGGAAAGATAGAAAGTG
>JANJGK010000037.1:27702729-27710229 GCA_039081455.1 Macrobrachium rosenbergii | reverse complement strand
AGAAGCGACCTCTTTTGATTGACCCATCAAGAGACAAAGGCCTTGACCAGTCAAGACATGTATTTTGACCAATGTCCATAGACATGACTGTTGGCTTGTTAAGAATTATGTCTATGCTTCAGCAAGAGCTCATATCCAGACATTACTTAACACCATATTTGGTCCACTAAGTGACAGATCTGAGTTCTTGAAACACTGAGGCACCTTTCTTTAATTATAAAACACATAAATATTAATCTGTTAAGGGGTAAAGAACTCGCTCTATCAAGACGCACTTATATTAGACCATTGAGAGCAGGGCCTTGCTCTGTCTTGGTCTAGATAGGGTTCGATCCATCTAGATGACCTCTATAAAGTCAAGGACTTTGACACATCTGGAGAAACGGGGTCTGACCTGAGAAAGTGTAATTCTTGGCCCGTCAAGAGACAGTAGTCTTGGTTTGTCAAGAAGCATACTTGGGGCAAAATTAGTAATAATTCATGACCTGTCATGAGGCAGAAACCATGTCACATCATGCAAAACAAGTCTTGACCTGTCATAAGGCATAACCATCTCACATTATGCAAACAAGTCTTGACCTGTCATAAGGTATAAACCATCTCAAATCATGCAAAACAAGTCTTGACCTGTCATGAGGCATAAACCATGTCACATCATGCAAAACAAGTCCTAAACCATCAGGAGGCATAAACCATATCGCATCATGCAAACCATCTTCACCCGTCATGATGCATAAATCATATCACAACATGCACAACAGGTCTTGACCTGTCATGAAGCATAAACCATATGACATCATGCACAACAGGTCTTGACCTGTCATGAAGCATAAACCATATGACATCATGCACAACAGGTCTTGACCTGTCATGAAGCATAAACCATATGACATCATGCACAACAGGTCTTGACCTGTCATGAGGCATAAACCATATGACATCATGCACATCAGGTCTTGACCTGTCAAGAGGCATAAAACATATCACATCACGAAAAACAAGTCGTGACATGGCAAAAAGCATAGATCTTTGCTTGTCAGGAGGTACAGGTCTTGACCTGTCAAGAAAAAGGCCTTAACCTTTAGAATCTCATCCGCTGACCCGCCATGAACCACGGACACAGGTCTTTACTTGTCAAGAAACAGGTCTGAACCTGTTTAGAGACTATTATATTAATCCATCATGAACTGCGGACATAGGTCTTTCCTTGACAGGAGTCAAAGGGCTAAACCTGTCAAGAGAACCATTCTCTCAACTGATCAAGAGAGACAAATCTTGACCCGTCTTTTATCATCAAAACTTTCAGCCCGGTTTTTGATCTTCCACTCTCCCCAGAAAAACCTCCTCCTTTCCAACTCCACCTCTTCCTCCTCCTCCTCCTTCTCCTTCCCCTCCTTCCGCTCTTCCTTCAACCTTCTTCTTCTCGAAGGCATGATGATGTTTCTTGGGCATATTTGCATATCATTATCCGGAGAGCAAGACCCAGAACTCCATCCGGGCAAAACCCGCTCTATCAAATCATTAACGCTTCAATTACTCCCTTACCTGCATGTGTTAATGAGAGGAAGGAGGGAGGAGGAGAGGAGAAAGGGAAGGAGACGAAACAGAAGAATAATTAGAGGGATAATGTGATCATGAGGGATGAAGGAAAAATGAAGTCCATTCCTTAAAAAATGAAGTCCAATCCTTAATTTTTTTTTTTATTTTTAATGGGGTGAAACGAGAGAACGATATTAGAAGGACTGCAAGTTTAAAAGTACAATGAGTAGGGAGGATGACCACCGATTGTGTGTGTGTGTGTCTGTGTGTGTAAGAGAGAGAGAGAGAGAGAGAGAGAGAGAGAGAGAGAGAGAGAGAGAGAGAGAGAGAGAGAGAGAGGGTGGTATACTCACAACTTGGAGAAAAAACAAACAAAACTTTCGTCAGCCCTAACGAATTTTGATCCCCCCGAGTAAATTTTTCAAGGGGAGGGGACATATTCTCAGTTGGTGGATGAACCAGGGTGACGGAACAAGCTTTCTTCCGAAGACACATTCATTTTTAGCTTTCTGTAAAAGGAAACTGTTGTGACGGTTTTGTCTGTCTGTCCGTACTTTTTTCTGTCCGCACTTTTTCTGTCCGCCCTCAGATCTTAAAAACCAGTGAGGCTAGAGGGCTGCAAATTGGTATGTTGATCATCCACCCTCCAATCATCAAACATACAAAATTATAGACCTGTAGCCTCGGCATTTTTTATTTTATTTAAGGTTAAAGTTAGCCATAACCGTGCTTCTGGGAACGATATGGGATAGGCCACCACCGGGCCGTGGTTAAAATTTCACAGGCCGCGGCTAATACAATATTATACCAAGACCAGCGAAAGATAGATATATTTTCGGTGGCCTTGATTATATGCTTTGGCGGCTGCACAGAAAACTCGATTGCGCCAAAGAAACATCGGCGCATTTTTTACTTGTTTATTTTATGTCCTTTTTTTATTGTCAGCTCATCGTCCTACTTTTATCACAGTAATTCTAAGGCTATTTCATGCGAATGAAACTTGGGCACATACCCATTTTCCCTCTTATGGGGTAGTAACTGTGAATCTTAGAAAAATGCTTAACTGTCATTCATGCCTGCAGACAATTCTAAAAAAACATTAAAACGTAGTTATTAATCACACTAGAAATTGTTACGGATCCTTTTGGAAGGATAGGAATATTAGATTTAGGCCAAAGGCCAAGCGCTGGGACCTATGAGGTCATTCAGCACTGAAACGAAAATTGAGAGTAAAGGAGGTTTGAAAGGCGTAACAGGAGGAAAACCTCACAGTTACACTACGAAATAATCGTTAAGAAAGGGTGGATAGCAAGATGGAAGAAAGATAATATGAATGGAGGTACAGTAAAAAGGAATGAAATGGAGTTGCAGCAGCTATGGGACGAAGGGACGCTGCAAAGAACCTAAAGTAATGCCTATAGTGCACCGCGTGAGGTGCACTGACAGCACTACCCCTCTACGGGGATGCATCCTTTTACAGAAGTATTCATGCTTCTATCTCCCATAGCAGCTATGAATAGCACTAGACGCATCTATGAAAGCTCATAGTGAGACGTGCCCAAGACATTTAGCAAAACACACAGTAAATATAACTCCTGCCAAGACATCTGACTATGACGTCATATCATTAGGTAAGCTACAATGAACTATCTTAGAAAACTGATTCTTTTACGAATAGTGACAGTTGCTAAATGACTTGACAAAGGCCTCAAGAAGTTGTAACCATGGCCAAGAGAAAGAGAAGGTCTGCTCACTTCCCCCTAAAATCCCCCATGTAGGCGGAGCTTTGTCTACCCCCTTATTGCGTCAGCAGGTGAATTGCCGCAATGAGCAGGTACCTCTAAGATACGTCATCGCCTACGTAGTTACCCCAGGTGTGAGGCGACTCCACCCAGCTGGGTAGACCTTGTCTTTCTTGGCCTTGGTCGTAAGTATATGATTCGAAGAATTAGAGGAATTTATTTCTGGTGACAGAAATTCATTTCTCGCTATAATGTGGTTCGGATTCCACAATAAGCTGTAGGTCCCGTTGCTAGGTAACCAATTGGTTCTTAGCTACGTAAAATAAATCTAATCTTTAGGGCCAGCCCTAGGAGAGCTGTTAATCAGCTCAGTGGTCTGGTTAAACTAAGGTATACTTAATTTTTCGTGCCACGGGACGTAACTTGAAGGACGAATGCTTCTGAAAATGTAAATCATATTTTGTGGATAGTTGCTTGCAGACACAGAGGTAATGCAATAACTAAACGATAGAATCTGATTTTCATTACCACTGAACCGAATATGAGCTTCGTGGCAGCAACTGTCAGCGGGCATAGCCATTTTGACCATAATTTTCCTAGGGGTATGAAAGTTGCAAATGTAAGTCTGATGAAATAATTGCAATAATAAGCATAATTATTAACAAATAAACAAGTATAATGCTGTATGAGCCGCGATTCGTGAAACTTTAACCACGACCCGGTGGTAGCCTGGACTATTGTATAGTTACCAGACGCACCATTATGGCTAACTTTAAATTTAAATAAAAATAAAAACTACAGAGGCTACAAGGCTGCAATTTAGTATGTTTGATGATTGGAGGGTAGATGATTAACATACCAATTTACAGCCCTATAGCCTCAGTAGATTTTAAGATCTGAGGGCGGACAGAAAAAAGTGCGGACAGACAAAGTTTTCTTTTACAGAAAACTAAAAATACAGAGAAAATACGCTTCTTATGTACTTTAATCGGATACTAAATCTACTTTGTAGGTTGTGTGTGTACTGCCAGGCACACTGTAGGCACTGGTCAAGGTTCTCTGCAGCGACCTCCAGTCAGCCAGCCATCTGCATTTCTTTCTGCCTTTCAAGTTCCATCCGTTCCCTTTTGTTTCTTCCCAAGTAGCTGTCCAACTTCTTAAACTTTTTTTTTAATTATCACCTCTATAAATCTATATATACTTTGGATGTCACGATAATGTCCTTTGGAATAATAATATTGATATTTCATGTGTAAATAGTAGAAATATGAACAATCACATCCTCATTAAACAAAAAGAAAAAAATTTAATAACTTTAAATGACTTTAAAAAATTGTTTACACTGAAATAAAAAATCTAAGAGATAAAACACAATATGATAATTTAATGGCAATTAGGGATAAGAAGGGATAAGGCATACTGGATAATAGCCTATATACACCATCTTATAATTACATAAGATGATGAACAAAAGTAAATAGCGACAAATGTTAATACAACAAAGAAACCAGCCAAAGGCAAAAACAGAATAACCATAGGAAAAACGATTATTGTATAAGAAGATATGTAAATAAGCGCGACTAAAGAGATATATCGATAAAGGCGAATAAGAAAGGACGCAGGTAAATCGCAGTCAGATAATAATAATGTAAAAAATGCGCCGAAGTTTCTCCGGCGCAATCGAGTTTTCAGTACAGCATAGAATCATGGCCACCGAAAATAGATCTAGCTTTCGGTGGTCTCGGTATAATGCTGTATGAGCCGTGGCCCATGAAACTTTAACCAGGGCCCGGCGGTAGCCTATCCTATATCATTGACAGAAGCACGATTATGGCCAGCTTTAACCTTAAATGAGATCAAAACTACTGAGGCTAGAGGGCTGCAATTTGGTATGTTTGATGATTGAAGGGTGGATGATCAACACGCCAACTTGCAGCCCTCTAGTCTCAGTAGTTTTTAAGATCTGAGGGCGGACAGAAAAAAGTGTGGATAGAATAAACTGCGGACGGACAGATAAAGCCACCTCAATAGTTTTCTTTTACAGAAATTATTATGCAATTGCAAGAATCACCCAAACTAAGGATAATAAATGAATATTTAAATAGATATCAATGTAACCAACAACCAACTTGAATTATGGCACAAAAGCCAAGAGATATATCAAAAACTAAGTTACATAGGAATATTGTATAGCTGCCATCTACCAACCTATAAAGAAGTTAAAGTCCTCCTGTGCCTCTGTAGGCTCATAGGGCAAGCCTGATCTCCTGTTTCTTAGGCCGACAGCCAGTGGGGGACAGGTCCCAGTGCCTGTGACACATGGCCAGTGTATCAGTAGGCCCACTGTTCAACTCCCCAGCCAGAGGGCTGGTACCTGTTCTCCTACCAAACCTCTCGGGTTTTTTTGCACCGTTTGGTTGACGGGCTACCGGATTTATGCAGTAATGCAATCCGAGCCATCTGGAGCGGCGGGATTTGAACCCGGCTGTTAGGACAATCGTTTGTCGATTGTTCCCTTAGTGGGTTGTTGCCTCCTTTTGTTGTTTTTGTGTTTTTCTGCTGGCGAGCTGTCGTCTGGTGAATGGCGTCAGACTTCGTCAGTCAGGTTCGTAGCAGCACACGAAAGCCAGGTTCTGGAGGGCAGAACGACCGATGGTCCAGGGCAGCAGCAGGTATCCGTACCTGCGACTTTGCGAGTCAGGGTCCGTAACAGCAACCAGTCAGGTTCGTAACAGCAACCAGTCAGGTTCGTAGCAGCAACGAGGCAGGTTGAGGGCAGCAGCAAGCCAGCTGGGGTAGCAGCAGCAGGATCCGTACCTGAGAGTCAGGTTCTGGCAGCAGAGCAGCGGAGAGTTTTCGAGGACGAGATGGTTGCCGTGTCAGCTATCTTGGTCATCGTTATTGGAGGACTTGTGCTTGAGGACTAGATGGTTGCCGTGTCGGCTCTGTCTTCGTTGTCCTGCAGTCTTCCAGTGATACAGCTTCGTCTGCGACTCTGTCATGGGCGCCTGGAGTAGGAGGACTTGTGCTTGAGGACTAGATGGTTGCCGTGTCGGCTCTGTCTTCGTTGTCCTGCAGTCTTCCAGTGATACAGCTTCGTCTGCGACTCTGTCATGGGCGCCTGGAGTAGGAGGACTTGTGCTTGAGGACTAGATGGTTGCCGTGTCGGCTCTGTCTTCGTTGTCCTGCAGTCTTCCTATGTTGCAACATCGTCTGTGAATGTTAATGTAACTCGAGCTGTTTTGGTAACAAGTAGTATGCTGCTTTTGTATTTATTGTTTTTGATGTATTATGCTGCCTGTTATTTTATTTTGCTGCTTAAATGTTTATTGCTTTGCTTTTGTATTATGTTTTTGTGCTGCTAGTTTTTATTATTATTATTATGCTGTCTGGTTTTTGCCCAAGTGTGTTGGTAATTTATTTTCAGTTTGTTTACTGGGCTTTAATATTTTATTGTATTTTTCATTTGTCGTAATGTTCATTTTATGTTTTTAAATTGAACCTGACTCGACTGTAAATATGTATATAAGTAATTTGTAATAAACTAATATTAAGGTAACTTTTTTTGTATTTGTTCTGCTCCTCCCTCCTTTGTTTGTCACCTCTCGTCAGTCATTACAGCCCAATTGCTTATTTTCTGTAAAGAACCTGTCGATCTCGAGAGGCGAGATCGTAATCCGGCCCTCTCGACTGGTAGCCGAGAATCATACCACTGCGTCACCACGGTGGCAAGAAATGTTACGATAAAACTATTATTGTCATATCTGTAACAATAAGGCAAATAAAAAAAATAAAATATAATGAGCAATTATCAACAGGTTGTGAAAGACAAAAAAAGGTAATCGACAAAAGTTAACTAACAGAGACATTAAAAAATCCACGAAGACAATGTGACAATTACAAACAAATTAATAAATTAACAAGGTTTTGTCTTTGTAAATACTAAAAAATTTATATATAATGAGAAAATATCAACGGATTGTGAAAGCCAGTAAAAAAAAAAAAATCGTCAAAAATTAACTAACAAAGACACTGAAAAATCCACGAAGCCAAACGTGTGAGAATTACAAACAATGAAATAAACAAACACGGTCTTGTCTTAGGCAAATACAAAAAAATAAAATTATAATCAGCAAAATCGACGGATTGTGAAAGACAATAAAAGAAATTATTCAAAAATTAACTAAAAAACACATCGACAAAACAAGCAACGAAGACA
>JANJGK010000037.1:27695229-27697729 GCA_039081455.1 Macrobrachium rosenbergii | reverse complement strand
AGGTTTTATATTATAAAAGGGTCGTCTTTTTCGCTGATTTGTTTTCGTTCCGAAGATTTCTTTTCTCTCTCTCTCTCTCTCTCTCTCTCTCTCTCCTTTCGTTTGGGTATTCCGAATATCTCTCGCGTTTACGAACGCTTGTGATAACAATACAACGTCATCACTATGTAAAATGTCAGGCCGGGGGTGATTTCTTATGCTCTATGTATGAGATTTCAACATAATTTCTCTCTCTGTCTCTCTCTTACCCACACACACTCACATTCTGTCTATCTATCTATGTGTATATTACATCATTAATATACATATATATATATATATATATATATATATATATATATATATATATATATATATATATATATATATATATATATATATATATATATATATATATATATATATATATATATATATATATTAATCACATCAACACGTGATTCGTTTATCACTCATCACCACAGGTGAAAAAATAGAGACTAGGTGTAGGTTCTGACCGGTTTCGACTTTATTTCCAAGACACTGACGAAGGTTTTCCCCTGTGGTGATGTGGTACATTATATATATATATATATATATATATATATATATATATATATATATATATATATATATATATATATATGTATATATATATATATATATATATATATATATATATATATGTATATATATATATATATATATATATATATATATATATATATATATATATATATATTATATATGTATGTATCACATCACCAAAGGGGAAACCTTCGTCAATGTCTTGAAAATAAAGTCGAAACCGGTCAGGACCAACACCTAGTCTATTATTTTTTCACCTGTGGTGATGAGTGATAAACGAATCACGTGGTAATGTTTTATATATATATATATATATATATATATATATATATATATATATATATATATATATATATATATATATATGTATATATATATATCGCATATATATGATGCTCTTCCTCTTAAACAGTTCTTTCGTCGCATTTGTCAATCTTTTTTCTGAGCTCCTCTCCCCCGTTCCATCTGACCTTAATATGCCAAAGCCTTCTGGCCCATCTTTTCACCTACTTCGATCTTTTACCACTTCTGTTCATCTCTCCACATATCACCGTTTTAATTCTTCTAATGCTACGTATACTGGCAGACACTTAATCTCAACAGCTTTAATTTTACTTTAATTTTATTCGTTTTCTGTAAAAGAAAACTGTTGAGATGGGTATTTGTCTATATATAAATAAATATATATTAACTTTATCACATACACAATTGTTCTGTGCATTAGTAGAATTACTAACAACACTCATTCAAACTGGATGGTATCTAATGGAGCATTTATTCAGAAAAAGTCACAAGCTTTCTAGGGCGCACAGTCCTCATTATAAATCTTGTGACTTTTTCTGAATAAATCCTCCATTAGACGCCATCCAGTTTGAATGAGTCCTGTTAGTAATTCTACTAATGCACAGAACAATTGTGTATGTGATAAAGTTCATATATATATATATATATATATATATATATATATATATATATATATATATATATATATACTATATATATATATATATAAATATATATATTATATATATATATATATATATATATATATATATATATATTATATATAATATATATATATATATATATGCGCGCATTACTGCCATCCCCAAAGCGCGTCCACCATTCGCTTTGTTTGCGTATTTGCCAGTTGCATCCATATAAACACCCCTTCCTAATTCTCTCGTGCATTTATACCCGGATTCAACAACAGCATCCGACGCATCCATCAACAAAGACAACCTAGTGTTTATACGTCCCTGGAGATCCTATCTCCCCTAAAACAAGGTCCCCTAGATCAGTATCTTCCCCTAACACGCCCCTGAATCGTAGTCATCATCGTCATCACCAAAGCCTCCGTCCTTTTCTCTCTCTCTCTCTCTCTCCTCTCTCTCTCTCTCTCTCTCTCTCTCTCTCTCTCTCTCTCTCTCACACACACAATCTACTTTCCCTTTTATGTCTCCTTCTTTCTCTCTTATCCGATTTGTCCCTTTATTTCTCTGAATCTCTCTGTGATTTCCCATCTCTGATAAACTCCTCTCTCTCTCTCTCTCTCTCTCTCTCTCTCTCTCTCGCAATCTACTTTTTCCTTCTCTCTTTCTCATCTCTCCTTCACAATCTACTTTTCCTTTTACCATCTTCTTTCTCTGGTATCCGACTTTTTTCATTTCTCTCAATCTCCATTTGATTTCCATGTCCTTATCGCCTTCTATTTCTGGTAAAATCCTCACTCCCCATCCCAACCCCCTCCCTCTCTCTCTCTCTCTCTCTCTCTCACTCTCTCTCTCTCTCTCTCTCTCTCCTCCCATAATTCGTACTCTTTCCTTGTTGTCCCATTAGTGTGTATGTGTATGTGTGTGTGTGTGTGTGTGTGTGTGTGTGTGTAAGACATCTTAACTTCTGAAGATGGCCAAAACGGAGAGGATTCATCACT
>JANJGK010000037.1:27688173-27693173 GCA_039081455.1 Macrobrachium rosenbergii | reverse complement strand
TGCAAAGATAGTTAGATCTAGTTTTAAAACTATATACCTATGTTACATTAACACCAGTCTTTGTTATACTATTCCTAGCTTTTCCTACGAGGAGGACAGTAAGCAAAGATAGTTAGGCCTAGTTTTAAAATCAGTTTTTATTACATTATTGCCAGCTTTCCCTCAAGAGAAGAATAGTATGCAAAGATAGTTACGTCTAGTTTTAAAATTATAGACCTATGTTACATTAACACCAGTCTTTGTTACACTATTCCTAGCGTTTCCTACGAGAAGGATAGTAAGCAAAGATAGTTAGGACTAGTCTTAAACCCAGTTTTTGTTACATTATTGCCAGCTTTCCCTCAAGAGAAGGATAGTATGCAAAGATAGTTAGGCCTAGCTTTAAAACGGTAGACCTATGTTACATTAACTCCAGTCTTTGTTACACTATTCCTAGCTTTTCCTACCAAAAGGAGAGTACGCAAAGATAGTTAGGACTAGTTTTAAAACCAGTTTTTGTTATATTATTGCCAGCTTTCCTTCAAGAGAAGAATAGTAAAGCAAAGATAGTTAGGCCTAGTTTTAAAACCAGGGACCTAATCCATTTAAAAAAAAACACCGCCCAACGAATATTCTATTCAATACGCCCTGTTCGAAAATGCTCTTTTCATTTTGTGGAAATAAAATGGAATGTAAAAAAAAAAAAAAAAGGCAAAAAGTATATTAGGGTTCGTAATTATTTTGTCATCTGGATCATCAGATTCCAAATCCACACAATTTTTGGAATTGGAATCGATTCAACTCTAACGTCATTCTGATTACGGTGTGGTCTAGCCATAATTGATATTTTGGTTTTTATTTACTGCCTTTGCTCGTTTTGCGCAACTAATTCACGACACACACACACACACACACTCACACACACTCACACACTTGCGTACATACATGCATAAACATCTATCAATCTATCTATCTATCTATCTATCTATCTATATATATATATATATATATATATATATATATATATATATATATATATATATATAGCTATACATGTACATATAATGTAATATATCTATGTATATATATGTATATCCATAATATATTTTTATATATATACATAAATATATATATATATATATATGAAAGTGTGTGTATGCATACACATATTATTATACAGTATATATAAATATATAAATATATATATATATATATATATATATATATATATATATATATATATATATAATATATATATGGCTGTGTCAAACGACTGAAATCTTACCTAACCTCTAGAGACACCGATGAAAAATTCTAATACTTATATAACTGGATTAACGCCTACAAAAAAAAAAAAAACTCTAGCCTTAATTAATTCACAGCACAACAACTTCATGAAATTTCTCGGGTAAAACACTTCTTGGGCGAAACAAAGGAGAAGACATTTTTATGCCAAAAGACAACATCAACTAAGGTCGCAGTAATATAAAAAAAAAAAAAGTGAAACTATAGAACGTTAATAACACTGCTCTCAGGAGACAACGGAATCGTCGCTACGAAGACAATTGAGCGGTTAATCAGCCCAGAACTTCTGGGTCTTCTTCTTCTTTCAGTGTCTTCAACGAGTTTTCTCTCTCTCCGTCTACGCTAATTTTCTAAAGGCTCCTCGAGGGAGCAGTGACACAGCTTTTAGTTTTCTGTAGAAGAAAACTATTGAGGTGGCTATATTTTTGTCCGTCCGCACTTTCTCTGTCCGCCCTCAGATCTTAAAAACTACTGAGGCTAGAGGGCTGCAAGTTGGTATGTTGATCATACACCGTCCAATCATCAAACATACCAAATTGCAGCCCTCTAGCCTCAGTAGTTTTCATTTTATTTAAGGTTGAAGTTAGCCATGATCGTGTGTCTGGCACCGCTATAGGTACCAACAATACAGGCCGCCTACAGGCCGTGGCTGAAAGTTTCATGGGCCTTGGCTGAGAGTTTCATGGGCCGTGGCTGAGGGTTTCATACTGCATTATACGCTATACAGAAAACTCGATTGCGCCGAAGAAACTTCGGCGCATTTTTTACTTGTTTCTAAAGCTCTTAATATGATAGTAGACTACTGTATATGAACAAGGCCTTAATTGTATAAGAAAAAAAAAAGCAAAACTATCTGTTACCAGTGTTTCTTAAGAATGCGATAACGCTGTAGCGTCATCGCTATTTTCATAAACAAAATGCCTGATTCATAGAATGTAATTTTAAAATCACGAGATCATTTCAGAGCCTGACATCGAACATACTGTCTGCGAGTGCGTCCACACTACAATAAAGCATGAAATGAACACACTGCATAAACTTGTCGCTTACATATCTCAGAGGGGTTGTAAACATGTCGACGACCTTCACTGGAGAACGAATCTTGGGCAAACGCTGGTTAATCGTATGAAAGAACGAGTTATAACAACCAGTTAGTCGTTTACTGGTACTCAATTTGTTGGTAATGTGTGTGAGTGTGTGTGTCACAAGTCGCTGACAAGTGTTTATAACATGAATGCTAAAGTGTAGATGCACCTTATCCTTAAACTATCAGTAATACAAAAAACGACTAAGTAGATGGAAATCTCTTGTACTGGAAACTGGAATTATATTCAGAGTTTACAAAACAGCGGTGTTTGATGGACTGGAGACCAAAGCAATTTATTTTTGGCTCTATTTGGAGAAGGAATGGAATACGGAATATAGAATTTTGGCCAAAGGCCAAGCTTTGGGACACCTATGAGGTCATTCAGAACTAAGGAGAAAATTAAGAGTAGAAATGTTTGAAAGGTGTAACGGGAGGAAAACCCTTCAGTTGCACTATGAATTAACTGTTTGGAAAGGGTGGAAAGTAAGATGGAAGAAAGCGGTTAAAATAATGGAAGGGATTTCAGCTAGGGGCCGAAGGGACGCTGCAAAGAACCTTAAGTAATGCCTACAGTGCACCGCATGAGGTGCACTGACGGCACTATCCCCCTACGGAGAATTTGGAGAAGGGGATGATGGAAATCCTTACCGTGACATAGGTGGAGCTATGGAACTTTCCCCTTGAAGTTGCTGCTTTGTTTCGTAAGTTCTATCTTCAAGTCCATAGGGGAATATTAGGGATAAGGGCAGGAATATTGCAGCTTTACCCTCAGTGTGGCTTCATAAATACTGTGAGGTCATGATGACTTCAGGGTTATAACATTAGGAACCGCTACCTTACTCAATTAATTAGCATAAAGAGGATCGTAATTCTAACAGAGAGAGAGAGAGAGAGAGAGAGAGAGAGAGAGAGAGAGAGAGAGAGAGAGAGAGAGAGAGAGAGAGAGATACAAACCCAGGGACAGAATGAAAGAGAGTAGCTAAGAGGACAGAGATGGTGGGGGAAGTAGTTGAGAGAGAGAGAGAGAGAGAGAGAGAGAGAGAGAGAGAGAGAGAGAGAGAGAGAGAGAGAGAGAGAGAGAGAGAGAGTTCCAATGTTTTCCCACAAATCCAGGAATAAAGGAGACAGCTAAGTGACGTGTGTGGTCGTTTTTTGTTTTCATTCCAAAATTAACTTCGAAAGAAAATGGGCAGAAGTTAGGCAACGTATTCAGAATCTTCCAAGAAAATGGCTGTGCTTGAATTCACACACTCCATTAAAGATTTAAGAGTTCCTCAAACAAATAAAAAAATAATAATGTCAGTAATCTTGCTACTTGCGAGCATACGCTCATTTTCTTAGTAATTAACAAAAAAATCCCACTTCCTTACTGCGTAAGAAGAGGGTGCCATGTTTGCTCTAAACTATATCAGTGCGCTTTCTAACGCATTTTACGCAATATTACTTTTTTTTTGGTATTTGCTCTAAACTATATCAGTGCGCTTTCTAACGCATTTTACGCAATATTACTTTTTTTGGTATTTGCTCTAAACTATATCAGTGGACTTTCTAACGCATTTTACGCAATATTACTTTTTTTGGTATTAAGTTTATTTTGTGCTTTGATGCATATGACGTTTTCGCTTTTTGTAGGTGTTTTTATTTTGTGCTTTGATGCATATGATGTTTTCGCTTCTTCTATATATGCACGATTAATGTGCTCCATTCTTAGAAAATATACATATTAATTTCAATAAATCTTCGATACATACTTTCCTTACTATCTCAAACAGATTAGTTACCGCGACATTATATATTTCCAAAGACAATTACAAAATATTGTCATGAGGCTACATTATCCGCGATATTTTTACATTCTTTGCGATATTTTTACATTCTCCAAGATATTTCTACATTCTCCAAGATATTTTTAATTCTCTAATGTATCTTTACATCCTCCAAGATATTTTTACATTCTCTACGATATTTTTACGTTCTCTGTGATATTTTTACATTCTCCAAGATATTTTTAATTCTCTAAGATCTCTTTACATTCTACAAGATATTTTTACACTCTCTAAGATATTTTTACATTCTCCAAGATATTTTTACGTTTTCTAAGATATTTTTACATTCTCTGCGATATTTTTACAATCTCCAAGATATTTTTAAATTTTCTAAGATATCTTTACATTCTCCAAGATATTTTTACACTCTCCAAATATTTTTACATTCTGTAAGATGTTTTTACATTCTCCACGATATTTTTACATTCGCTAAGATATTTTTACATTCTCACGGTATTTTCCCATTCTATCTCTCTCTACGCTCTCCCATCATCTTCCCCTTTCTCCTCCATTCTCGTCCTCACTTCCTTCTCTCTGTTGCCACGGCCGCCGAGAGAAATCTCCGTTGGCTGGAAATCGAGGCTGAATTTTAGAGTAGGGAGTTCTGGAATTAAACATGGCGTGATCGTGACATAGTAGCGGCACTTTTATGCCATCTTCTCTCTCTCTCTCTCTCTCTCTCTAACACACACACACATACATACGCAAACAGATGCGCGCGCGCACACACACACACACACACCAATTGCTAATCAAAATAATTAGTCTTTCGTCAGTGCAAGAGGAATATTACATAGAATTTT
>JANJGK010000037.1:27675673-27683173 GCA_039081455.1 Macrobrachium rosenbergii | reverse complement strand
CTCTTCTTCCCTTCCCAAAGCCTGGAAAGGGCAACTGATCGTTTGCCCTTCGAAAAGCTGATCTTCCGCCGACAGGCTTCTGATTGTGATTGCTGCAAGGTGATTGAGGCCGGCGATTGCGACCATCCATCAGATCTCGTTGATGTAACGATCCAGATGAAAAAGAGAGAGAGAGAGAGAGAGAGAGAGAGAGAGAGAGAGAGAGAGATGAAAAAAAAAGCAGTCTCGTCAGAGAAATACAGATATGCTCATGGGAGGGCGGTTACATTTATCTTGAGAGGAGAGACAGAGAGGCGAACCGAAGGGAATTCTCCGCGTCCTCTTTTAACTCCTGGTTTATTTCATTCCTTCGTTCCGGTGTTTACTATTCATTCGTTTCCTCTTTGATGGAGAGCGTGTGATGTCTCTCGTCGTTCACCTGATGATACTGGATGTGTGTGTGTGTGTGTTTGTGTGTGTTTATTTACGTGCACATACCTGAGTGGCTGTGGTGCTCGACCTTGGGTAAATTACCCCAAGTGGGTAAATTTGGTTAATTTGGTCTCTTCTGTGAGGTAATGGGCAAGCAGAATGCTGCCAAGAATAAAATAAGTCTAAGTAAAGTTATACACACTATGTTAGACTTTAGATTAGGAAAGGCTGAATCTGGCCTTGCCTCTCCTTTTTCATACCCATTGTGTTAGACTTTAGATTAGGAAAGGTTAAATTTGCCCTTTTCTGTCCTTTTTCATGCCCACTGTGTTAGAATTTTGATTAAGAAAGACTAATTTTGCCCTTTTTCATACCCATTGTCTTAGGCTTTAGATTAGGAAAGGCTATATCTGTCATGCTCTGTCCTTTCCATACCCGCTGTCTTAGACTGTAGATTATGAAAGGCTAAATCTGCCCTTTTTCTGTCTTTTTCATACCCACTGTGTTAGACTTTAGATCAGGAACGGCTAAATCTGTCTTTTTTCATACCCACTGTGTTAGACTTTAGATCAGGAAAGGCTAAATCTGTCTTTTTTGTCCTTTTCTTGGTTTCAGTATCGAATTTAGCCTTACATTGCACCTAAAACCTAAATACCAAAATGGAAGAAGGATAAAAAGCAACTGTGGAAGCATAAGCAATGAGGAGTAATTATTGAAGAAGTTGTTCTCACAAATTGTGCGCTCTCCTGTGTTTTAGGTAACGATAAAATAACACTTGTTTGTTGTCATAAAACGTAATGGTTGTGTGAGCATGTTTATATTTGCATGCGCAGCTACACATGCGGGTGCTTTTTACAAACACTGCACCGTTTCGCCTTCATTAAACACTTCTCTACTCTGTGACATGTTACTCTAAAATCCTAAGCTTTAATTTAGATGACCTGAAATAATCATATATATATATATATATATATATATATATATATATATATATATATATATATATATATATATATATATACATATATGTGTGTGTGTGTGTATATATATATATATATATATATATATATATATATATATATAAATATAAAGGTAAATGACACGTAGGAAAGTCAAACAACGGACTGGTGCAAGGCCTTTCGACTTACTGTCCTTTACTGAGTGTGCTAAGTAAAGGACAGTAAGTCGAAAGGCCTACCACCACTCTGTTGTTTCACTTTCCTACGTGGCGTTTACCTTTATTTATATATTCATCACTTTTCATATTTTCGTGATTCAGTTATATATATAAATATAAGTGTATGTATGTAAATACCTCCTCTCTCTCTCTCTCTCTCTCTCTCTCTCTCTCTCTCTCTCTCTCTCTCTCTCTCTCTCTCTCTCTCTCTCTCTCTCTCCCTATATATATATATATATATTATATATATATACACACACATATGCATATATATATACCCTGAACAACATTGCAAGACAAACCTGCAAACGCGAGGTAGACAGCAAAGTTGACTGGTCGCATCCAAAAGCATTTTTGACACCCCAATCAAAATCTAACATGGCTGAACATCAGGGTTTTGTTGCGCTGAATCAGCGGATTATTCTAACCCTTCCCTCATATATCTTTAACCCCTTTATTTCTGTTGGCGGAATTGCAAATGTTTTTGCAAGTGCAGATGGTTGTGTTATATGGAACTTTTTCCTCGTATAACCTTAATTACAGTATTTGCGATTGTATATACTAAACGAGAGTTCACGCAATTTAGCTTTCTCGTATGTTTGCATTCTAATATGTACACTTATGTAATGGTAATACCTAAAATGCCATCACCCCCTTTACTCCCTCTTAACTTCTCGTGGTCAGATCGCTCTGGATGCGAGTTCGATTCCCTCTACCGGACACAAGAATTGCTTCACATATCTTGCGTTTGGATCTACGGCTTTGTAGTGACAAGCGTATCCAAAGTTTGAAGAATTCGAAAAGTTAAGAGGGCATTGTGGCTATTACAATTGCATAAGTATCTGCTAAAAAGTGACCAGTAGATTCTATATGTACACACATGTATACATCACATGTATACATTATCGTTTCAAGTCAATGGACCCAGCAGGCTTGTTCCAAATGAATAATAATGATAATAATAATAATAATAATAATAATAATAATAATAATAATAATAATAATAATAATAATAATAATAATAGCATATATCACCAAGACATAAATACGCATCTTTAAACATTATTCACTGTAGGATCAAAGTTCCGTCTTTCTACATAGGTAACAGCGTCATGAACTAACTCCTCAATTCTCAGAGACTTTTCAAAGTTCTGTATGAAGCCTCGTAAAAACTGTCGGATTTCTTTAAAATTATCAATCAGCTTTTCTGTCATTTATGCATCATCTTCTTTTTAGAAATACGGATCAATGTGTTCCCTTTATTGTGAAAATGGCATTCATAACTTTATCTGCTCCCCAACTTGTGATTAGTAATATTTGCTTCCTAACTATTAGCCTGTTCTTTCTGCTAGTCAACACTGATTTGAATGGAATGGAATGGAATAGAGAGTTCAAGCCAAATGCCAAGCGCTGGGACCTATGAGGCCATTCGGCGCTGGAAAGGAGATTAAGAGTAGGTAGGTCTGAAAGGTGCAACAGGAGAACCTCGCAGTTGCACTATGAAATAATTGTTAGGAGAGGGTGGATAGCAAGATGGAAGAAAGATATAAGAATGGAGGTACAGTAAAGCGAATGAAAGGGGTTGCAGCTAGGAGACGAAGGGACGCTGCAAAGATCCTTTAGTAATGCCTACAGTGCACCGCGTGAGGCGCACTGACGGCACTACCCTCCTACAGGGAACACTGACCTGAAAGAGGTCACAATGGTTTGTATAACAGCTCAAGATATCTTTGATCCCTCGTACAGTTGTTTTTGAGTTGCACATTGCATCGACATCAATGTATTTCTACGATTCCAAAATCCTGTTGTGTAAATGCCTAATTTCTTCAAGGGTGCTGAACTAAGACGTCTTTTAGTTTTCTGTAAAAGAAAACTGTTGTGGCGGCTGTCCGTCCGGACTTTGTCTCTCCGCCCTCAGATCTTAAAAACTACTGAGGCTAGAGGGCTGCAAATTGGGATGCTGATCATCCACCCTCAAATCATCAAACATACCATATTGCAGCCCTCTAGCCTCAGTAGTTTTTATTTTATTTGAGGTTAAAGTTAGACGTAATCGTACTTCAGGCATCAACAACATAGGCCACCACCGGACTGTGGCTTTCATGGGCCGCGGCTAAGAGTTTCAGGGGCCGTGGCTGAGAGTTTCATACAGCATTATACGCTGTACAGAAAATTCGATTGCGCCGAAGAAACTTTGGCACATTTTTTTACTTTTCTTTTTAATTTCAGGTGACTAAGACGTTTTATCCATCACAAAATGTCATTTCTATTTATTTCATTAGGCGTTTTCTTTAACATATTCCACTCCGTTTAATATACCTCATATCATCAGTTGTGCCACCCTAATGTTGTACCTTCTATTCATAGAACCATCTACAAGAATGCCATCATTGGAAACATGAAACTGGGACAGGAAACCTCACCCCAAAATGCTAAGCTTGGAATTGGAATAAAGAAAAACCTATTGGTTGAAGAGGTATAATTATATATATATATATATATATATATATATATATATATATATATATATATATATATATATATATATATATATGTGTGTGTGTGTGTGTGTATTTATAATATATAATATATATAGATATATATATATATATATATATATATATATATATATATATATATATATATATATATATATATATATATATATATATATATACACATACATATACGTACATACATACATACACATAAACATATGCGTGTTTACGTGGTGTATATCTATCCGTAGTAAACGGTAACATTCATGCGTTCACTCGGGATTCTAAAAACTGCTAGAAAAATATTCCCGTCCATTACTCCAGGTAACTTGATCCTTTTCCTGAAGAGTCTCTTCAGTAGGAGAGAGATATACGTATTTTATTTCAATATTTATAGAATAAGACGATAAAAGCCTTCTCTCTGGTAAAAGGCATCTTGTTTCTCCAAAATTTCTAACCATTCAACATTTTTAATCGTATACTTTTATTAATCATTTTTATGCGATCTTTAGGAAAAGCAACAATTTCATAAATCTCTAATAAATTTTTTTTTATTTCCGATTATTTCATTCGTTTTATAAAACTGGCTTCCTCCTATATTTTATTTAAATATAAAACTGTTGCTCTGATTCTGTCCTATACTTATACAATAAACCTGATTAACTTATCATGTTGTCCATTTTTCTTACTTGTATAAAACGCAGTTTATTAAAACTGATCAAGCTGTACAAAACGCAATTTATTCAAACTTATCTTGTTGTATAAAACGCAATTTATTCAAACTTATCACGTTGTATAAAACGCAATTTATTCAAACGTATCATGTTGTATAAAATGCAGTTTATCAGAACTTATCATGTTGTATAAAATGCAATTTATTAAAACTTATCATGTTGTATAAAATGCAGTTTATTAGAACTTATCATGCTGTATAAAATGCAACTTATTAAAACTTATCATGTTGTATATAATGCAGTTTATTAGAACTTATCATGCTATATAAAATGCAATTGATTAAAACTCATCATGTTGTATAAAACCTAACTTATTAAAACTTATCATGTTGTATAAAACGCAATTTATCAATACTTATCATGTTGCACCTGCTTCTATATTTTCAACGTAAAGGGTTGCAATAATTTGGGGGGTTTTCTAATCCCATTATTCGGGGCACTTAATGCAACAAGGCTTATCTTGCCTGCATGAGAGTCGCTGTGTGTGTGTGTGTGTGTGCGCGCGCGTGTGTATGTGTGTACCGCATGATTACATTAACAAATAAAATGACGTGATATTTGATAATTAAGTGTCATGCGTTCATTTCAGTCGGCCCAAACTCCCCCCCCCCCACCTTTTTTTTTTTTTTTTTAATGCGGCAGCCAGCACAGAGGACGAGAGAAATACGAACTACGAGAGTCATTTGTTTTTGTGACGTTGTCTTTTTAATACCTAAAAGAACTTTCATACGCTTCTTGAGAATATTTCATATTAATTTGTGTCTCCGATAAACTGTTTTTAAAAACCTGTCTAGGAGTTTTTCACGGATATTTTTCCTCACGAAAATTATTGCACTCAATCTGGGAGACTGGAATAAAACTTGATTTTTTATTTATTTTTTTTTTCTGCCTTCTTTAAACTGTTTCTAAGCTTGTCTGGGAGTTTTCGTGGGTTGCTTTATTCATGAAAAAAGCTCAGTACAATCTAGGAGACTGGAATAAAACTTGACATGCGTAGGCAGAATTCACAGACTTGCATTAAAGATGAACTAAATAAAATACTTTAATAATATTTCTTACGTAAAAAAATGAACCAAAATTGCAAATATTCTGCGCCTGTCATCCTTCATGCTTTAGAAAATACCCCCAGCGCTGAGGGCTTTTGAAATAGAATCCTATTTGCATATGGAACACCAAATAGAAATAAAAACATTAAAAACATTCCAGTAAGTAACTGTATAACTGTAGAGTGTAAACTCCCCTGTTATGATTGCAATTCATTTTATACACTGGACAACGGGAAGAGGCATCACAGCAAGAGACAAGCAGCATAAATACTCTGTCAGAACAGGACGAACAACACACAGTGTTTATACAGTGAGAGGTTATTTCCAGAGAGCAATTGCGACCAGCTATAATGATTTTCAAAGAACAAAATGTGTTCTAGTCAACATTAAATTAGCTCAATATTTCCAGAGAGTAATTGCGACCAGGTATACTATTTTCAAAGAACAAAACGTGTGCTAGTCAACATTAAATCAGCTCAATATTCCCAGAGAGTAATTGCGACCAGCTATATTTCAAAGAACAAAACGTGTTCTAGTCAACATTAAATCAGCTCAATATTTCCAGAGAGTAATTGCGACCAGCTATAATATTTTCAAAGAACAAAATGTGTTCTAGTCAACATTAAACCAGATCAATATTTCCAGAGGGTAATTGCGACCAGCTATAATATTTTCAAAGAACAAAAAGTGTTCTAGTCAACATTAAATCAGCTCAGTATTTCCAGAGAGTAATTGCGACCAGCTATAATATTTTCAAAGAACAAAATGTGTTCTAGTCAACAATAAATCAGCTCAATATTTCCAGAGAGCAATTGCGACCAGGTATAATATTTTCAAGGAACAAAATGAATTCTAGTCACCATCAACTCAGTTCAATATTTCCAGAGAGTAATTGCGACCAGCTACAATATTTTCAAAGAACAAAACGTGTTCTAGCCAACATTAAATCAGCTCAATATTTCCAGAGAGTAATTGCGACCAGTTATAATATTTTCAAAGAACAAGGCGTGTTCTAGTCGACATTAAATCAGCTCAATATTTCCAGAGAGTAATTGCGACCAGCTATAATATTTTCAAAGAACAAAACGTGTTCTAGTCAACATTAAATCAGCTCAATATTTCCAGAGAGTAATTGCGACCAGCTATAATATTTTCAAAGAACAAAATGTGTTCTAGTCAACATCAAATCAAATAATATTTTCAAAGAAAAAAATGTGTTCTAATCAACATTAAATCAGCTTAATATTTGCTGAGAGTAGTTGCGCCCAGGTATAATATTTTCAAAGAACAAAATGTGTTCTAGTCAACATCAAATCAGCTCAATATTTCCAGAGAGTAATTGCTACCCGCTATAATATTTTTCAGGAACAAAATGTGTTCAAGACAACTTTAAATCAGCTCAAAAAAAAAAAAAAAAAAAAAAAAAAAAAACGATCACCTAAACGTTAGGTTACAGAAGTCTCAGTGTGCCTAGTAACTCTGTTCCTGTTTAGCAGAGAGCTTGAAATCCCATGAAGCCAATTGCCGATAGCGGCCGTTTTCCCCTATTGTAAATTCTTGCTGAAGGCTATGAACGCCGTAAGTATACAAATGCAACAAGCTTTGGTAGTGTGACTTCCTATCTGATCGAGGAA
>JANJGK010000037.1:27663173-27670673 GCA_039081455.1 Macrobrachium rosenbergii | reverse complement strand
TCCAAACTCCACTGGGAGCCGTGAATTCCAGCTGGATCTACTTCCAGTTGATACTGTTGATTTCTGTACTTGTATAAGAGGTTATGTGAGATTCCCGTTGATTTCCTTCTCTACACGTGATTCCAGTTGGAATAGTTCAGTATCGATTCCTACAAGAACTGTCAACATGCCATTCCAAATACCATTGGACACCACGAATTCCTGTTGGAACTGCTTCCTCTTGCTATTATGCATTTCTGTACTTATACAAGAGGTATTTTGGGAATCCCACTGATATGATTCTTCGTGTAATTCTTATGTGAACTGTTAAATTGTGAACCTTGCTGAAATATTCCATTTCAGATCCTTACTGGAATTGGTCAGTTTCGATTCCTGTTGAAATGACTAGCGTATTCTCATGTGGCTCATTTCAGCATTGTTCATTTGATTTTGCCACTGGTATTAATTATCTGTTTCTAACTGGAATGATTCAGTTTGAATTAAGCAACAACAACAATAACAATAATCAAACAAAAACTTCTTTCAGTTTTCTTCTGAAGATGGAAAGAGAAACCCACAAGATTCTTGTGTATAATTTGTTTACTTGTAAATATTTACATGTTACTTTTAAACTCGAGTACTTTCAGGTCCTAACTGTGACCCTTTTTCAAGAGATGAGGTAGTCAGGCTGGTTCAAGGCCCAGCAATCTTCTGGAACTTCTTCTCCCTGTGCTGCCATTTATATGATGGCTGTCCTGGTTTCCATTCATCTCCTCCTGTCGGTCTGATATCCTGATCTGATGGTCAGTGGTAATAACCCTTGTGGTATGTGAGTAGTCACCATCGGTCTGTTGGACAAGAGACCTAACCTCCAGGTCAGAAGGGTCGATCTTAGCTTCTTTTAATATTAAAGATCGGCTTATGGGATCTTCTGAGGTGAATCCTTTGTTTCCTTCTATCACTTTAATCTGTCTGATGAATGCCCCTTCCCTACCCTCCTATGACTGATGTTATTGCTTTTGTATATAATCCTACTGTTTTTAAAATCCATCCTATGGTCCTTTTCCCAACAATGCCTAGCTATAGCACTCCCCTGTGAGTTGAGCTGTACTGCCCTCCTGTGTTCTTGGATTCTAGTCCTTATTCCCCTACCTGTTTCACCCCATATTTTATCTCCACAATTGTTGCAATTAATTATGTATACTCCCCCTATATCATCTGCAGTACTGTCTTCTCCTTCCAATTTATTTTTACATACTTTGTTTTTTACGGTGTTGTCAAAGGTATACACAAATATTTTGAGACTAATCTAGTTCCTAATATTAATGTCCCTAACTTAAAATTGAAAGGTTGGTGGAGATATGTGGATGATATTTTTGCCATTCTGCAGGGTGATGAAAGTGAAATAGAAACTTTTCTAGACGAACTCAATAGTTTTGATAACAACATCCAATTCACTCTAGAAAAAAGTAACAATAATAAACTGCCCTTTTTAGACATCTTGATAGAAAGGAAAGAAATACGATATGAATTCAGCACATATAGAAAGCCCACACACACAAACTCGTATATTCATTTCTTCTCTTTTCACAGTCATGCTATCAAAATGGGTGTTCTAGCAGGTTTATTTCTTAGGGCAATGAGAACGTGTGACCCTTGTAAGATAGATAAAGAAATAAATTACATTGATAAAAGCTTTGATACATTAGCATACCCGGAATGGTTCAGAAAAAGGGCACTCAACAAAGCTAGGAGGATTTTTTACAGGGAAAATGCAGAGAGTACATGGAATACAGAAAACAAGAAAATAGTTTCCCTCCCTGATATGCCTAAAATGAAACAAATTACATAAAAAATGAAGGAAATTAAATATAAATTTGTGTATACCTTTGACAACGCCGTAAAAATACAAAGTATGTAAAAATAAATTGGAAGGAGAAGACAGTAATGCAGATGATATAGGGGGAGTATACATAATTAATTGCAACAATTGTGGAGACAAATATGTGGGTGAAACAGGTAGGGGAATAAGGACTAGAATCCAAGAACACAGGAGGGCAGTACAGCTCAACTCACAGGGGAGTGCTATAGCTAGGCATTGTTGGGAAAAGGACCATAGGATGGATTTTAAAAACAGTAGGATTATATACAAAAGCAATAACATCAGTCATAGGAGGGTAGTGGAAGGGGCACTCATCAGACAGATTAAAGTGATAGAAGGAAACAAAGGATTTACCTCAGAAGATCCCATAAGCCGATCTTTAATATTAAAAGAAGCTAAGATCGACCCTTCTGACCTGGAGGTTAGGTCTCTTGTCCAACAGACCGATGGTGACTACTCACATACCACAAGGGTTAATACCACTGACCATCAGATCAGGATATCAGACCGACAGGAGGAGATGAATGGAAACCAGGACAGCCATCATATAAATGGCAGCACAGGGAGAAGAAGTTCCAGAAGATTGCTGGGCCTTGAACCAGCCTGACTACCTCATCTCTTGAAAAAGGGTCACAGTTAGGACCTGAAAGTACTCGAGTTTAAAAGTAACATGTAAATATTTACAAGTAAACAAGTTATACACAGGAATCTTGTGGGTTTCTCTTTCCAATAATAATAATAATAATAATAATAATAATAATAATAATAATAATAATAATAATAATAACACTACAAATACTTGAAACATTAAAACAAACGTTTGATAATGATTCTACTGCTGATATTTATAAACAAAAACAAATAACTATTCAATAAGCTAGAGTTGAAATGATAAAAAAAACAAGCGCAATTTTACACCCAAACGCTGACGTAAATTTAATAAAAGATAATAAATAAACTGATCCAACAGGATCCTAAGTGTTTAATACATACCCACTCACAAATCATGTTTGTTTTTCATGCCATAATAAGAATTACTACTATGCAACAATATCTATTAATGTTTTATGTTATTTTAATGATCTCATCTGCATTTAATTACAATTCTTGTCTTTTCCTGATTGCATGTCGCTTCTTCAGTCTGCGGAAAGCTGCTTTGAAAATTATCGGCCTCACTGGGTTTTTCAATAACGACGTGTTTGTTATTATGAAATTTTTTTTTAATGGATTATCAGTCATATATCTTATTGTGTTCATTATTTATTAAACCACACACGCACGCGCACACACATATACTATATATTCTATACATACATATATATATATATATATATATATATATATATATATATATATATATATATATATATATATTATATATAATATATATACAAACCCAAATACAAACACACACACACACACACATATATATATATATATATATATATATATATATATATATATATATATATATATATATATATATATATATGTGTGTGTGTGTGTGTGTGTGTGTGTGTGTGTGTGTGTGCGTGTGTGAATAAATAAATAAATGTATAATACGCACATATATATAAATATATATATATATATATATATATATATATATATATATATATATATATATATATATATATAATATATATATATGACTATTTATCACATCACCGTGATTCATATAGCAATCAGAAAGCTACAAACGTCCTTTAATATCCAATTCACTCTACCTCGGAAGTAATATATTTTCATATATGTTACCGAAGGGAATTTTTAGTTGATAGTAAGTCCACCGTCCCGTGGGTCGACTGGTTCGATCCCACGGGACGGTGGACTTATTATCAACTAAAAATTCCCTTCGGTAACATATATGAAAATATATTACTTCCGAGGTAGAGTGAATTGGATATTAAAGGACGTTTGTAGCTTTCTGATTATATATATATATATATATATATATATATATATATATATATATATATATATAATATATATATATATATATATATATATATATATATATATTATGTATGTATAAAAAGTTCACGGTCAAGTCTCGTTCCAAGAGTGTGTTCCTCCACTGCGACCAATACAAACAAAAGCGATTAAACCAAAAGTACTTAAAAAAGTGAGCGTTATGATAACATAATACGAGCCGGCATTAAATAACATACTTCCTAAGCTCTCTGTTATTTGTACACATTTGCAACACGGCTCCGGAAATAAGTAGCTAAGGATATGAACTCGGCGAAGACATTAAAATCGTTTCCATCTTGCTAATGAAGAGAGAGAGAGAGAGAGAGAGAGAGAGAGAGAGAGAGAGAGAGAGAGAGAGAGAGAGAGAGAGAGAGAGCACAGCGAAAATCTTGCCGGGATATATTCCTTATGCTAATGGCAGCCTGGTTCCTTTGTTAAATGTCCTAATTCCCTCGCTGAAGGTGTCTTAAGGCCTTACTGCAGTATTAAAGATGGCCCCGTTTCTTTTTATGGCCTGCCCTAGTTCCTCCATTAAAGATGTCCCTCATTCCTTTGCTGCCAGATGTCTTAACTCATCTGCTAAATGTGGTCTAATTTCCGCACTGAAAATGTCTTAATCCCTTTACTGTCCTATGCCTTCGTCCCTCTGTCAGAAATGCTCTAATTTCTTCATTGAAATGTCCTAATATTTTTGTTAAAAATGTCTTAATTCTTCTGTTAAATATTCGCTACTTTTCTCCTTGACGATGCCCTAATTCCCTTGCTACCAAAAAATCTAAGTCCTCTGTTCAAAATGCTCTCATTTCTTCACTGAAGATGTCCTAATTCCCTTTCCACCAGATGCATTTACTCCTCTATTAGAGATGCTCTATTTTCTACTCTAAAGATGTCCTAATTTATTTGCTACCAGATGACTTAATTCCTTTGTTAAAAGTTCTCTAATTTCTTCACCGAAGATGTCCTAATTCATTTGCTACCAGATGTCTTAATCCCTTTGCTAAAGGTTCTCTAATTTCTTCACTGAAGATTTCCTAATTCATTTGCTACCAATGTCTTAATTTCTTTGTTAAAGGTGCTCTAATTTTTTCACTGAAGATGTCCTATTTCCTTTGCTAACAAATATTTTGGTTCCTTTGTTCTAGATCAGTGGTTCTCAACCTTTTTATTACCACGCCCCCTCTAAGAGCTGGTCCTTCCCTACACGCCCCCTTGCATCTATGAGTAAAATTCCCTCCAGATTAGGAGGAAAAAAAAAAAGAGAAAGAGGAGTTTCGAGGGACAGGGAGGGAGGTAAATAATTACAAAGTAATGGTAACCCTAGCGAGTCTAACTAGAGTGGAAGACTATGGGAAACTAACGTTAAAAGGCGATAATTTTTCATTTTTTTTTTATAAACTTCTGGATATTAGTTCCTCACTCTTGTTGAGAAAATAACGAATATAATTCTAGAATTTTAAATTTTTCCTAGGCTTCGCGCCTCCCCTAGATATTGCTGACGCCCCCCTAGGGGGGCGCGCCCCCCAGGTTGAGAACCACTGTTCTAGATGTTCTAATATATTAACTGAAGACGTCCTAATTACTTTGTTAAAGATGTATATATATTTCAGTTTAAAAAAATAAAATGTTCATTTAAAAATACCTAGTCTCTGTTAAAAATTTCATATTTTCTTTGCCAAATATGTCCTAATGCCCCTGCCCTAACCTGTCCATTTATTCATTAAATAACACCGAATTTCTCTGATAAGGACATCCTAATTCCTTTATTACCAGATGTCCTATTTCATTTGATACCAAGTGTCCTAATTCCACTGATACCAGATGTCCTCATTCCTTTAATACCATATGTCCTTATTCCTTAATACCAGATGTCCTGATTTCACTAATACTAGATGTCCTTATTCCTTTGATACCAGATGTCCTAATTCTATCATTACCATATATTTTAATACCTTAAATGTCAGATGTCTTACCGCTACTGACGAAAGACATTCTAATTTTTCTAAATATATGAGAACTCCCCTGTTAAATATATCCTGATTCCTCTGTTAAATATATGCTGATTCCTCTGTTAAATGTATCTTAACTCATATGTTAATATATGTTGATTCCTTTGTTAAATATATTCTGACTCCTCTGTTAAATATATGATAATGCCTCTGCTAAATACATGCTTATTCCTCTGTTAATTATATGCTAATTCCTCTGTTAAAGATATCCTAACTTCTATGTTAAACATATGATAATTCCTCTGTTAAATATATGCTAATTCCTCTGTTAAATATATCATGTTAATTCTGTTATATCTATGATAATTCCACTCTCAAATATATCCTGATTTCTCTGCTAAACATATATTAACTCCTATGGTAAATATTTACTAACTCCTATATTAAAAATATACTAATTCCTCTGTTCAATATATCCCAACTACTATGTTAAACATATGCTAATTCCTCTATTTAACATATACTAACTCCTATGTTAATGTTAATTATGTCTTAACTTCTGTGTTAAACATACGCAAATTCCCCTATTTAACATATGCTAATCCCTATGCTAATGTTAGTTATGTCTCAACTCTTATGTTAAACACGCAAATTCCTCTATTTAACATACGCTAACTCCTATGCTAAACCTATGCTAATTCCTCTGTTAAAGATGGCCCTAATATCATCGGCCCTGTTGCTCCTTACACTCGGTAATGAACAGCCACTCTGGTACGCAAGTTAAGAGAAAATTTATGGTCGAGTGAATAACCCAAAGGCCGTGGGTAACTTCGACCAAACATGCAATCTACAAGGCTTCTCCCTGTAAAGAGTGGGTGTTTGTTACACCAGGAACAAAAGCTATCCCCACACACGCAAGTTCGGTATGTAGTGCGTGTGTGTGTGTGTGTGTGTGTGTGTATATATATATATATATATATATATATATATATATATATATATATATATATATATATATATATATATATATATATATATATATTTAATGTGTATATGTAAATCGATCATTTGATGATTACTTTCCTAAAATACAATACGATAAATTAAGTCACAAAGCAAACAACAATTAACACAAGGTCCTGATATTTATTCCATCGAACAAACACCTTAGTACTCCGCATAAAAACGCCAAATTGAACAAAATTACTAGCGCTCTTCGTACAACAAACGCCTTAAAAAAAACCTTTTCAAGAATCTAACACAGCAAAGAATCCGGACAAGAATGGAACCAGCGTAACCCGTAGGAAATTAACTTGAATACAAAGATAATGTAAAGCTAAAATATGGAACAAATGGAGTGTAGGAACTGAAAATGTGAATTTCACTTTATGTAATCCTATAATAGAAACCAAAAAAACCACTTTATAGCTTTCTTTTATCAAAAATTAGAGTTCAGAAACAAAGTAACCTATTCAAAAATGCTTTAAATCACAAAACACTTCATATAACGACATAAAAAATACTTCTAAATATATAAAAATAACTCTCGGTGCAACCGTATACCAAATCCTTAGTTACACAAGTATTTATATGCATCCGAAAAAAAAACTCAATGTAAAAGTAAAATAAGCTCCAAATTTCATCGCACTTTCGCAATTCGGTGCAATTCCTTGATCAAGCTCATAAATGCACAGGGTACTTGACGGGAATCTTCGAGAG
>JANJGK010000037.1:27641456-27663073 GCA_039081455.1 Macrobrachium rosenbergii | reverse complement strand
ACATTTAAAAAGTTGAGATAAAATTGGCAAAAACTTACGTATCTACCTATATATACGAGTATATATATATATATATATATATATATATATATATATATATATATATATATAAAAATATATATATAAACATATATATATATATATATATATATATATATATATATATATATATATATATATATATACATACATATGTATATATATAATTTAGATATGTTTATATATATATACATACACATATATACATATATATACAGTATATATATATATGTATGTATATATATATATATATATATATATATATATATATATATATATATATATATATACTATATATATATATATATTTATAAATAAATAAGTAATGCACAATTTTAAGGAAGGCGGTTTACCTGGCCTTGCCAGCAAAGGTGTAATCTAACCTACATGGAAAATACAAGATTTTTTCATGGAGCGCTAACTTCAGTCACAATTACGGTAAGGATTCATCCTTTCTTGCTCTCAGGTGGGGGGTATTTTTTGAACTGTTTGTATTTGTGGCGTAAATTTCCACTACGATGCATCAGTCCTCTTGACGATGCCAAGATTTATACGCTGTTTTTCATTTTTCCCCTGTTACACACACACACACACACATATATATATATATATATATATATATATATATATATATATATATATATATATATATATAGCCTATATATATTTTATATATATATATATATATATATATATATATATATATATATATATAAATGTATGTATTTATAGTATACACATCATATAAATATATATATGTACATATATATATATAAATATATATATATATATATATATATATATATATATATATATATATATATATATATATATATATATATTACGGCATACTGGTGAATCACACTTAAAAAAATCACTGCTCAACAGCTTGCAAGAACTATCGTTACTCAGTTGTGCAAGTTTTAAACAGAGGAAACTATTTAACACAGTCTCTACTGACATCTTACAAAGAGAATCCTATTTAACAGTCTAGCGAACGACTGGCAGAGAGAACACTACTGAACATCTGGTGTTACTGAACTGCTTGCAAAATAATCCCGGACAACATGGGAACTTAGGAAATGAACCTTATTTAACAGAGGTAATACTGACTGGCGTGTAAAGAGAACCCTCTTGAATATTGTATATAGAATTTAGGCCAGAGGCCAAGCACTGGGACCAGCGAGGTCATTCAGCGTTGACACGGAAATTGACAGTAAAAATTTGGAAGGTGTAACAGGAAGGAAAACCTCGCAGTTGCACTGTGAATCATTTATTACGAGAGGGTGAAAAATAAGATGGAAGCAAGAGAATATGAAAGAAAGGAGGTACAGTAAAAGGAACGAAAGGGGATTGCAGCTAGGGGCCCAAGGCACGCTGCAAAGAACCTTAAGTAATGCCTACAATGCACCGCATGAGGCGCACTGACGGCACTACACTTGTTGCAAATAAAACCAACCTCATGTAACTTAAGCACCAGTGAACTGCTGAAAAAATAGCACTATTCATGAATGGCATAAGTTAATAGCTAGCTACGAGAAACCAATTTCAAATTGGGGCTAGTGGTAGCTTGAAAAGAAAACCTTATTTAAAACTATTACTAATGAACGATATTTTAAGAGAATCCTATTTAAAGGGGGGGGGGGCGTTAATTGCCATGAGAATCCTACTTCAAAACTGGCTCGGATAAAAGGCTTGCTAAGAGACGTCTATTTTGAAGAAAAGCACCAGTGAATACCTCGCAAAAAAAAAATTTATATTCAACACGAGCAGTAGTGAACGCCAACTGATAAAACCAAAGATGAGCTTAAACACGGTTCCTCGGATTATATTATATCTGCACTCCACAAGTCCATCCAATGACACTCACGCTGGAATGGATAATTGATCCTTCCGACGGCCCGGGACTGTTATTCCCGATTCCCGACAGCCACGCGATTCCCACTTGCACTGCTTCGAATGCGAACAGACAATGGTTATCTTTCACTTGGTAGTTCCTTTTGAAAAGGAGATTGTGGCCAATAACTGGCGATCAAAAAAGATTATCGTTAATAGTCATTGAGATCAATGGTTTATCAAATGTCTGTTATTGTATTCGTTATTATGACTGCAAGGAAATTGTCAGTGTTATTAATGGATCCTTTTCATTTTACAGCCCGAAATAACGCCCAACACGCACACATATACATACATATATATATATATATACACATATATATGTATGTATAAAAAATCATATATATATACATATATATATATATATATATATATAATATATATATATATATATATATATATATATATATATATATATATATTATATATATATATATATATATATATATATATATATATATATATATATATATTTATATATATATATATATATATATATATATAGTTGTGCGTGTTAATGTTTGTACATAAATGTTACACGGGGCAAACCATACTTATTAATTAATCTTTTCAGTGTAAAATCCCCCAAAAAACCTTATGTTTTCTAATCATTTCCTCGTTCTTCTTCATCGTTTATCATCTCCAGATCTTCGGCAAATGACAAGAAAAAATAAATGTGCCCTCGTTCCTGACTTAGAATATACTGATGATATTCGATAAACTGGCATCACAACAATTATGGTCAATGTTCACTAAAAGGAAAACATGGATAAGTTTCTTGTTTGTTTCTATAATCGTGTGATCCCTTGAAGTCCTTTTCCGAACCAAAATCAAAAAGTAAAAATGCATTTATAACTGAATAGAATACACAATTTAGGCCAAAGCCAAGCACTGGGACCTACGAGGTCATTCGGCGCTGAAACGGAAACTGGACAGTAAAATGTCTGAAAGGCGTAACAGGAGGAAAACCTCGCAGCTGCACTATGAATCAATTGTTTGGAGAGGGTTGAGGAAAGTAAGATGGAAGAAAGAGAATATGAAAGGAGGTACAAGGTAAAAGGAATGAAAGGAGTTGCAGCTAGGGGCCAAAGGCACGCTGCAAAGAACCTTAAGTAATGCCTCCAGTGCACCGCACGAGGTGCACTGACGGCACTACCCAACTACGGGGTGAAATGTTTTTATAACGCTAGTGTTTTAAGAGGGTTTCATTAGAAATTATCTCGTGAATATGAATCAAAGGGTTTTTTTCAGTCGCCTCACCAATCATAAAAGATAATAAATAATGCCACAGCAGATTAAATGGACAATCGTGAATACATTTCCTTTTTAATCATACAACAACAATGGACCCCTTACGTCCCACGGATTGGTTCGTCAAGATCAATCAGGCATAAAATGATACTTCTGTCACCTGATCAAATCCTTAAGAATCAACATTATAAAAAAAAATAATGCTTTAATGACAAAGTAATACACTCAAAATTACAAAAAAATAAATTGCTTTTCAGATAACTGAACGAAGCACTCAATATTAAGCATAAACATTTTCAATCTCACTACAAGATCAGCCACCGTGGAAGGGGTAGCGCCGTCAGTGCACCTCACGAGGTGAATTGTAGGCATTATTTAAGACTCTTTGCAGCGTCCCTTCCTTAGGACCCTAGTAGCAACCCCCTCTCATTCCTTTTACTGTACTGCCATTCATGGTCTCTTTCTTCCATCTTACTTTCCACCCTCTCCTGACAATTGTTTCATGGTGAAACTGCGAGGTTTTTCCTCCTGTCGCACCTTTGAACCCTCCTTTTCTCTCAGTTTTCCTTTTCAGCGCTGAATGACCTCATAGGATCCCAGCACTTGGCCTTTGGCTAAAATATTCCATTCCATTCCAGCAGGATCAGCAGGAAAAAAAAAATAACGCAGGACATTCCCGTCAAGTGAATGAGACATTCTGTATTAGACAAGAACAAAACACTTTTTAAAGAATCTGATTTAAACCACAAAATTTTTTTCCATAAACGAACGAACCTACAGAATTCAAGATGAATATTATGAAAAAAATGTTTGAGGTTCAAATCAGATTCTTTAAAAAGTGTTTTGTTCTTGTCTAATACAGAATGTCTCATTCACTTGACGAGAATGTCCTGCGTTAAAGACTTTTTCCTGCTGGAATGAAATGGAATACAAAATTTAGGCCAAAGGCCAAGTGCTGGGATCATATGAGGTCATTCAGTGCTGGGATCCTATGAGGTCATTCTCTCCAAGAAGGATGGTCATGATTATGACAACTTCGTTCTCCCTCATAATTCTGCTGAAAATGCCTTCATGAACAAATTGAACAGAATTGAACTGAATATAGAATTTAGGCCGAAGGTCAAGCACTGGGACCTATGAGGTCATTCAGCGCTGAAACGGAAACTGACAGTAAAAGTTTGAAAGGTGTAACAGGAGGAAAACCTCAAAGCAGTTGCACTATGAATCAGTTGTTAGGAGAGGGTTGAAGAAAGTAAGATGGGAGAAAGAGAATATGAAAAGAGGTAGAGTAAAAGGAGTGAAAGGGGTTGCAGATAAGGGCCTAAGGAAGGCACGCTGCAAAGACCCTTAAGTAATGCCTACAGTGCACCGCATGAGGAGAAACAAAATGAAGAACGCCTCTTTTTTTCACCTTCGCCATTCCGTCAAAATCAATAGTAAACTTTAACGTCATTCCTGTCCCGATAACCTTTACAAGACTAAATATTCATTAGGTTTTTTTTTTGTTTTGTTAACTAATTCGGATCGCAAAGGCATCCTCAACTTCAGTTACAAACGTTTAAATATTTTAAATATCAAGTATTTTTTAAATATCGAGTACTTTAAATATTTTAAATATCAAGTATTTTAGATATTTTAAATATCGCGTATTTTGAATATTTTAAATATTGAGTATTTTAAATGTTTTAAATATCAAGAATTTTAAATATTCTAAATATTGAGTATTTTGAATATTTTAAATATCGAGTATTTTAAATATGTTAAATATCGAGTATTTTAAATATTTTAATTATCGAGTATTTTAAATATCGAGTATTCTATATATTTTAAATATCGATTATTTTAAATATTTTAAATACTGAGTCAGTTAAATATTTTAAATATCGAGTATTCGAAATATTTCAAATATCGAGTATTTGAAATATTTTAAATATCAATTACTTTAAATGTTTTAAATATCGAGTATTTTTAAACGTTTTAAATATCGAGTATTTTAAATAATTTAAATATCGAATATTTTAATATTTTAAACATCAAGTATTTTAAATATTTCAAATATCAAGTATTATTCAACAGCATTCAACGACTTATTTTCAATCGAATCGCAAACGGTAATCGTAACTTTTAAGAAAAATAATTAAACTGAATTATACGATGGATTATTAAAATAATCTTCAATCAATAAATGACGCTATTTATTACGTAAATCCATACAGTACCGTTAACCTGTGAGTTTAGCATTATTATTATTATTATTATTATTATTATTATTATTATTATTAAGCATTCATAACCGTCAAAAGTAATACTAACTTAAGATAGAGACGGCAAGTCTCATATCTAGGGACAATAGGTACCGACCTGAAAATAGGATCAAGGTACCTTCATTCCTATTACTTATATAGAGGCCAGTGGCGGAAAAGGCTGACCCCGGGCTGGACGACGAGAAGTCTAAACACGAAGTTCGTCTCCCGAAGACTACTGTGGTTACACACAGGAAAATATAATGACAAAAACTGGTTTTTTATTATATTAGACTCTTAGTTCAACTGAAGGCCTTATTCTCAAATGAGACAGGATTAATTGATTGATTTATGGCTACTAAAATTGGCGTCACAACCGAAACAAGTAAAAAATGCGCCAAAGTTTCTTCGTCGCAATTGAGTTTTCCGTACAGCTGCTACAGCATATACCGGTAATCAAGGTCACCGAAAATAGATCTATCTTTCGGTGGTCTCGGTATAATGCTGTATGAGTCGAGGCCCATGAACCTTTAACCACGGCCCGGTGGTGGGCCTGTCCTATATAGTTGCCAGAAACACGACAATGGCTAACTTTAACCTTAAATAAAATTAAACCCTACTGAGGCTAGAGGGCTGCAATTTGGTATTTTTGATGATTTGGAGGGTAGATGATCAACATACCAATTTGCAGCCCTCTAGCCTCAGTAGTTTTCAAGATCTGAGGGCGGAGAGAAAAAAGTGCGGACGGACAGACAAGGCTGACATAATAGTTTTTCTTTTACAGAATACTAAAAATCAGAAATCAAATGAGAGAGAGGACAATCAGAGCAGAGTATAGCTGAAGAAGTTGGACAGCTAAGTAGGAAGGCAGTACGTAGAAACTTTCCTAATTTTTTACAGTTTGCCATGCCTAGCACAGTGAGTTGTATCCAACACGAAATAAAAAACGGAATTATAAATATTCACCTTATTTTGCATACGGATTGTTAAATGGGAAATATAAAGGTAAAGTAGTACTAACATAAAATTTACCTTGGGTTAAAACGACAAATATTAAAAAGATGAATAACAAAAAAAGTGCATAAAAATGAACTTTTCTTCAATAATGGTCTATAAAACCAAAGTAGGGCCATTACATATCCGTTAGATCAGAGAGATAGCAAAAACACCATCTAACTACTTATAGTTAAACTGCTAACAAGCATATTAAACTTTCCTCATTTCGGCTAATATAGATTTTGATATGAACTTGAATGAACAATGTCATTCTAAACTTCATCGGGGAGAGAGAGAGAGAGAGAGAGAGAGAGAGAGAGAGAGAGAGAGAGAGAGAGAGAGAGAGAGAGAGAGGTTACATTGCTAACTAAAGATATGAATATACTTTGTCCCTTTGGAATACAGTCATCAGAACCGAGAGAGAGAGAGAGAGAGAGAGGAAAGTTAAGTATACCTTAGTTTAACCAGACCACTGAGCTGATTAACAGCTCTCCTAGAGAGGGCTGGCCCGAAGGAATTAGACTTATTTTTGCGTGGCTAAGAACCAATTGGTTACCTAGCAACGGGACCTACAGCTTATTGTGGAATCCGAACCACATTAATACCGAGAAATGAATTTCTATCACCAGAAATAAATTCCTCTAATTCTTCATTGGCCGGCCGGAGAGTCGAACGCGGGGCCCAGCAGAGTGCCAGCCGAGTACGACACCGACCCGTCCAATGAAGAACTTAGAGTGTGCATTGCTAACTAAAAGATGAATATACTTTGTCCCTTGGGAATACGGTCGTCTCTTGTCGGTTTTCCTATATTACTTCCTTTCTCGCTTTTCTCTCTTCCGCTTTCGTTAATCTCTTCCGTTTTCGCTCCCTCAAGTCATGTTTCATGTTCTTCCTTATTTTCACTGTTCTGTTCTTATCCCTTCGTAATTCTTCCTCTTCCCTAACGCCATTCACTTTTCGTTTTTCACTTTTTCTTGCTTCCTTTCTTCCATTTATGTATCTGTTCCTTTTCTATCTCGTTTTTAGATCCTCCTTTATCACTTCGCTCATTTCATTTTCTCTTTGTTATTTTTTCGTTTCTCTCTCTCTCTCTCTCTCTCTCACTCTCCTCTCTCTCTCTCTCTCTCTCTCTCTCTCTCTTCCATTTACATATCTCTCTTTTCTACCTCCCTATTTAGCTCTTCCTTTATCACTTCGCTCATTTTGTTTCTCTCTCTCTCTCTCTCTCTCTCTCTCTTCCATTTTACATATCTTTCGTTTCTACCTCCCTATTTAGCTCTGCCTTTTCGTGTTCTCTCTGTCTCTGTCTGTCTCTCTCTTTGCATGTTGTTCTACCTTGCTTTTCCTTCTTCATTTATCACTTCGCTCGTATTTTATTTCTCTTTCTCTCTCTCTCTCTCTCTCTCTCTCTCTCACGCGCATACATGCTGTTGTGTGACTTAATTCGAAATGAATCGAGCATATCTCATCCCTTGAATTGGCCGTGACTCTCTCTCTCTCTCTCTCTCTCTCTCTCTCTCTCTCTCTCTCTCTCTCTCTCTCTCTCTCTCTCTCTCTCTCTCTCTCTCTCTCTTCCATTACGTTTTTCCTACCTCGCTTTCAGCTCTCTCCGCTATCACTTCGCCCGTTTCATTTCTCTCCGTTCTCCTGATTTATCTACGTAAGATCCAGATCATGAAAGGAAAGAGAGAAAAAGAAAAGAAGCAGATCAGGAGGAATCCCAACGATATAAACGGGAATTAACTCTGATTCCTTTATGAGAGACCATGAGAAATGATGAGGCCACTTCGGGATTATAAGATATTAAGAGGGAAAAACATTATTGAGAGAGAGAGAGAGAGAGAGAGAGAGAGAGAGAGAGAGAGAGACGAGAGAGGTGACTGCCAGTTCAAGGGATGAGATATCTCTACACAATTGGAATTAAGTCACATACGAGCATGTATGAGAGAGAGAGAGAGAGAGAGAGAGAGGAGAGAGAGAGAGAGAGAAGAGAGAGAGAGAGAGAGAGAGAGAGAGAGAGAGGTGACTGCTAGTTCAAGGGATGAGATTTACTCGACTCATTTGGAATTAAGGTCACATACGAGCATGTATGCGCGTGAGAGAGAGAGAGAGAGAGAGAGAGAGAGAGAGAGAAGAGAGAGAGAGAGAGAGAGAGAGAGAGAGAGAGAGAGAGAGAGAGGTGACTGCTAGTTCAAGGGATGAGATTTACTCGACTCATTTGGAATTAAGTCACATAAGAGCATGTGAGAGAGAGAGAGAGAGAGAGAGAGAGAGAGAGAGAGAGAGAGAGAGAGAGAGGTGACTGCTAGTTCAAGGGATGAGATTTACTCGACTCATTTGGAATTAAGTCACATAAGAGCATGTGAGAGAGAGAGAGAGAGAGAGAGAGACGAGAGAGAGAGAGAGAGAGAGAGAGAGAGAGAGAGAGAGAAGTGACTGCCAGTTCAGGAGATAAGATATACTCGACTCATTTGGAATTAAGTCTCATACGAGCATGTATGCTGCGAGAGAGAGAGAGAGAGAGAGGAGAGAGAGAGAGAGAGAGAGAGAGAGAGAGAGAGAGAGAGAGGTGACTGCCAGTTCAAGGGATGAGATTTACTCGACTCATCTAGAATTAAGTCACATACGAGCATGTATGCGCCGCGCGCGAGAGAGAGAGAGAGAGAGAGAGAGGGGGGGGGGGGTTTCATAGATATATAATCTGCTCCTCTAAGACTGTCATCAGATGATTAGATATATAAGCAAATAGACAAGCAGAGAGAGAGAGAGAGAGAGAGAGAGAGAGAGAGAGAGAGAGAGAGAGAGAGAGAGAGAGAGAGAGAGAGGGGGTTTCATAGATATATAATCTGCTCCTCTAAGACTGTCATCAAATGATTAGATATATAAGCAAATAGACAAGCAGAGAGAGAGAGACGAGAGAGAGAGAGAGAGAGAGAGAGAGAGAGAGAGAGAGAGAGACGAGAGAGAGAGAGAGGGAGAGAGAGAGACGTATCTTTACCTTTTCATATAACATTGTGCAAAACGATGATGGCGTAACTCCACAATCACGATATTATTAGTTTTACTCACCGTAAAGATACAGAAGAAGAAGAAGAAGAAGAAGAAGAAGAAGAAGAAGAAGAAGAAGAAGAAGAGAGAAGATGAGAGCACGGGGAGAGAGAGAGAGAGAGAGAGAGAGAGAGAGAGAGAGAGAGAGAGAGAGAGAGTGAGAGAGAGAGATTAATAAGCAAGAAATAAGGGACGAGAAAAGAAAAACAACGATAAACGAGAAAACTAAGAAGGGTTTAAACAATGATGAAGGGAACAGCAATTAGCAATACAAAGAGAAAAATAAAAAGTAAAACAGCGAAAGTAAAAAAGAGAAGACGAATGAGGAATAAACAAGCGAAGAAGCAAATGAAGCAAAGATACCCCCAGAGAATGAGGAATTGGAAGGAAAGAGATAAGAAGTGTGATAACAGATGTTTAATTAAGAAATTAGAATATGCTGGTAAAAATGCACAAGCGGAACGTCCGCATATGGGAGTGTAGTTTATATTCTGGGTTATATATATATATATATATATATATATATATATATATATATATATATATATATATATATATATATATATATATATATATAAAGCTTAATCACTTGCACAATTGTGCTGTATACTTATACGAAGGCTAACAGGACCTCATTTTAAACAGGATGGTTTCTAAAGGAGATTTGCATCACAAAAGTTATGAGCTTTCAAGGGCTGACTGTCCTCATCGCCCGGTAGCCGCACAAGAAAAATAGCTTGTAACCTATGTGAATAAAATGTGTTTTAAAACCATCTTGTGTATGTGTTTTGTGTATATATATATATATATATATATATATATATATATATATATATATATATATATATATATATATATATATATATATATATAAAACAGCAAGAGAAAATTTAAGTGTGTGATGCTGGGTGCTTTCGCCTACTGAGATATACTCAGAGGACTGGTATATAAGACAGGACACTTTCAAAATACAAGAATTAATTTTTCCTAGACAACAGCAAGAAAGTATGCAAGGGGGGGCGGTAGGTCTATCACCTTTCAGTAAATAAATATAAATAAAAAGATAACAGCAATATCACAAAATTATAGACACCTAACCACGCACCTGGGATAGTTCAAATTTGGACCTCCATAAAGAGACAAACTTCGACGTTCAAAATCTGTACTTTTACAAAGATACAGATCTTTTTCAAAGACGTTTTTTAACTAATGGATCAACGAGGGCTCATAAAGTAACGTGGGTGGCCCTTTGATATTTTCGTTTATCCATCACTGTAAGGGGTTGTCTATTTCCAGAATGTGTTTGCCGAAGGTATTCAAGGTTAGGAACAGAGACGAATATAAATAAAAGAATATGAATACAACTCCACAACAGACAATAAATTAATTAGTAAATAGACCTAAACGAAATAAATTCTCGATAGAAGCAGAAATTCTTGTGTCACTCAATAACCCCCGTGAAAATGTAAACTAAAAAAGATCAAAATACCAAAAAAAAAAAAAAAAAAAAGGGGACCGGCGCTTTTCGTTACGTGAGAAGACACCAATTAATTCGATAACAGAGCCTCCGGCGATACCCAAACCGCCCCACCCCCCCGACAAAAGTTTGTTTGCTTGTTGACGCTTTCGACATGGCCCACCCACGAAAGCTTCCAAACAACAGCAATATGTCAAAGGCTGCGGAAAAAAAAAGGGTAAGCGAGTCAGAAGGGGAGGGAAAAGTAATAGGTTATTTATCTGAAGACAAATGTGCAAATGGGGAAGGAGAGAGAGAGAGAGAGAGAGAGAGAGAGAGAGAGAGAGAGAGAGAGAGAGAGAGAGAGAGAGAGAGAGAGAGAGGTTTGAAGGGCAAGGTTGAGAAGTTGTATCTCTAAGTTGGGATTATGGTATTTGAAGGTTGAGAAGTTGTATCTCCAAGTTGGGATTATGGTATTTGAAGGTTGAGAAGTTGTATCACCAAGGTGGGATTATGGTATTTGAAGGTCGAAAAGCTGTATCTCAAAGTTGGGATTATGGCATTTGAAGGTTGAAAAGTTGTATCTCAAAGTTGGGATTATGGTATTTGAAGGTTGAAAAGCTGTATCTCAAAGTTGGGATTATGGCATTTGGGGGTTGAAAAGTTTTATCTCAGTGTTGGGATTATGGTATTTGAAGGTTGAAAAGTTGTATCTCAAAGTTGGGATTATGGTATTTGAAGGTTGAAAAGCTGTATCTCAAAGTTGGGATTATGGCATTTGAGGGTTGAAAAGTTGTATCTCAGTGTTGGGATTATGGTATTTGAAGGTCGAAAAGCTGTGTCTCAAATTTATGATTATGGTATCTCAAGGTTAAGAATTGGGATTTCAAGGCAGAAAGATGAGAGAGGTTGTTTGTCTGGTGAGAAATTTGCCATTCAAAGGTTGAACTTTGGTGTCAGAAGATTAACAGGTGATGTCTGCAGGCACAGAAGTGGAGCGAGAGAAATGACAAGTGGTATTTAATAAATAAGAAGAGATGTTTGAAGACTGAGGATACTGGAGGTTGGGGAAAGACGACTGGAGAATCACAGACGGGGTGGTAGGCTTACAAGTGGGATCCGAAGTGTGAAAGGAGGTATTCGAACACTAAACAGTGGTATTTCAGGTCTACCGACATGTTATACTCGAACTCTGAGCAATGATATTTCAAGGTTGAAAACTAATCCTTGAAATATGAACAGCGATACATGAAGGGTCGAAACTGACTTGAAGGCAGAGAAGTGATTACAGAAGACTGAGAAGAGGCTGAGATGGAGGGCGAGAAATGTATTGTGGGTGTTTAGAAGATAGTGTTGGCGTTCTCCTTCTTGAGCAGCGGAAAGTCTCTGCAAAGCCTGTCGGATGAAAAGTATAAAGGATTGAAAGACAAAAAGATTATGGAGACCGAAAAGATAGGTTCTTTGGTAGTGTGATACATGAAGAGAAGGGAGGATATATGAACTCGTAGGCCCAGGAGAGAGGTCAGGAGGCTGTTTGATATTTATAGCAAATGGGTGGGGAAGTAGAGTTTATTTCGAAGTTACGCTTACGGCTGTAAATGCTGAGCAAAGGAGCCAGGTAACTACAAACGTTGAGTAAAGGAGCCATGTAACTGCAAATGTTGAGTAACGGAGCCATGTAACTGCAAATGTTGAGTAACGGAGCCAGGTAACTGTAAACGTTGAGTAAAGGAGCCTGTTACTGTAAATGTTTAGTAAAGGCGCCAGGCAACTGTTAATGTTGAGTAAAGGAGCCATGTAACTGTAAATGTTGAGTAAAGGATCCAGGCAACTGTTAATGTTGAGTAAAGGAGCCAGGCAACTGTAAATGTTGAGTAAAGGATCCAGGCAACTGTTAATGTTGAGTAAAGGAGCCAGGCAACTGTTAATGTTGAGTAAAGGAGCCAGGCAACTGTAAATGTTGAGTAAAGGATCCAGGCAACTGTTAATGTTGAGAAAAGGAGCCAAGTAACTGTAAATGTTGAGTAAAGGGGCCTTGTAACTGCAAATGTTGAGAAACGGAGCCAGGTTACTGCAAATGTTGAGTAATGGAGCCATGTAACTGCAAATGTTGAGAAACAGAGCCTTGTAATTGCAAATGTTGATTAACAGAGCCAAGTTATTGCAAATGTTGAGTAACAGAGCCAGGTTACTGCAAATGTTGAGTAACGGAGCCAGGTTACTGCAAATGTTGAGTAATGGAGCCATGTAACTGCAAATATTGAGAAACGAAGCCTTGTAATTGCAAATGTTGAATAACAGAGCCAAGTTATTGCAAATGTTGAGTAACGGAGCCAGGTTACTGCAAATGCTGAGTAACGGAGCCAGGTTACTGCAAATGCTGAGTAACGGAGCCAGGTTACTGCAAATGCTGAGTAACGGAGCCAGGTTACTGCAAATGCTGAGTAACGGAGCCAGGTTACTGCAAATGCTGAGTAACGGAGCCAGGTTACTGCAAATGTTGAGTAACGGAGCCAAGTTACTGCAAATGTTGAGTAACGGAGCCAGGTTACTGCAAATGCTGAGTAACGGAGCCAGGTTACTGCAAATGCTGAGTAACGGAGCCAGGTTACTGCAAATGCTGAGTAACGGAGCCAGGTTACTGCAAATGTTGAGTAACGGAGCCTTGTAGTTGCAAATGTTGACAAAGGAACCATGTAACTGCATATGTTGAGAAAAGGAGCCATGTAACTGCAAATGCTGAGTAGTGGAGCCAGGTCACTGCAAATGTTGAGTAACAGAGTCATGTAACTGCAAATGTTGAGAAAAGGAGCCATGTAACTGCAAATGTTGAGAAAAGGAGCCAGGTTACTGCAAATGTTGAGAAACGGAGCCATGTAATTGCAAATGTTGATAAACGGAGCCATGTAACTGCAAATGCTCAGAAATGGAGCCATGTAACTGCAGATGCTGAGAAACAGAGCCATGTAACTGCAAATGTTGAGAAACAGAGCCATGTAATTGCAAATGTTGGGAAACAGAGCCATGTAACTGCAAATGTTGAGAAACAGAGCCATGTAATTGCAAATGTTGAGAAACAGAGCCATGTAATTGCAAATGTTGGGAAACAGAGCCATGTAACTGCAAATGCTGAGAAACGGAGCCACGTACCTGCAAATGTTGAGAAAAGGAGCCATGTAACTGCAAATGTTGAGAAAAGGAGCCATGTAACTGCAAATGCTGAAACAGAGCGATGTAACTGCAAATGCTGAGAAATGGAGCCATGTAACTGCAAATGTTGACAAACGGAGCCATGTAACTGCAAATGTTGACAAACGGAGCCATGTAACTGCAAATGATGAGTAATGGAGCCAGGTAACTGCAAATGTTGACAAACGGAGCCATGTAACTGCAAATGATGAGTAATGGAGCCAGGTAACTGCAAATGTTGACAAACGGAGCCAGGTAACTGTAAATGTTGAGTGAAGGAGCCATGTAATTGCAAATGTTGAGAAACAGAGCCAGGTAACTCCAATGTTGACAAACAGAGCCATGTAACTGCAAATGCTGAGAAACGGAGCCATGTAACTGCAAATGTTTACAAAAGGAGCCATGTAACTGCAAATGTTGAGTAACGGAGCCATGTAACTGCAAATGTTGACAAACGGAGCCAGGTAACTGCAAATGCTGACAAACGGAGCCATGTAACTGCAAATATTGAGTAACGGAGCCAGGTAACTGCAAATGTTGAGTAACAGAGCCAGGTAACTGCAAATGTTGAGTAATGGGGCCAGGTAACTGCAAATGTTGAGCAACGGAGCCAGGTAACTGCAAATGTTGAGCAACGGAGCCAGGTAACTGTAAATGTTGACAAACCGAGCCAGGTAATTGTAAATGTTGAGCAACGGAGCCAGGTAACTGTAAACGTTGAGCAACGGAGCCATGGAACTGCAAATGTTGACAAACGGAGCCAGGTAACTGTAAATGACAACACCAGAGTCAGGTAACTGCAAATGTTGACAAACAGAGCAAGGTAACTGTGAATATTGAGAAATGGAGCCAGGTAACTGTAAATGTTGAGTAACAGAGCCAGGTAACTGCAAATGTTGACAAACGGAGCCAGGTACTGTAAATGTTGAGTAACAGAGCCAGGTAACTGTAAATGTTGAGCAACAGAGCCAGGTAACTGTAAACATTGAGCAACGGAGCCATGCAACTGCAAATGTTGACAAACGGAGCCAGGTAACTGTAAATGATGACAACAGAGCCAGGTAACTGCAAATGTTGACAAACAGAGCCAGGTAACTGTAAACCTTGAGTAAAGGATCCGGGTAACTGTAAATGTTGAGTAACGGAGCCAGGTAACTGCAAATGTTGACAAACGGAGCCAGGTACTGTAAATGTTGAGTAATGGAGCCAGGTAACTGTAAATGTTGAGCAACGGAGCCACATAACTGTAAACGTTGAGCAACGGAGCCATGCAACTGCAAATGTTGACAAACGGAGCCTGGTAACTGTAAATGATGACAACGGAGTCAGGTAACTGCAAATGTTCACAAACAGAGCCAGGTAACTGTGAATGTTGAGCAACAGAGCCAGGTAACTGTAAATGTTGAGTAACGGAGCCAGGTAACTGCAAATGTTGACAAGTGGAGCCAGGTAACTGTAAATGTTGAGTAAAGGAGCCAGGTAACTGCAAATGTTGAGTAACGGAGCCAGGTAATTGCAAATGTTGAGTAACAGAGCCAGGTAACTGCATATGTTGAGTAACGGAACCAAGTAACTGCAAATGTTGAGTAACGGAGCCAGGTACCTGCAAATGTTGAGTAATGGAGCCATGTAACTGCAAATGTTGATAAACGGAGCCAGTTACCTGCAAATGTTGACAAAAGAAACCAGGTAACTGCCAATGTTGACAAACGAAGCCAGGTAACTGCAAATCTTGAGAAACGGCCTGCAAATGTTGACAAATGGAGCCAGGTAACTGTAAATGTTCAGTAACGGAGCCATGTAACTGTAAATGTTGACAAACGGAGCCAGTTACCTGCAAATGTTGACAAATGGAGCCATTAACTCCAAATGTTTGAGTAACAGAGCCATATAACTGTAAATGTTGACAAACGGAGTCATGTAACTGTAAATATTGAGTAACGGAGCCATGTAACTGCAAATGTTGACAAACAAAGCCAGGTGGTAACTGCAAATGTTGAGAAATGGAGCCTAGGTATCTACAAATGTCGACAAACGGAGCCAGGTAAATGTAAATGTTGAGTAACGGAGCCAGGTAACTGCAAATGTTGACAAACGGGGAACCAGGTAACTGCAAATGTCGACAAACGGAGCCAGGAGGTGAAGAGAAGAAGGCTGGTTACTTTAACGAACAGACAAATATAAAACAAGAGATAATACCATTGAAGATCAGGATCTACTTTAAAAAAAAAAAGGCCAAAGGATGATAAGGAGTAATTAAAGTGAATGAAGGGCTGAAAGAGAAGAAACGCGACGACAAAGGCAATAAGACAAAATTTTAAATGAAGAGGAGACGAAGACGCAGCGTCAGAAAAAAAAAAGAGCGTCATAAAACGACAATCGGATTGTAATAGGAGGAATTAAGAGATGCTAAATGTTAAAAATGAAGCGAGCGAAATTAAGTTGGGAAGCTAAACAAAGGAAGCTGGCGCACAGAGAGAGAGAGAGAGAGAGAGAGAGAGAGAGAGAGAGAGAGAGAGAGAGAGAGAAAAGAATGAGTGAGAAAGATTTAAGAGAAGGGTAGTGGGTGTGAATGTATCACAAGAACTGATGAGTTTCAAGAATCTGTGATTGAAGATTATTTACTTGAACTGTTTTCACTCCCGGCAGAGAGAAAAAGAAGAATAGGCATTTAATTTTTCTTCTTTCCAATGTCTAGAAAAAATCTTAAGAAACTTTAACTACCATACGACCATTACAAAAAAGCTGGTCAGACGGGCACTCCAGTGGTTGTAGGTAACCCTACTATTAAATGCAACAAGATGAGTTTGTGAACTTAAAACCTCCACTGATGCCAAATTCCTATTTGACCTGTGACCTCTAAGTATGCCCCTGACCTCACTCTGCACATCGGCTTCATTTATGAGGTACGCATGTCATATTTTGTGTCTATTCTATCGGTCAAAACTTATGGCTAAGGTTAATTTCATATCTGACCCCTGGCCGCTGGGCATGACCTTAGCCTTGCCATTGAATCAGCTACAAAAAATGATGAATTCACTAATATATATATATATATATATATATATATATATATATATATATATATATATATATATATATATATATATATATATATATTATATGAAGTCTGAAGCCTTTAAATTCCTTTTAAAAAAATCTAAACATAACAGACAGACAGGCCAGTTACTAAATGCCCCCGAACACTGAACATGGGTATAACAGATCGTGACACATTTGCGACTTCGTGATGACGTCATATTAACAGTCCGTATACAGATCTTGTCCTTTTTGTAAACTGCAAAGGTGCATTTAAAAAAAAATCTACACGGTTGTTTCCAGTCCTCCTCAGGCAGCGACTATACTTAAAACAGCAGTGCGCTGTATAGCATTTAAGAATGCTATGTGTGAACTGATATAGCAAATAATGGGTCCAACGAACGCCTAACTTGCTGCATTATTTTCTAGTCCACTGACACAAGATAGAATGATAAATACGCTAATATTACCTGCACATTAAGCTTCCATTTTACGCAACCAAAGATGTGTCAAAACTATTGTAAAGATAAAATATTTAAGCTTTTCACAAAGAATTTTTGTAATACTGAGAGCGATGCATTCTAAATGTAAATGTATGTAGTTCGAGATTGGTTGTAATCTTTTGTAAATAATTTATTGAATAAAAACTTAAAGAAAAAGAAAATGTTACCTGCATTTAAAATACGCCGTCACAAAACAGCATGATTAATGCACTGGAATTATCAGGATTTTAACAGTGACAAACAGAAACTTACAAAAAGACGTTGATATTATTTTAACCTATATAACTAAAACACAGACATACAACATACAAAGAATTGTAATAACATGATGACCAGGATTATTCGATTTCCCCAAAATACTGAAATACGGCCCACCAAAAAAAAAAAAAAAAAAAAAAAAAAAAAGTTGAGAGCTACTACGGTGAGGTTCGTGTACTTCCTAAGCGGGAGGGAGGAATGGGAATCAGTCGAGCCCACTTAAAAAGGGCATGTAATATACATAACAAGCCGAACAAACAAGCTGGGAGAGAGTACAGACATTCTCGGATTGAAGTATGCAAATAGGCTTTTCATCCCGGCTAAATGAATTCCCTCCACAATGGCTGCGCGGAACTTCCAAGATGGAAAGGTCGGGGGGTGGGGGGGTGGGGGGTGGGGGAGGGTGTTAAGGGAGAGCGATAGAGAAGGGGGGGGGGAATGTTAAGGGGACGTTCCATACAAAGAACGTATTAGAAGGACGATCGGTATAGGGAGAGAAATATGGACCTCTTAAAAGGATAAGCTCTAAAATTATTACTGTAGAATGGACTTCGACGAGAACGCCATTAGTAAGAATAAAAAAAAAGTATTACTCTTGAAACAGGCTTTAATGGAAATATTATTACTTCGGATGAAAACGGGAAAATATGGATGACTCCTAAAATGGGTCTCGATGTGAAACTCATTACTCGTGCTACCCCAAAAAATGTGCATTCCTCTAACAACGAATCTTAATGGGAAAACCGTTAACGCTGATTACAACAGCAAAAATATAAATAACGTCCTGGAAATGGGCGTGGTGGCAAATTGGCACATCATTATAGTTGGGTAGGGAAATCGAAATCACTAAAACAGCCAAAGAAATGATCTGGGAAAAAAAAATCGATGAAGTCTCTACTAATTTGTGTAATCCTCCTAGATCTCTGATGAGTCCCGTTACTTTCTAAATCTTTTGATGAGTCCTTCTCTTCTGCGATCCACGCTACACAAAACATATATAAAAGCCTTTATTCCATCTCATAAAGTGCAAATTAGGCCTATTGAGAGAGCTACGTCAACAAGATTTGAAGGCTTAGCACAGAGTCTGTACAAAGAAGGGCAGTTTGGGATGAGGAGGATCAATAAAAAAAAAATAATAAAAAAATAATGAGTATCCGGCATTTTTCTAACTTTGATTTGGGCTTCATGTTGATCTGAAATTTTTGCTGGTATCCAGGTCCTTTTAAAACACAGATCTATAAGTCGCAAATCAAACTAACAACCAGTTAGTCGTAATTCCGTTATTTGATAGTGGCTATTTCTCGTATGATCAAATCACCTTATGTTATGTTATTCATATATTTAGCTGCATGGAATTATTTTATCAATTAAGTTACCCTCATTCATCCCTGGACTTAAAACCAGAAAAAATGTACAACTAAACTGCCAAGCAGAGAATGTAATGGTCTCTAATGAACATTGTTATCAGATTTTGACAGTAAATTTTGACCGGAGACTTTAAATAGGATGACATATTGTTCTGACACACCCCACTAATCGACCAATTTTGACTGTCAACATTCATACGGACATTATCTTTCCAAGGCTCTCCACAAAAATTATTGAACTTTATAACAATATTTTGACCGTAGTGTCTCAAAAAAATACGCCATCTTTCCTTGACAACCCTGCTAATTCTATGAATTTAGAAACCAAATTTTTACCGTTCTTATTTATATGGACGTCATCTTGCCATGGGTTTACACAAAAACGATTGAACTTTATTACACTATTTTGACTGCAGCATCTCAAAAAATACGTCATCTTTCCTTTACATTCCTTCTCAGTCTACAAATTTATAAACTAAATTGTGACCGTTCATCTTTATACAGACGCCATCTTTCCATGGCTCTCCACAAAAATTATTGGAGTTTATTACGCTATTTTGACCATAGTCTCTCAAAAAATGCGCCATCTTTCCTTGACAAGCCATCTTTCCTTGACAACCCTGCTAATTCTTTGAATTTAGAAAGTAAATTTTGACCTTTCACATTTATATGGACGTCATCTTTCCACTGCTATCCACAAAATTTATGGATTTTATTACAATATTTTGAACGCAGCATCTTAAAAATATGTCATCTTTCCTCAACATCCCTGCTAAATCTACAAATTTAGAAACTAAATTTTGACCGTTCATATTTATACAGACGTCATCTTTCCATGGCTCTCCACAAAAATTATCGGTCTTTAATTTATTAATATAATATTCTGAACGTAGCACCTCAAACCTACGTCATCTTTCCCTGATATATCTGCTAAATCTACAAATTTAAAAACTAATTTTTGATCATTAATGTTTATATGGACGTCATCTCTCTATGGCTCTCCACAAAAAATTATTGTACTTTATTACAATATTTTGATAGCAGCATCTCAAAAATACGTCATCTTTCCTTGACATATCTGCTAATTCTACGAATTTAGAAAGTAAATTTCGACCGTTCATATTTACATGGACATCATCTTTCCATAGTTCTCCACAAAAAAAATTATGGACTATATTACAATACGAGTTTGTTGGCGCGCGCTATGCGCGCTGGAACTCGGTGCTGCTGTCTATCCTCCCGATCCCCTACCTACCCGGGGCGGACAGACAGGTTTGCAGGAAGATGGTGGATGTCTCCCCTACCCTCCCGTTCCCCTACCTACCCCGCCCCCACCCGGTGGACAAACAGGTTTGCAGGAGGATGGTGGACGTTTCCCATACCCTCCCGTTCCCATACCTACCCCGCCCCTACCCGGGGCGGACAAACCAGCTTGCAGGGGGTGGGTGGCTGTGTCATGTCTCCCCTACTGTCACCAGGGGAGGACAAACAAGAATCACTCGGATGTTATTATTATAGATTTTGACAGAAGCATCTCAAAAATACGTCATCTTTCCTTGACATTCCTTCTCAATCTACATATCTATAAACTATATTTTGGCCGTTTATGTTTACATGAAAGCCACCTTCTAGGACTTTCCACTCAAATCTATGGATTTGGAAACTAAATTACGACCGTGGACTCTCATCAGGGAAGTCATCTTTTCCGGACACTCGCTAAAAACCTTCGAAGTTTGATAAGAAGTTTTGAAAACTGACTTTAAAAAAAGAGTCGTCTTTCCTGGACACTTTTCCTACAGATCTACAGATTCGTACATAACATCTTCACCGTAGCTTCTTCACATGAAAATGAGGAAGTAGGCTGTTTATATGTGTATGTATGTATGTATGTATGAATATATACTGTATATTATACACATATATATGTACATATATATATATATATATATATATATATATATATATATATATATATATATATATATATATAGATAGATATATATATATATATATATATATATATATATATATATATATATATATATATATATATATATATATATATATATATATATATATACAACACACACACACACAACTCCTGATACAAATTATTGAGAGATTTACGGTCACGCCGATTCCTTCCTGGCCGTTAGCCTGTCAAAACCTCGGCTGCCCATTCGACAGAGTCATCCATTACAGTCGACAGATTTTTAGAAAACTATCATTTTTCATAAGAAAAAAAAAAAAAAAAAGAAATTCTCTTCGACACTTGAGCTTTCAAGTTCATCTTCTTGGATGAACCTTTGGGATTCTTAAGGTTTCCTTTTTC
>JANJGK010000037.1:27626456-27638956 GCA_039081455.1 Macrobrachium rosenbergii | reverse complement strand
AAGAAGAAATCCAGGCTTTAATGTATCCGGGGAAATATTTTTTCCCGAACGAAAACGCAGCAACTTAATCTAATTTAATTAAGATCCTGAACCAAACATGAACGCCATTCTCTCAGGCCCGATTCTTTCTTTAGCAGGAGGAGAGAAACTTCAATGGACCTCCTGACGAGTTGAGTTCTCGACAAAAGCAGTTTCTTTCCTGGTGCCTAATAATGGACCTGATTTTAAGTATGCTTCAGAATATGAGATGGGGGGTGGGGGAGGATGTAGATGCGTTTGGGTAGAGCCTGGTAGGGGTGGGTGGGTGTTGGGTATTACAAATAAAACTACAGCAGAAGGAATAATAATAATAATTACAATCACAATATAAAAATTTCAGAGAAACGAATTATAATAGTAATTATAATCAACAATATTAAAATATTGGCAATTATATACATATGAAATACCAACAACAGGTAATAATAATAATAATAATAATAATAATAATAATAAAAATAATAATAATAATAATAATAATAATAATAATAATAATAATAATAATAATAATAATAATAATAATAATGATCTTCAAAAAAGCATTGCATAGAAAACCCCATTTTTACTGTTCATAAGATAATAATAATAATAATAATAATAATAATAATAATAATAATAATAATAATAATAATAAAAATAATAATGGAGAGCAAAATTATTATATAGAAAGTCTCACTTTCACTGTTCACAAGATAATAATAATAATAATAATAATAATTAATAATAATAATAATAATAATAATAATAATAATAATAAAAGCGTAAAAAAAGAAAATTCAACACTGCCCATCCGTACTGCAGCTCTCTGGGGTGAAATAATGTGACTAAAAAAATAACTATCTGATAGTAATTGATTACCACCATGAGAATGGAGACATGACTCCGGGGATATTATGTGATAGATTTTTATGAACTCGCTTCCAGTCATTTATCTTCCTCTACTGTCCGACCAAAACAATGGAATATAATTTGTTAAAGGGAGAAAACCCGTGATATTACCGAGTGAAAAATGTAAAACATCGTTTTAGTTTTAGTTTAGATTTTTAGTTTTCTGAAAACTAATGTGCCGGCTTTATCTGTCCGTCCGCCCCAGATCTTAAAAACTACTGAGGTAGAGGGCTGCAAATTGGTATGTTGATCATCCACCCTCCAATCATCAAAACATACCAAATTGCAGCCCTCTAGCCTCAGTAGTTTTTATTTGATTTAAGGTTAAAGCTGGCCCATGATCGTGTGTCTGGCAACCATATAGGCCAGGCCATCACCGGGCCGTGGTTAAAGTTTCATGGGCCCATGGTTCATACAGCATTATACCGAGACCACCGAAAGAGAGAGCTGTTTATGGTGGCCTTGATTATACGATGTACAGAAAACTCGATTGCGCCGAAGAAACTTTGGTGCATATTTTACTTGCTTGTTTGATGATATCGACATGAATAAATCTTAGCGAATCAGCTGAGCGTCATTTTTAGGAAATATCTTCGACAAGTTCAGAGTTTCTTGCTGTCAAAATTTAAGCCATCAGGTGAAACTTTATTTTTAAAGGTGAACTGAAAACTATTTTCGATGTCATTGATAAAAAAAAAATTAGGGAAATAATTTCGGCGTAGTTATAATGCAAACCATCGAATGAAAACGTTTCTGTAAATGAGGTTATTGAAATTAATAAAAGCCTTAATTTTAAGAAGTACAGTTTAGCACAAGATTTTGAATCCCGCAGTACCGGGTAAAACCTCAAGTTCAAATCGATTGTACAAATAAAATATTTTCGTCCTCCAATTTTATCTGAGGTTATTGAAATGAATAAAAGCCTTACTTTTAAGAAATATAATAATAAAATTTAACTTAAGAGTCTGAAATCCGAAGTATCGAGTAAAACCTCAGTTCAAATGAATTATGAATGCAATGAAATCAAGTGAATTCAATTCTGCTGAAAATGCAATGAAATCAAGTGAATTCAATTCTGCTGAAAAAGTTATCCGTCGGTTGCCAGATGAACAGGCTCCTTCCTCCAAACTCACTGAATTAGTACAGCAAAGGCAATCCACAACATGTGAAAAATGCGCCGAAGTTTCTTCGGCGCAATCGTGTTTTCTGTACAGCTGCTACAGTGTATAATTAAGGCTATCGAAAATAGGTCTATCTTTCGGTGGTCTCGGTATCAAGAACCGCGGCCCATGAAACTTTAACCAAGGCCCGGTGGTGGCCCATCTTATATCGTTGCCAGAAGCACGATTATGGCTGACTTTAACCTGGAATAAAATAAAAATTACTGAGCCTACACGACTGCAATTTGGTATGTTTGATGATTGGAGGGTGGATGATCAGCATACCAATTTGCAGCCCTCTAGCCTCAGTAGTTTTTAAGATCTGAGGGCGACGGAAAAAAGTGCGGACAGAATAAAGTGCAGACGGAAAGCCGGCACAATGGTTTTCTTTTACAGAAAACCAAAATACATCAAAACTTAATCTAACCAAGGGCGCAGCTTCCTACACGACCAACAATGTGAAACGCGGAGGTTTCACTAGTTCAGCGCATGCCTAATAATATATTATTAATTTCATATTTACATCTGCAGCCAGATTCGACGATATCTGGGAACAAAGACGTGTTCCCTCCCCGCCTGGTTTTAATAACAATACCGTTCCAAAATCGTTTGCAGTGAATGAATACTTATGATAATTTTGAAAAAAAAAAAAAACTTCCCAAACAGACTGACCAATATATGATTACAACCTTTAAATATGAAATTAGATTTGGAATGAAAATGGTTGTTTTTTATCTCTACATTGTCATCTGAATCACAGTAAAATTCGTTATATAACGGGATTTGCGCCTGGAGAGAGAGAGAGAGAGAGAGAGAGAGAGAGAGAGAGAGAGAGAGAGAGAGAGAGAGAGAGAGAGAGAGAGAGATGCAAACTTATAAAACTGTAGAAAATACCATACATGATTTTATATAAATGGATTCACGCTTTGAGAGAGAGAGAGAGAGAGAGAGAGAGAGAGAGAGAGCAGCCTATTAAATTGATGAATGTGCAATACATGATTTTCTCCTGCGCTCCTAACGCAACCTTCTCCTTACGAGACAGTAAATACGGGCACCTGACGATTATAAATAATACAAATAAAAACAACTTATTCACAGGTACTCTACTACGTCATCCCTCCCTTAACCGCAGAGACCGGTCAAGCAAAAACAATTGCGAGTTGAACTGAACTGAACAGAATATAGAATTTAGGCAAAAGGCCAAGCAGTGGGACCTATGAGGTCATTCGGCGCTGAAACTGAAATTGACAGCAAAAGGTTTGAAAGGCGTAACAGGAGGTGAACCTCGCAGTTGCACTATGAATCAATTGTTAGGAGAGGGTTGAGGGAAGTAAGGTGGAAGAAAGAGAATGTGAAGGAAGGAAATTGGTTGGAGCTAGGGGCCGAAGGCACGCTGCAAAGAACCTTAAGTAATGCCTACAGTGCACCGCATGAGGTGCACTGACGGCACTACCCCCGTACGGGGAAAACAATTTCTCAAAACAATTACGAGGAATAAGCGGACCCGGCGGAACAATATCAACACAGCGTAACAAAAAGCAGAAACGTGCAGAAATTCCCCAACGACCTGACACTGAATAAACAAAATTCATATTCAAAATATGCGTAAAAAGAAAAATGCCTTCAGTTACACAGTTCGGCCTCATATCAGACCAACGCCCACACTTGTATAGTGGAAGGTAAACCTCCATTGCCTAACACATGCGTGAAAATATGAATTTATTTTTCGTACCCACCGCTGTATACATATGCTGTATGAACTGGAGTTCCTACACGCATACACGTGTATCCAGCTCTCTCTCTCTCTCCTCATGCACACACACATAGGCGCGCACACACACACACACATATATATATATGTGTATATATATAATATATATATATATATATATATATATATATATATATATATATATATATATATATATATATATATATATATATATATATATATATATATATATATATATATATATATATATAAGTTATAGTGGCTAAACTTGAAACTGTCTGATTCATGAAATAAGCACTGTTTCAAATTTAATTTTTATTCAATATTAAGAGTTATTTTAAGAAAAAGGAAGCCCTTTGTACAAAATGTAAATGTCCTCTACGCATTGCATAATCCATGAATTAGGAAGACAGTTTCTTCATATAATTAGCCTACTGTGTGTGTGTGCTGGTGTGTGTGTGCGTGTGTGTTTGTGTGTGAGTAATTACTTTGATCACCATTTCACCAATATAAATATCAACTGTTTTTGGTAACGGGACAAGCACGCCAGTGAGGGATAACCATATCAAATCCGTCTTCTTCTTCTTCTTTCAACCTTATTAGTCCCTCTGTATAGCAGGGTCGGCCGCTCAAGTCAACTTTTTCCATCTATTTCTAATCCTTGCATCTTCCTCCCCCCCGTCCCACCTCACCCATATCCCTCCTCACCACATCCATCTATCCATCTGATCCGCTGACGCCCCACACTCCCCCCCCCCCCCCGCCGCTAACAATCACTGGCATGTTCTTAGCTCTCTTGATTGGTTCCACCTCCTCTCTTCTTATTACATGGCCATAGTATCTCAAACGACCTTCCCTAGCCCTCTCCTTTACATTACATATACCAAACATTCTTCTTATATCTTGATTCTCTCTCCTTTCCAGTAGTGATATTCAAACCCGTCTGACCCCTACCTATTTGGGAAAAAAAAATATATCCAGTCACGAACGTGATTATGGGCTATTAAATACCTTTCCATAATTCTGATCCCTGCGTGACCTCTCTACACTGTTCAAGGACACGTTAATTACTCCTCTAGGGACCAGTGGCCATATATGGGATGTTTCTGAGACACATGTTCTCTTTTTTTTTTCTTTTAAATTCAATTGTCTCTAGGTTTTTACATTCGATGCATAACGACAGGTAGAGTATTTATTTTCTATGGAATGTAGTGGAATACAGAATTAAGCGCTGGGACCTATCATGTGGTCATTCAGCGCTGAAAGGGAAACCTATCTTCACCCTAGAATTTTTAACTGTACACCTGAATAAATTTAAAATTTAAAATTTTAGGCCAAAGTCCAAGCGCTGGGACCTATGAGGTCATTCAGCGCTGAAACGGAAATTGACAGTAAAAGGTTTTCAAAGTGTAGCAGGAGGAAAACCTCGCAATTGCACTATGAAACAGTTGTTAGGAGAGGATAGCAAGATGGAGGAAAGAGAATAGGAATGGAGGTGCAGTAAAAGCAATGAAAGGGGTTGCAGTTACGGGCAGAAGGGATGCTGCAGAGAACCTTAAGTAAAGCCCACAGTGCACCGTGTGAGGTGCACTGACGGCGCTACCCTCCTACGGGATTCATCCTCTACTGAATGAATTCAAGAGCATTTTTCTTTTTCATTATTCATCCCTTTGTTGGTTATTCATCTTATGGTCTTACAACAACTGATCGTATGAATGGCTCACATGATATTAAATAATAATGATTCATTATCGCTTACCATCTTTTACGAAAATGCTTCGCTTATATAATCCATACTCTAAATATGACTTTATCTAACTGTCGTATATATGCTTACATAATTTTAAGGTTTTTACGAGGAATGTAAACTCAAGATGCGAACAGCAGTCAACACGGCAAATATTCTCAAATATTTAGTCTATATTAAAATATACGTCAGTTAAAGATTTTACAGTAACCTAAAGAAATTTGCAACTCCGTCAACTTTGTAAACTGCTAAACTGTATTAATGAGATGTTTCAGTTCTGGAGGGACCATCCACACACACACACACACACACACTCAGACACAACGCGCAAGCGCGCTGGAATTTTGCATTCTGTCGTGTGCACGCAAGCAAGCAAGGCATAATCTAGGACAGGTATTCGCTGCGGAAGCAAAATACTTCGGAATATTACCTCACCGTGAAAAGGAAACGAGAATATAGTGCATGAAAGAATTACCAAGCCTCATTAACTTTTAAATGACAGGCTATTAATTCGGTAAGACCCATTAGGATCTCATTTAAATGGCGCCTCTCCCACCCCCCACCCCTCACAAAAATCGGGAGGATATTGTAAAAGAAATGAATGAAGAAGGTGAGAGAGAGAGAGAGAGAGAGAGAGAGAGAGAGAGAGAGAGAGAGAGAGAGAGAGAGAGAGAGAACGTAATCATCATCAACATCAACATCATTACATTATCATTTTCGTCGTCATCTTTGGAATGGAATATAGAATTTGGGCCGAAGGCCAAGCGCTGGGACATATGAGGTCGTTCAGAGCTAAAATGAAAACTGAGAGTAAAAAGGTTTCAAAGGTGTAACAGGAGGAAAGCCTCGCAGTCGCACTATGAATCAACTGTTAGGAGAGGGTGGGTAGGAAGGTGGAAGAAAAAGAATATAAACGGAGGTGCAGTAAAAGGAATGAAATGAGTTGCAACTAGGGGCCGAAGGACGCTGCAATGACAATGAACCTTAAGTAATGCCTACAGTGCACCGCGTGAGGTGCACTGAAGGCGCTACCCCGCTACGGAAGACCTATCGTTAGTCAACAGAGCCTTGTCTCAAACCCACGATTGCTCTGGCAGAATGAGGACCCAGTCATTGGTCAATCAAGAGACGGATCACGTGATACTTCAAGTACTTCCTTGAGAATCAGCTCCAAGGAAAAGTCCGCTATCTCCTCACATAAATCCGGATCCGGAGGGACATCCGTATCCAAATAAGTCATTTTTAAACTTTCAATAACAGCAAAAATATGGATTTTTAATCATTTCAACGAAATATACCTCACTCATATCACGAACCGAGATACTTCCTATTAACTATCGTCATCATAACCTTTATTTTTATCATAACTATAGAACTCAAAATATTTTTAATAACTTCAGAAACACCCTATGGAGTACAGCACACAGACCTCCTTAACCATTTCCCATGCAACGCCAAAACATTCCTGTAAATATGCAAACTATATTTTAATCTTTTTATCATAAATATGGACTTTAAAATATTTCTAATACTTTCAGAAATGTCCTACAGAGTACACCACACAGACCTCCTTGACCATTTCCGATGCAACGCCAAAATGTATCTGTTAATTCACAATATTTTTCAAGCATCATAAAATCGCAGACATGCCGGTTGTGGTGGCGTCCAGGGGCGTGGGCGAAGTCACGGCTGTCCTTTTCGGCGAACGAACACAACAAAATGAACAGATCACATGACAATATGACATTACACGACATTCTGGGTTCCCGTTTGATGGCGTGGAGTGGCTTTGAACGTACTGAGAGATTTCATTTATCAAAGGACGCGCCGCTTCTCTCTCTCTCTCTCTCTCTCTCTCTCTCTCTCTCTCTCTCTCTCTCTCTCTCTCTCATAAAAACGTTCGGGTAATGATTCGGAGAACACGTTTTCGATAACAATGATATTCATTTGCTCAAAGGAATCCTCTGACGCTAGAATATGGCCTTGGCGTTTGTGGGATCACTGGACAATGATGCTCATGTTTGTACCTTTCCTCTCCTCTTGGCCTCTGCTGCAATTCTCTCCGGTTACGAATCAGCACAGTTCTGTAACCTGATTCTCTCTCTCTCTCTCTCTCTCTCTGTCTCTGTCTCTCTCTCTCTCTTTACGTATTTTCAGAGACAATACCTCTCTCTCTCTCTCTCTCTATGTATGTTCGAATACCCACTGCTCTCTCTCTCTCTCTCTTTCTTTATGAATTTTCAGATACAATACTCTCTCTCTCTATGTATGTCCGAATACCCACTGCTCTCTCTCTCTCTCTCCTCTCTCTCTCTCTCTCTCTCTCTCTCTCTCTTTATATACTTTCAGATACAATACCTCTCTCTCTCTCTTTATGAATTTTCAGGTACAATACTCTCTCTCTCTCTCTCTCTGTATGTTCGAATACCCACTGCTCTCTCTCTCTCTCTCTCTCTCTCTCTCTCTCTCTCTCTCTCTCTTTATGTATGTTCAGATACAATATTCTCCCTCTTTCCCTTCTCTTTCTCTCTATGTTTGTTCGAAGACCCACTGCTCTCTCTCTCTCTCTCTCTCTCTCTCTCTCTCTCTCTCTCTCTCTCTCTCTCTCTCTCTCTCTCTCTCTCAGTACAATGTTCAGGAAGATGGCTTTCTTGTGCTCTGTATTTTTTCTATCTATACACACGGTTATTAATCAATTGTACTGTGATCTAAGTATGAGGTCTTATTTGATTAGTCGTTTTTAGTTATTTTATTTTTATCGGCATATCTTTCAAAACGATTCGCAAATATATGTCTCCTCCCTCTCTCTCTCTCTCTCTCTCTCTCTCTCTCTCTCTCTCTCTCTCTCTCTCTCTCTCTCTCTCTCTCTCTCATTTTTATACTTCCAAAAGTCCCTTCCTTTTACACGGATGAACACAAAGAAGAAGAAACAAAAATAATAGAACTGTGTTTAAGAAGGCGTTGTGAGTCTGTGTACCATGCGTGTGTGTGCGTGTGTGTGTGTGCGCGCATGCACTTATATGCGCGCATTTCACTCTCCTAAAGGTCCCACGCCCTTTCAAAGCTTTATGTCTCTTTAATCTAAATTAAATCACAATAGAATTCTGCCGAGACGAAAGCATAAATATTCGGGGGAGGGTTGGCTGGTGACCTTCCGAATTCCTAGTCCAAGGAAGGAACTCACGCGGAAGAATCAAGTTAAAGTTGTTATAACAATCCCACATTCACTGAGCTCTGGTAACTGGAATCCAGACACACTGGAATGAAGGCTGTTCACTGGTGAGTGGAACCCTGATAAGAGTGGTGAGCCAGTTCTTCTGTTTCATGAAACGGTAAAATGTTCAAGCTGACTTTTGCCGAACTCGTTACATTTGTAGGGGAATATATATTTACACTGGCTGCTTATATAGAAAGCAGTTTTCAAAAATAATTATACAGGGGAGAAGCTATAGACTTCTCTCCTGGGGAGAAGTTATAGACTTCTCTCCTGGGGAGATGCTATAGACTTCTCTCCTGGGGAGAAGTTATAGACTTCTCTCCTGAGGAGAAGCAAGAGACTTCTCTCCTGGGGAGAGTTCTTCATTTGAAGGGTGGGTAGAGCTCTCGGCTAGCACGCTGTTGGCCCAGCGTTCGACTCTCCGACCGGCCAATGAAGAATTAGAGGAATTTATTTCTGGTGATAGAAATTCATTTCTCGTCATAATGTGGTTCGGGTTCCACAATAAGCTGTAGGTCCCGTTGCTAGGTAACCAGTTGGTTCTTAGTCACGTAAAATAAATCTAATCCTTCGGGCCAGCCCTAGGAGAGCTGTTAATCAGCTCAGTGGTCTGGTGAAACTGCGATATACTTAACTTAACTTCTCCTGGGGAGAAGCTAGAGACTTCTTTCCACGGGAGAAGCTAGAGACTTCTCTCCTGGGGAGAAGCTAGAGACTTCTCTCCTGTATAAGAATTTTTGAAAATGTTTTCTATGCAAGCAGCCAGTTTAACTATAGAATCGCTTACAAAGTTAGCCTGCGTGGCAAAAGTTAGCTTAAACATTTTATCAAAAGACAGACAAAACACAGAATTTAGGCCAAAGGCCAAGCACTGGCACTTATGAGGTCATTCAGCGCTGAAACGAAAATTGGCAGTAAACAGGCTTGGACGGTGTTACAGAAGGATAACCTCGCAGTTGTACTATGCATTAATTGTTGGGAAAGGGTGGAAAGTAAGATGGCAGAAAGAGAATATGAACGGAGGCACAGTGAAAGGAATGAGAGGGGTCGTAGCTAGGGGCCAAAGGGATGCTGCAAAGAACCTTAAGTGATGCCTACAGTGCATCGCTTGAGGTGTACTGATGGAACTATCCCCTTAGCAGCCAGTGTAAATATGGAATCACTCACAAAGTTAACGAGTTTGGCAAAAGTCAGCTCAAACATTTTGCCGTTATGAAAGTAAATGATAGGCGATCACATAGTCTATTAAAGTTAAAGTCCTCCTGGGCCTCTGTAAGCTCATAGGGCAGGCGCTGATCTCCCGTTTCTTAGGCCGACAGCCAGTGGAGGGACAGGTTCCAACTCCAGGTTCCAATGCCTATGACACGTGGCCAGTGTGTCGCTAGGCCCACTGTCTAACTCTCCAGCCAAAGGGCTGGTACCTATTCTCCTACTGAACCTCTCGGGTTTTTTCGGACCGTTAGGTTGGCAAGCTGCCTGATTTTTGCAGTGGTGCAATCCAAGCCATCAATGAGCGGCGGGATTTGAACTCCAGTCCTCTCGATTGGTAGCCGAGAATCATACCACTGCACCACCACGGTGGATAGTTTAGTACAACAGATTTTAATTCCAATGTGAAGAGGTTTACAATAAGCAAGGTTACATGGGTGTCTCATAAAGAAATTCTGTCATTGTATGAACTCGTATTGCATATACTGTTAACTGCCAGTTTTCTTATCTAAATAAAAATCAAACCTTTTAGAGTGAGAATAAAATACGGGTATAGAAACATTTCATGTCATCATTATTCTCACCTCCTAGTGCTAGAAGTTACAACAATGGGCAGAAGTTTCTTCGGCGCAATCGAGTTTTCTGTACAGCCACTACAGCGTGTAACCAAGGCCACCGAAAATAGATCTATCTTTTGGTGGTCTCGGTATAACGCTGTATGAGCCGCGGGCCATGAAACTTTAACCATGACCCGGTGGTGGCCTATCCTATATCGTTGCCAGAAGCACGATCATGGCTAACTTTAACCTTAAATCAAATAAAAACTACTGAGGCTAGAGGGTTGGAATTTGGTATGTTTGATGATTGGAGGGTGGATGATCAACTTACCAATTTGCAGCCCTCTGGCTTCAGCAGTTTTTAAGACTTGTGGGCGGACAGAAAAAGAGCAGACAGAAAAAAGTGCCGACAAAATAAAGAGCGGACGGACAGACAAAGCCGACACAATAGTTTTCTTTTACAGAAAACTAAAAATTAAATAAATGAAGAGCATAAACAAATAAATTAAGTAATCGATTAAATACAGCTTGACTCCTGCACACACACGCTAAGATCATTTTCTATGCCAAAGGTTGTCATTAGCCGAACCCCCTCTTAATTACAGCCTTTTTCCCCCTCTTATTGTCTATTCTTGCTTCTTCCTAAAACAAAAAACAAAAAAGTTAACAGAGATTTTATTCTCTTCCTCTGCCAACATTTTCTCTTGACCTTTTTTATAGTCGCAATCCATTTTCCTTTAAAAAAAATAAAAACAACTATTTTGTTATCCAAATTCCTCATGTGACATAGTCTTGATTATGCCACTATAGCCGCGTCATTTATGGATTAGAATATAGAATTCAGGCCAAAGACCAACCGCTGGGGCCTATGAGGTCATTCAGCGCTGAAAGGGAAATTGACAGTAAAAGGTTTAAAAGGTGTAACAGGAGGACAACCTCGCAGCTGCACTATGAATCAATTGTCAGGAGATGGAAGGAAAATATGAACGGAGGTACAGTAAAAGGAATGAAAGGGGGTTGCACCTGTGGGCCTAAGGATGGGACGCTGCCAAAAAGCTTAAGTAATGCCTACAGTGCACCGCGTATGGTGCACTGACGGCGCTACCCATCCTACGGAACGCGTCACATCATTTACATAATGGTCTGAAACTCGTTCCATAAAAATGTGTGAACATATTTGTCAATACCAATCATTAGACATTATAATATATCCGAAAAAATCCAGTTTCAAGAAATTATTATTTTCATCTTCCTATTATTATTATTATTATTATTATTATTATTATTATTATTATTATTATTATTATTATTATGTTCCTACAACGTTCCGTATTTTAAATGTCGGCTCACTACTAGTACCCTAAAAGTACTCTTCTTTCAAGCAAGAGAGAGAGAGAGAGAGAGAGAGAGAGAGAGAGAGAGAGAGAGGAGAGAGAGAGAGAGAGAGAGAGAGAGAGAGAGAGAGCTCTTAACTTTTCATATATTTTTAACTGTATATTTACATTGTACGAAAGTAGTAAAAAAAAATTTGCATTCACGAAAGAGAGAGAGAGAGAGAGAGAGAGAGAGAGAGAGAGAGAGAGAGAGAGAGAGAGAGAGAGAGAGAGCTCTTTTAACTTTTCATAACTTTTAATTTGCTTGTTTTATTTCACGGAAGTACTAATTATATAACAACATGAGAGAGAGAGAGAGAGAGAGAGAGAGAGAGAGAGAGAGAGAGAGAGAGAGAGAGAGAGAGCCCCTTTGAGCTTTTCATTAATTTTTATTTACTTCTACGTATTTTACGAAAGCAACGAAAAATTTATTACATTCACATGAGAGAGAGAGAGAGAGAGAGAGAGAGAGAGAGAGAGAGAGAGAGAGAGAGAGAGAGAGAGCAGCACACCACGACCCTAAACTCCCTAAAAAAATAAAAAAGCTGCTTCGACCACTTTATTGTATTTGCAACCCT
>JANJGK010000037.1:27624511-27626356 GCA_039081455.1 Macrobrachium rosenbergii | reverse complement strand
CCGAGCGTTCATTGGAATTAATAATAATAATAATAATAATAATAATAATAATAATAATAATAATAATAATAAATACTCACAGTAGCATGAGTCTTGAAATGGAGAAACAAATCCACAGTTTGTATGGGTACATATATTTAAAAATAGAACCCTACAGAGCTTTCGGGAATCTGTTCGATTCTCCTTTTAAATGAGGGGAATCGAACAGATTCCCGAAAGCTCTCTGTAGAGATCTATTTTTTAATATATGTACCCATAACATAACTGTGGATTTCTTTCTCCAATAATAATAATAATAATAATAATAATAATAATAATAATAATAATAATAATAATAATAATAATATACTTTATTTCATCTCAAGGCCTTGTACAAGGTTTACGCAAAATATCGACAATACTATACACACAATAAAAGGATAAAAATGTTAATCGACAATATCCAGACAGTTTCCGAAGTCGTAGTAAAAATAGAAATCATAATAATGGTAATGACAATAGTAATATCGAGAATATTAGTATAAGTAATAAAAATTATAATAATTAAAAGACTTGATTGGATACAGTTATTTTCGGGCTAGGGACCTGAGGTGGTTACAGAAATCAGGTCAAGACTGCAAAATACGAAACGTGAAAAAAACAATTCCCAGTAACTTTATGAATTGAAGCCATTTGTAAATGGGTTTTGTTTTCCTTGAATTTATGAAATCCTTCGATTGCATACCACGGTGATTTTAAATTTTTATTTTTACTTACCTATTTATTTTTTGTAAACTGACTAGCGATTGAATTTTCCTCCTACCTCACCTATTGGAATATTTAGCGAAAAATAGATATTTTTAGTTATTTTATCAAGAAAGGTCTTTTGTACTTTTGATTTCCATGGGGGTATATTATTTCTTAGGATGCAAATTTTTAATTACATTTTTAAACGGAAAGATCCCATAGATATTTTTTTTTAAATAAATGAGAAACTCATATGAATGTAATATTGTCAAACTGCATTATATCCGCAATTGAATTGTTCAGTTGAGATGTCTAAATGATACTAGAAGGATAATCCAACCAGATTGACACGAGAATACTCGGGGCAGAATTCATCTCCAAATGGGAATCGTTCCAGAAGAATTTATGTTGGTCTTGGACTGCCCGTAAGCGATCGTGTGCATGTGTGTGCGCGTGTTTGTGCTTGCGTGTGCGCGTGTGTATGTATGTGTGTGTGGGCGTGTCCATACACCTGGAGGTATTTTTATCATCGGGCAGTGGGCGAGGGGAGAAACTGTTTATCCACTGGTTGCTGTACAGACGATATTGATGGTCCCTGTAGGGGTGTATTGCTGTCAGTCCACCTCAAGTGGTGCACTTTAGGTATTACTTAAGAGTCTCTGCAGCATCTCTTCGGCCCCTAGCTGCAACGTCTTCCATTCCTTTTACAGTACCTCTGTTCATATTCTCTTTCTTCCATCTGATTTTCCACCCTCTCCTAACAATATTATTGTTTCAGTGTGCAACTGCGAGGTTTTCCTCCTGCTACACCTTCCAAACCTTTTTACTGTCAATTTCCGTTTGACCGCTTAATGACCTTATGGGCCACAGTGCTTGGCTTTTGGCCTAAATTCCATATTCCAGTACTGGTGGTTGATAATGTAATATATTACCAAGCTAACAGTCTCGCTCTTTATAGGGATTACTTAAGTGAGGTCTCCGGGCGTCCTTATTCTCTTTCGTCATTTCTTTTCCACTGCGTTCGTTTGTCCAGGGTTTTTGGACAATTATTTCCCGTTGGAGGATTGTGACGCCAGAAAGATCCCGATGATTAATTCATTAATTCCCTGTGGAGAAGTT
>JANJGK010000037.1:27614511-27619511 GCA_039081455.1 Macrobrachium rosenbergii | reverse complement strand
TTTGTTTAAGCTCGTGAAATATACTTTAGTTTCAGTTCGTAAATATATTTTTTATTTCAGTTCGTCAAATGTACTTTAGTTGCGGTTCGTGAATATATTTTTTGTTGCAGTTCGTGAAATATACTTATCTTTCCTGTATACATAGCCTGTAATCATGCCTCCATCTACACCTTTTATCCAGGTGTTACCCTTCCGAGTTTTGGCTAATGTTTTAGGATGAGGTTGCCGGCCCTATGCCCTACATTTGCGGGTGCGACTCGCGAATGTCGATTGACTACCAGGCACTACATTCTCTGTTTGGGATAGCATAGCCACATCAGGTTTTATCACAATGCACCCATGTCGATCCGTCTTGTCCCGTGAGATTTATATATATATATATATATATATATATATATATATATATATATATATATATATATATATGTTATCCACATACAGTATATTTAATGTATACATGTATATATATATATATATATATATATATATATATATATATATATATATATATATATATGCATGCGTGTGTATGTGTGTGTGTATTATAAATTCTTAACTCACATTGAGGTTCGATCCCCAAGTGAGTCAGATATATATTTCTGAAGCACGTGTTCATGCGTTCATCAGTTACACGCACATACACACACACACTCACACATACATACACACACACACACACACATATATATATATATATATATACATATACTCGTATATATTTAAATATAAATTTAGGCCAAATATTCCATGTTGTTGTTGTTGATGAAAGTAACAACATGCCAGAAAGGACCAGTGCCCTTAATTGCTATATTCCTTTAATTAGACCCCTCTTCGTATTGGGGTCTATCAAACCAAAGCTTCTTCTCGTGGTCAGGTCGGCAGCGTAAGCTCGTTCTGATACTCTGGGTGCGGTTCGAATCATGCTACCGGACGTCAGAAAGACTTCATATTCTTGCATTTGGATCTTAGGTTGAGAGAGCATTGTGGTTGTCCTTTCGTCACTTCTTTCCAGTGAGCACCATATTCTTTGGAAGCTTGAATTTCAAGGCACTGGTCCCTTTGGTGGGCTTGCTCCATATGAATAGGGTTCATCTTCTGAATAATAATAATAATAGCAATAATAATAATAATAATAATAATAATAATAATAATAATAATACAATTAAAAAGCTGATAAGTATGTAGCTCAATGTATTTTACCATATTTACACTCTCTCTCCCACACTGTCATCCCATTAAGAGGCATTTACAGCATGAAAGATTGCTGGAGACACATTTAACAAAAGGAGATTACTTCCCTCTTTCCATCGAGCAGCTTTTCAGATTTTCCTGACGATCAGGGTACGTAGCACTCTGGCAATCATTCTCCAGAAAGGGATTGCTCGGTTTAAACTAAAACGTGGCGGAAAACTGCTTGATTGTCGCCGAGTTGGAATAATGTTCGGACAATTCTGAATGTTGAAATTATATACGCGAGGTCATATTGTGTTCTCGTCATTCAACAATACCGCTGGAATCGAGAGTAGTTGTTTGAAAGTTTATTCCTCAAGTTGAGTGACATTCCGCATTGATAACAGCTGTATTATTATTATCATTATTATTTTTATATATTATTGTTACCGTCCCATTGGCCCCTAGCTGCAACCCCTTTCATTCCTTTTACTGCGCCTCCGTTCATATTCTTCCTTCCTTCTTACTTTCCGTCTTCTTTTTATAATTGTTTCATAGTGCAACTGCGAGGTTTTTCTCCTTTTACACCTTTCAAACCTTTTACTCTCAGTTTTCCTCTCAGCGCACAATGACCTCAGGTCCCAGCGCTTGGCCTTCGGCCTAAAGTGTATTTTCTATTTCTTTTCCTTATTATTATTGATATTTTTTGTTTCTTCTCTCGGTTCCGTCGTTCCGTCGTAACAACTGGCTTAAAGGAGAGTCTCTTGGTAGTGGTATAAAGCACGATATTATTCCTTAATATGCTTTGTGAGTTACTGACGCCATTCAGGTGATGTCAATAAGATATCAGGAATGTGCAGTGAAGGAAAACTTTCAGTGCGATATATATTATATATATATATATATATATATATATATATATATATATATATATATATATATATATATATATATATATATATATATATATATATATATACACATACATACATACAATAGTCGCTTGATAATACCATTAAGGCGAAACAGCTGTCGCGACAAAAGTCAATAAATGGAAGAAGGAAGTCTGCGTAATTTTCACCAGAAAAATTCACGAACGAGAATCGGAATAAACTCCGTCGGTATGAATTTACCTGCAAGAAACTTACTGATGCCACTAAAGCAGTTGCTTTTAACGAAAATTGTATGAGAGAAAACTATACCCTAAAAGTATATATATACTGTATATATATATATATATATATATATATATATATATATATATATATATATATATATATATATATATATAATTTTTTTTTTGTTCGTATGCTGTTGAACTGCAGCAATAAAGTTGTGTTCATTCTCTTGTTTATGTTATATATATTGTCAGGGTGTTTATTTGTTCCTGATATATTCTTAGGTCTTATATGTTTGATGTTGCTATATATATATATATATATATATATATATATATATATATATATATATATATATATATATATATAGATATATATATATATATATATATATATATACTGTATTTTGCTGTTGCGAAAATAAAGTTATTTACGCCATTTCTGATGCGTATATGTGTTCTGTGTGGATGTTGCGTTTCACTTGTTCCGTTTATAGTACAAGTAAATTGTAAATGTAAATGGCCTTTCAGTCTATTAGACGCTCTGTCAAAGTTATCGAGTTATTTTTGTCTTTGCGTGGTTACTTAAAATTACTCTTTGTGTGTAATAAAAATCCACGGTTATATAGTAAATATATTACTATGTAAAATAAACTATATAATTGTGGATTTTTATTAAACATTGTTTTTCACGAAATTGTGTATCTCTTAGCATTACTCTTTGTATTTACACGTTTACTGTTTTTTACCCGATTTTGTTTTCTTATTTTTATTTATGTTGAATTTAGTCTTGCTTGCAGGATCAGTGATGATCTCAAAAATTATTTCATGTACTGATTATTACCTACTTATACTTATGTTTGCTCCTTCTTTTTTTAATTTTCTGTAAAAGAAAACTATTGAGCCGGCTTTGTCTGTCCGTCCGCACTCTTTCTGTCCGCCCTCAGATCTTAAAAACTACTGAGGCTAGAGGGCTGCAAATTGATATGTTGATCATCCACCCTCCAATCATCAAACATATCAAATTGCAGCCCTCTAGCTTCAGTATTTTTTACTTTATTTAACGTTAAAGTTAGCCATGGTCGTGCGTCTGGCGACGATGTAGGACAGGCGGTTAAAGTTTCATGGACCGCGGCTCACACAGCATTATACCGAGGCCACCGAAAGATAGATCTATTTTCGGTTGCCTTGATTATACGCTATACAGAAAACTCGATTGGACCGAAGAAACTTCGGCGCATTTTTTACTTATTTTAATTTGTCATTTCTCTGTATGCGTGGGGGCTTAATTTAGGTGGTATTATAGCGATGACGTCGTCTGTCCGTCTGTGTGTCTGATTCAGCCAACCTGCCTTACTTCTCCTTCCCCATTTACGGTGGGGAAGCTTTAATTGGGTCAACGAACATGCTTATGGTGTGTAGCTCGACGGAAGAGTTTCCTAATCACCAGTCACCAGATCCCTTCCCCTTGTGATGGGAAAGGAATAAGTTTGGGATGGATTTGGATGTGTAATTTATAAGTTTACGATGCCCTGTTTATGTATGTGTGTATATATATATAGACATACATTTAAATATATATATATATATATACACATATATATACAGATGTATATATATTTTATATATATATGTATACGTATACATATAAGTATATACACGTATATATATATTTTATATATATACGTATATATATGTATATACATTATATATATATATATATATATATATATATATATATATATATATTTATATATCTATATATATATATATATATATATATATATATATATATATATATATATATATATATATATATATATATATATATACATTTACGTACATACATGCATACATATATACATATATATATATATATATATATATATATATATATATATATATATAAAAGTATGTATGTATACATATACATATACATGATGCATTTGGAGATAATTCATTGATGTATAGTTAAGGACAACTTGTAGCTGGTGTGTCGAAACTTTCAGTGTCTGTTTGATGACGTGTTTATCACTGTGACTCTTTATATATATGGTTTTTATGGTGTGGAGAGAGAGAGAGAGAGAGAGAGAGAGAGAGAGAGAGAGAGAGAGAGAGAGAGAGAGAGAGAGAGCATAATAGCCAGATTAGAGGAATCGAGTGTGAGAGGTATAAATGGGAGAATATCTACATGAGCAAAGTCAGCTGACGAGAGAGAGAGAGAGAGAGAAGTATATCTTAGTTTAACCAGTCCACTGAGCTGATTAACAGCTCTCCTAGGGCTGGCCTGAAGGATTAGATTTATTTTACATGGCTAAGAACCAACTGGTTTCTTAGCAACGGGACCTACAGCTTATTGTGGAATCCGAGCCACATTATGACGAGAAATGAATTTCCATCACCAGAAATAAATTCCTCTAATTCTTCATTGGCCGGTCGGAGAGTCGAACGCTGGGCCAATAGCGTGCTAGTAGAGAGAGAGAGAGAGAGACGCATGCAGTGTATGAGTTGGATACAGTAGAGATAAATGTCTAGAAATTTCTAAATAATTTTTACACGGATTGCATTTTGTATCGGAACGAAGAACATAAGCGAGGTACGAATCAATTTGCATACCATTCACTTACAAGGCCTGGGACCATCTGCTTTCCATTTCATTTCATATTTGAGCTTTTCAGTCGAGAAACATGCTAAGTGCCATTTTTGAAATATA
>JANJGK010000037.1:27582011-27612011 GCA_039081455.1 Macrobrachium rosenbergii | reverse complement strand
TATTAGAAGCGAAATCTCTGCTTCGATTTTTATGGATGATCAAATTATGGATGGTGGGGTGTTTGGGGGGAGAGGGTTGTCTAGTCCGTTGAACTTTCACACCAGGTGCCAAGGCATGTGTGGAAAGTGGACTGTGAGTCTCTCTCTCTCTCTCTCTCTCTCTCACTCTCTCTCTCTCTCTCTCTCTCTCTCTCTCTCTCTCTCTCTCTCAGGTTTTTTCCCACACAAATGCCTCTTTAAGGTGGTCCCTTGGCGTTTGGTCCATTTCTTGATACAAAGACACAACTTCAACGCAGTCTAGACGACAGCTTTGAAGACACTTTGTTTCATTTGCAGACACTTTGTTTCATTTGAGACACTTCATTTTATTTGAATAAACTTTGTAACATATGAAGATACTTTGTTTCATTTGAAGACACTTTTTTTCATTTGAAGACACTTTGTTGCATTTGAAGATACTTTGTTTTATTTGAATAAACTTTGTTGCATTTGAAGATATTTTGTTTCATTTGAAGACACTTTTTTTCCATTTAAAGACACTTTGTTTCATTTGAGACACTTTATTTTATTTGAATAAACTTTGTTACATATGAAGATACTTTGTTTCATTTGAAGACACTTTTTTTCATTGAAGACACTTTGTTGCATTTGAAGACACTTTGTTTTATTTGAATAAACTTTGTTGCATTTGAAGATACTTTGTTTCATTTGAAGACACTTTTTTTTTCATTTGAAGACGTGTTGTTTCATTTGAAGACACTTTGTTTCATTTGAAGACATTTTGTTTCATTTGAAGACCCTTTTTTTTATTTGAAGACACTTTGTTTCATTTGAATAAACTTTGTTTCATTTGAAGACACTTTGTTTCATTTGAAGACACTTTGTTTTATTTGAAGACACTTCGTTTCATTTGAAGAAACTTTGTTTCATTTGAAGACAGTTTGTTTCATTTGAAGAAACTTTGTTTCATCTGAAGACACTTTGTTTTATTTGAAGACACTTTTTTTCATTTGAAGACACTTTGTTTCATTTGCAGAAACTTTGTTTCATTTGAAGAAACTTTGTTTCATTTGAAGACACGATACAACATTCAAGATCTGTATATTACATTCAAAATATTTATAAAACGTTCAAAATATTTATATAATATTCAAAATATTTATACAACTTTCAAGATCTTAATTCTCGGGTGGCCTTCGTGGTACATTACTGTATTACTTGTAATTCGATGTGAATTAATGGGTATAAGCTTTCAGTATTATAAGGACATTGAATGTATCAGGACATCATTATGGCTTACATGTGTACAGATATGCGTATATATGATCGTACGTAAAAGATCGCATATTTATTTTTTTTTTAGTTTGACGTTTCGTGATATTGTTGTTTGTGCTGTGTGTATGTGTATGTGTCTTTGGTTTTCATTACTGTCTATAAAATTTATATGAGGCATTGAATTCTTTTATAAATGAGCGTTTGTGTATAGGTATGTGTGTGTGTGTGGATTTGTACATTTGGGTATAGAAAATTAATGTGAGACATTGAATTCTTTTATAAATGAGTGTGTGCGTGTGTGTGTGTGTGTGTGTGTGTGTGTGTGTGTGTGTGTGTGTGTGTAGATGCGTATATTTAAATATTGTTGAGAGAAAATTAACATGAGAAACTTGACACTTGAGTTCTTTTATAAAATCAGATTCGAAATTTTGGTCAGCGCCGCTTCTCGGGTATCGGGAAGCGAGTCCATTTGTGTAATTACCGGAACGTAACACAACCTTGGTAGAAATGGTGTTGTGGCGTCTCAGAAACAAAGGTCTTCTTCGACATCGATAAAGCAACAAAGAAGGTTGTGCACCGCCCGTTGAAGGCGGGGGCGAGTTTCCGTTTGATGCTGAGGTCTTGTTATGATCTCGTTTTTCTTTTACTTTTTTTTTTTACCTTTTTCTCGATTCTACGAAATACAATGGCTTTTCTGTTGAATCAGGGTTGAATCTCCCCGCTTTTTATTGACGGGCTCCCGCCGGTATAGACTGAGTACATATTAACAAACACATATACATATATATACATATATATGTATATATGTATATATATACATATATATGAATGAATTTTATCACATCACCGTGATTCATATACAAGCATTAAGCTACAAACGTCCTTTAATAGCCAATTTGCTCTACCTCGGAAATAATATATTTTCATATATGTTACCGAAGGGGAATTTTTTTTGTTGATAATAAGTTCGTCGTCTCGTGGGCTCGAACCACCGAAGACAAGAACTGAGAACTACAGTGACGGCCGTGTGGTTAAAATGCGCGTCACTGCAGTCCTGAGTTCTTGTCTTCGGTGGTTCGAGCCCACGAGACGGCGAACTTATTATCAACAACAAAATTCCCCTCGGGTAACATATATGAAAATATTATTTCCGAGGTAGAGTGAATTAGATACTGAAGGACGTTTGTAGCTGAATGCTTACATTTATATATATATATATATATATATATATATGTTAATATATATATATATAATGTAATATATATATATATATATATATATATATATATATATATATATATATATATATATATATATATATATATATATTCACAAACATTAAGCCACAAATGTTCAGTATCAAATTCACTCAACCTCGAAATACTGTATATATACCAGAGGGAAATTCATAAATGATAAGCGATCCGTCACAAGGGGGACTCGAACCATCGGGTGGTTGGGGAGCGAATGGAGACTTTTCAGTGACGGTAACTATATATATATATATATATATATATATATATATATATATATATATATATATATATATATATATAGATATTCAAAATAATATTTCCAGTAACACGTTCACTATTGAAGCTCCCTCTCGCAAAGCAGAAATTTCAGGGGTGAAAACGTGAATTGCTGTTTATAATTATTTTGAGAGTAATTTCGAAACGAACAGTTAAGGGCATGAATTTAGTACAGCTGTATAGTGAGGGGAGCAAAATTGAATGATAAAGAAGCATTTGAGTGATTTAGAAAGAAAAAATTGTAGTATGTTATCGCTGAAACACGTACAGATATATATATATATATATATATATATATATATATATATATATATATATATATATGTATATATATATATATATATATATATATATATATATATATATATATATATATATATATATATATGAGACAAATGTATTGCACCTGCAACTTCTGCCTGGGTACGGGTATGTGGCAAGCAGCTCCATCCCAGAAGTCTGTGCTCTTAAACTTGCAGCAGACCTTAGGTCTCAGATATGGCCTTCAAGCCAAGGGAGACGATTAAAAAGAATGGTTCTATGCGTCGAGTACCAAAAAAAAAATCAGAAAAAAATAATTATTTTCCCATTATCCATTCCTTTTACTGTACCCCCGTTTATATTCTCTTTCTTCCATCTTACTTTCCACCCTTTCCTTTTCAGTGCTGAATGACCTCATAGGCCCCAGCGCTTGGCCTTTGGCCTAAATTCTATATTCTATTCTATTCTACACTGTTCTTATTCTTGGAAGTCACATCGCATGTTTCATAGCCTTCTAAATAATAAATTAAGAATTAGCCAGAGAAAGCTGACATGGTTGACAGATTTCAAATGAAAATTGACGGAATTGGAAATGCTGATGAAATATCCATTGCTCTTTCTCTTCCTAAGGTTTCTTGAGCAGAATATGTTCGGTTGAAGTATAAAAAAAATTAGGCATTAGCTGACTTTTCGTAAAGATATATATATATATATATATACATATATATATATATATATATATATATATATATATATATATATATATATATATATATAAGCATGAGAAATGTCTTATATGACAAAGCTTTGCTCTTAGTTGAAATCCAGTTATCGTGCTCTGTTCAGTTCTGAGATTGTGGTACCGGAGAGTATTTTATGGCTTAAGCATTACACACACACACACACACACACACACACACACACACACACGTATATATATATATATATATATATATATATATATATATATATATATATATATATATATATGTGTGTGTGTGTAGATACAATCTTTATGTATATATATATATTAATGTATATATATATGTAGATAGATAGAGAATATATCTATATACACACGCACGCACACACACACTATATATATATATATATATATATATATATATATATATATATATATATATATATATATATATATATATAAATTTCTGACTCACGTCGGGATCGAACCCAGGTCTCTCAGGTGGAAAGCAAGGGCGTTACCCACTGGGCCATACAAGTCTAAAAGAAGTTGGAACCTGAGAGACCTGGGTTCGATCCCGACGTGAGTCAGAAATTTATTTCTGTTCCACACGTGATTGTGTGTTGATGATTTCTATATATATATATATATATATATATATATATTTATATATATATATATATATATATATATATATATATATATATATATATATATATATATATGTGTGTGTGTGTATGTAAATATATAGATGTGAATATCGATATTGGTTATCACTGTTCATGCGAATTGGTTTTTCTATTATTATTATTATTATTATTATTATTATTATTATTATTATTATTATTATTATTATTATTATTACTTAATGCTTCCGCAGGACAAAGTACCAAAGTCAAAAAAGCATCACTGAATGAAAGGAACATCATATGCTGATAACAAATAAATGAACATATGTAATCAAATCAGCAAGTACAATTGCATTAAACATGAGCTGTCAATCAAAAAACAGCCATACAGAAATCAGAAAATCTTTGTACTGTTCGACTATGGTGACTTTTGACGTAGCAACGCCAGTTTGATGAATCAGATCAATCTCTGTTTTATTACAGTGCTAAGGATGCCCTTTGATTCTGAATTCCTTATGACGTCACGGCCAGTGTGGTCACGGACGCCCGGGAGATAAGAACAGATCCGTTGTTATTGATGAATTCAATTTTGTTTGAGCTTTCTGATTTTAATGACATTTCGAAGAGCTGTCACGAATGACACTGTAGTTATGCATTTTTAAGTGCATCGTAGACTAATTAGAGCAAGGTAATTAGGTGAATTAATGAATTATTTAAGAACTGACATTCACAAACACGGAAGGCTAAGCTGACATCCTACTTTCTACTTGTACTGTGAAAAGTTCAGTCGTTCTGGAGGGTTTCGGTGACGTCTAAGCTCCAGTAAGTTCCTGTGATGTGTTACTCACTAACAGAATCTGATAATGTGTTAAGTTCTAGCAGTTCAGGAATGTGATAGGATCTGTCAAGCTCTAGTGATGTGATGGATTCTGGGAGATGTGATGATGTTATCTCTAGGAGTTTCTGGTGAAGCGATATGTTCTAGCGGTCTCTGTGGATGTCCTAAGTTCGTTTAGGTCCCGGTGATGTGATACATTGCCGTAGGTCTGGTGATGTGCTAAGTTCCATCTGGGTCTGGTGATGTGCTAAGTTCCAGCTAGCTCTGGTGATGTGCTAAGTTCGAGCTAGCTCTGGTGATGTGATAGAACTTTTGGTGTCCTGGTGATGTAATAAGGTTTCTGTGGCTCTGGTGCTTTGTTAGGTTTTAGCTGGTTCTGGTGGTATGATGGGTTCTGGTGATGTGATAGGTTTTCCATGCTCTGGTGATGATAAAAGGTCTTGTAGCTGGCTCTGGTGATATGATAGGATTTATGTAGTTCAGGTGATGTGATAGGTTTTAGCCAGCTCTGGTGATGTGATAAGGTATATGGAGTTCTGGAGATGTGTTAGGATTTAGCCAGCTCTGCTGATGTGACAAGGGTTTGGGGTTCTGAAGTTGTTTTAAGTTCTAACAGGGTCTGATGATGTGATAAGGCTTTTGTAGTTCTGATGATGTGATATATTCTAGCTGGCTCTGGTGATGTGGTAAGATTTTGGTAGTTCTGATTATGTGTCAGGTTCTAACAGGCTCTGTTGATGTGATGATATTTTCGTAGTTCTGGTGATGTGATAGGTTGTAGCATGCTCTGGTGATGTGAAAAGGCTGGTGATGTGATAGGTTCTAGCATGCTCTGGTGATGTGACAAGCTTTATGTGGTTCCTGTGATGTGAAAGATTCTAGCTGGCTCTAGTGATGTGGTAAGATTTTGGTAGTTCTGATTATGTGTCAGGTTCTAACAGGCTCTGGTGATGTAATAAGGCCTTTGTAGTTCTGGTAATGTGTTAGGTTCTAACAGGCTCTGATGATGTGAGAAGTCTTTTGTAGTTTTGGTAATGCGTTAGGTTATAGTAGGCTCTGGTGATGTGGTAGGAGAACTCGTTTTGGAAGATGAGAAACAGGCAAGTTTTGAAGGGTGTCAAGAGAACGGTCAATCTCTTGATGTAATAGTAACATGCTGATGGATGTGCTATGATACACAACAGTTTTCTGTAAAAGAAAAGTGTTGTGCCGGCTTTGTCTGTCCGTCCGCACTTTTTCTGTCCGCCCTCAGATCTTAAAAACTACTGAGGCTAGAGGGCTGCAAATTGGTATGTTGCTCATCCACCCTCCAATCATCAAACATACCAAATTGCAGTCCTGTAGCCTCAGTAGTATTTATTTTATTTACGATTAAAGTTAGCCATAATCGTGCTTCTGGCAACGATATAGGATAGGCCACCACCGGGCTATGGTTAAAGTTTCATGGGCCTCGGTTCATACAGCATTATATCGAGACCACCAAAGATAGAGCTATTTTCGGTGGCCTTAATTATACGCCGTAGCGGCTGTACAGAAAACTCGATTGCGCTGAAGAAGCTTCAACGCATTTTTTACTTGTTTATTTTTGGTTTCAAATTGCAGTTGCTGGGCTGCATAAAGGAAAGTATAAGAATGCAAGTAATGCAAAGGAGCGTTTGAAATAGTGAGAAAAGGAGAATGAAAAAAGGAATATCTGTGTTGAGTACAAAAGTTTTATAAGAGAAAAAGTGCTAGTTCTTTGCAATGCCATTTAGCTATTACTCTGAGAAAAAAAATTGGGCTCCGTTATTGTTATTATTATTGTCATTGTTGTCAAAGAGGCGTTGAAATTGCTAAGCAAGCTTCTGCAAAGTGGATTATCTGCTTTAAAAAGCAATCAAAATGGTTTTATTAAATTTTAATTTTAAGAACGCTAATTGCAATCGGATTATGAAGAAGGCAGTGTTTTATGAAATGACAACAAGAGCAAGGCTTTTAAATTAATTAAAATGAATTTAAAACTAATAAATTTAAATTTAATAGTTAGAGAACGAGGTGGTTATGAAATTGTAAGAGTAACAGCCGTAAAATTAATATGAAACTAATAAATGTAATAGCTAGCACCTGCCATCCTGGGCAATTTAGTTCGATATAATTCACTTTGTACAGTTTGAAATGCTAGCACGTCAGGGCATGCGTTTGGATTGCTTTAACGTAATTAGAAAATAACTCCCATCAGCCTCGCTTTGGTCATCGTAAGTTACGGCTTATTGCAATTTACGATCCGCAAACTGTTGCTCGCGAAAATATTCGATGTTGAATATCGGTCTATGTTTCTTCGTTCGTACTCGGCTGACCGGGTGAGATCAGTATTATTTTTTTCCCCGTAAGGGGTTAGTGCTGTCAGTGCAACTCACGCGGTGCACCTTAGGCATTACTTGAGGGTCTTTGCAGCGCCCCTTCCTTAGGCCCCTAGCTGCAACCCCTTTCATTCCCGTTACTGTACCTCCGTTCATATTCTCTTTCTTCCATCGTACTTTGCACCCTCTCTCCTAACAGTTGATTCATAGTACAACCGCGAGGTTTTCCTTTTGTAACACATTTCAAACCTTTTTTAACGTCATTTTCCGTTTCAGCTGAATGACCTCATAGGTTCCAGCGCTTGGCCCTTTGGCCTAAATTTGATGTTCCAGTATCATCGTATTGTTTCGGCGTTGTAAGCTCCCACGGATTGTTAAATTATAATATTTTCTGTGATTGTGTCACTAATGCCGTTTGGAACTCTAAGGCTCTTAGTAAACACCTGGTTATCAAGCCCACTGCTTGACATGTCCTTGTTTATAGATGAACTACATAGATATTGCTTGCGTCATAGAAAGGCGAAGGTATTGTTGTGGATTATAGATAGATTAAATGCAAGTAGAAGCAAATGGCAAAATCATCCGCATGAATCAACAATAGTTTGCGAGCAAATGGGTATGTATATATATATATATATACACACACACACACACATATATATATATATATATATATATATATATATATGTATATATACATATATATGTATACACACACTGTATATAGATATAGATATATAAACAGGTAGATAGATAGATAAATAATTATACAGTATACATAATTTACGTATGCACACGTATATTTATATATAAAACTAAATAGGTAGATAGATGATATATATACATACATATACTGAAATTCTTCTTCTGGTTATTTTGGAGAAGGGTGCCATCTTCGTCATGATTGATTGCGATAAAAATCCCAGGAATGTATCGGGTTTTCCTCAATTCCTGTCATGCTCACATTCGTAATCGGGAATCATAGGGGAGCCCATAGAAATACCATCGACCCGCCCCTGGAAGAGGCCTTCCTTATGGCGAAGAGAGGTGGCTATTTCCGTGCATATTTGAAGGAAGCGCCCTAAGGTACACACAGGAATCCCTAGGGGCGTACCTCCAGGGGGTGGGCCCCCTTCTAGATAATTGTGTCGCCTTTACATTAGTGAATAACCTCTCCGTGTAAAATAATATCGATTAACTCTACTGTGGGATTCCACGATGTGCGTCTCTTGCTCCCTAGGAATTTAGGCATTACTTGTGGTTCTTTGCAGCGTCCCTTAGGCCCCTAGCTGGAACCCCTTTCATTCCTTTTACTGGACCTTCATTCTTATTCTTTCTTCCATCTTCATTTCCACCTCTTCTGACAATTGCTTTATAGTGCTACTGCGAAGTTTTCCCTCCTGGTACATCTCAGTAGCCTTTTACTCTCAATTTTCCTACCAGCGCTGAATGACCTCATAGGTCCCAGCGCTTGGACTTCGGCCACAATTGTATTGTCCGTTCTGAATGGCGATTAGTTTTTTTTATAATAGAACGTTGTATGCCGGTGATGTTGTTTGCACGATAATGGGGCTTAATTAGGTTGCCTATCTAAGTAACTCAACGGCGCCTTTACAGTCAAGATCTCTAGACCTTTTTTTACAGTAATCTGGCCCGTAGTCGTCAATGACCACGCCTATTTTAACTGTAGAAATAGCTTCTTTTAACTTTCTTCTTTATACGGATATTAAGGAGTTTTTAAAGGTCTCCGGTGAAATTCCTACTCAGGGTCTGGGATTTAGAGGGATGACTGAGGATCCCACTGTGAAATGGACTGCTTGGACAGTTTCCTCATTTATTCCCCAATCAGATTTAAGGCCTGTAGTGAAAACCCTACCGAAAGGTACGAGGCAGTTAAAGAGTTAAACGTTCATTGTGACTATTAAATTTACAAATATATCTGGCGTAGAAAAAAATAACCATTACCTTTTAAATTGACGTTCAGCCCCAAAAACAATAATTGCTAATTTACTATGATCAGAAGGTAAGGAGATGGGGTGGGGGGCGTCTATTCCAGCTATATTAAAATCCATCTGAAATCTGAGTTTATGTTTTTATGAGCTGATATATATATATATATATATATATATATATATATATATATACACATATATATATGCACATATAGTATATATATATATATATATATATATATATATATATATATATATATATATATATATATATATATATATATATATATATATATATATATAAATATATATATATATATACACATATATATGCACATATATATATGTATGTATATATAAAATATATATATATAATTTATATATATATATATATATATATATATATATATATATATATATATATATATATATATATATTCAGAAAGCTACAAACGTCCTTTAATATCCAATTCACTCTACCTCGGAAATAATATATTTTCATATATGTTACCGAAGGGGAATTTTTAGTTGATAATAAGTCCACCTTCCCGTGGGATCGAACCAGCGACGGACGAGGAATCAGGACTACAGTGACGCACTAACGAAATCGGCCACAAGAGAGGTATAAGTGAATAACATCTCCCATCAACTCACCCGTCGAACTCAGGTGTTTTGCGTTTGGAGACGATATCCACCCACCTCTGCCATGTTGACCGTGTAGTGCGTTTGTCGCACGTAGCCATATTATGACTATTTATCACATCACCGTGATTCATATACAATCAGAAAGCTACAAACGTCCTTTAATATCCAATTCACTCTACCTCGGAAATAATATATTTTCATATATGTTACCGAAGGGGAATTTTTAGTTGATAATAAGTCCACCGTCCCGTGGGATCGAACCAGCGACGGACGAGGAATCAGGACTACAGTGACGCACTAACGAAATCGGCCACAAGAGAGGTATAAGTGAATAACATCTCCCATCAACTCACCCGTCGAACTCAGGTGTTTTGCGTTTGGAGACGATATCCACCCACCTCTGCCATGTTGACCGTGTAGTGCATTTGTCGCACGTAGCCATATTATGACTATTTATCACATCACCGTGATTCATATACAATCAGAAAGCTACAAACGTCCTTTAATATCCAATTCACTCTACCTCGGAAATAATATATTTTCATATATGTTACCGAAGGGGAATTTTTAGTTGATATTAAGTCCACCGTCCCGTGGGATCGAACCAGCGACGGACGAGGAATCAGGACTACAGTGACGCACTAACGAAATCGGCCACAAGAGAGGTATAAGTGAATAACATCTCCCATCAACTCACCCGTCGACGGTGGACTTATTATCAACTAAAAATTCCCCTTCGGTAACATATATGAAAATATATTATTTCCGAGGTAGAGTGAATTGGATATTAAAGGACGTTTGTAGCTTTCTGATTGTATATGAATCACGGTGATGTGATAAATAGTCATAATATGGCTACGTGCGACAAACGCACTACACGGTCAACATGGCAGAGGTGGGTGGATATCGTCTCCAAACGCAAAACACCTGAGTTCGACGGGTGAGTTGATGGGAGATGTTATTCACTTATACCTCTCTTGTGGCCGATTTCGTTAGTGCGTCACTGTAGTCCTGATTCCTCGTCCGTCGCTGGTTCGATCCCACGGGACGGTGGACTTATTATCAACTAAAAATTCCCCTTCGGTAACATATATGAAAATATATTATTTCCGAGGTAGAGTGAATTGGACATTAAAGGACGTTTGTAGCTTTCTGATTGTATATGAATCACGGTGATGTGATAAATAGTCAAAATATGGCTACGTGCGACAAACGCACTACACGGTCAACATGGCAGGGGTGGGTGGATATCGTCTCCAAACGCAAAACACCTGAGTTCGACGGGTGAGTTGATGGGAGATGTTATTCACTTATACCTCTCTTGTGGCCGATTTCGTTAGTGCGTCACTGTAGTCCTGATTCCTCGTCCGTCGCTGGTTCGATCCCACGGGACGGTGGACTTATTATCAACTAAAAATTCCCCTTCGGTAACATATATGAAAATATATTATTTCCGAGGTAGAGTGAATTGGATATTAAAGGACGTTTGTAGCTTTCTGATTGTATATGAATCACGGTGATGTGATAAATAGTCATATATATATATATATATATATATATATATATATATATATATATATATATATATATATATATATATATATATATATATATATATATATATATATATATATATATATATATATATATATATATATATATATATATATATATATATATATATATATATATATATATATATATATATATATATATATATATATATATATATAATCGAGGATGCTTCCCTCGTTTCTTTTTTAAAAGGAGAAAATTCTCTTAATTCTTGTGGAATGGAGCCCACTATATTTTACACAGGCATTGGGTTGACAAGTTCTATAAGCTGCCTGTCAGTCACATCATGTCATGTCATCTTACGTCATGTCAGTGATCTGTAAATCTTTGAGGAAAGTGGCATCACGATACTGAAGTGATCGATCAGATATGATCGGTTTGTTTATGCCAAACGCCTCGTCCGAAGATCATGAAGTGGTCGCGACTTTGGTTTCGATTTCCTCTAAAAAAAAAAAAAAAATTCCAGTTTTTTTTTTTTGCAAGAAGTTATACGTCGAATTTTGCGTATTTATCTTAATGTTCTTACATAGGTCTTTTATTCCTCACACCGTTGGACTGTGGACTAGTCGCCTCGAGGGTGTTGTGCAATTGAAACCTCAAACGTTCCAGCGAAGACGCAATGCATTGCTACCGTAAGACACTTCACCTTGTATTTTAATATCTTATTTATATTTTTATCTGTTTATTTATTGATTTATTAATTTATCTTTTCTTTGTCTTCTAATAACTGACCTTTTCTTTCTATTTCGTAATATCTTCCGTAACTGCTTTTAAGTGGTTACCATATTCTCTGGAAGCTTGAATTTCGAGTTATTGGCCCCTGTAGATTGTTCTATTTGAATAGGGGTTTATCTTGTGAATAATAATAATAATAATAATAATAATAATAATAATAATAATAATAATAATAATAATATTTCTTCTGCTTTGCGAAGAACGCTATTCATCATTAGATATTACCCACACATTAAGCAAGAAATATTAAGTAACATCAAACGCTATTTCCAGGTAAATCTGGAACAAAAGCGACCTTGACGCGTGTGGAATTAGACAGAATTTTAGCGTTTTTTTCGCCATTTCGTCAGAGGGAGAGAGAGAGAAAAAAACTTAAGAATAAATGTTGCTAAAACGGTACTGGAGGAAGCAGAGATTGGCAGTTTGATTGTGAAATATAAACGTCCGTCTGTTCGGGTTCCTTGTCATTACGGTGTCGTTGGAGGGATTCAGAAAGAGCGTAATTCAAACCGTATAACCTTTAGTCAAGAATTGGTGCAATTTGCATGATCTATATCACTTGGGTGGGTCGTTTTTGGGTTCTTTGGAAAATGCTCTACATTCGACTTGGTCTCTGAGTAGCTTAATCTTGGCTTGTGGCGACGAAGGTGGAAATGTGTCTTTTATATATAATTATATTTATATATATATATATATATATATATATATATATATATATATATATATATATATATATATATACATATATATATATATATATATATATATATATATATATATTATATATACATATATATGTATATATATGTGTATGTATACTGTATATATATACATAAATATAACATAAAAATACTGTATATTTATACACATATATATAATATATATGTATATATATATATATATATATATATATATATATACATATATATATATATATATATATATATATATATATATATATATATATATATATATATATATATATATATATATATAAATCTTCTGGTCACATTTTACCAGATACGTGGTTAGGTCGGGAACGTGACCACGTTCTGATTACTCGGAATTTGGGTTCGATTCCCTGTACCTGGCGTCAGAATTACTTCATATTTCTTGCATTTGGATCTAAGGTGTTTTAGTGACATGCGTATTAAAAAAGTGAAGAATTCGAGAAGTTAGGAGGACATTGTGGCTATTAAAATTTTACACACACACCACACACACATATACTCTCTCTCTCTCTCTCTCTCTCTCTCTCTCTCTCTCTCTCTCTCTCTCTCTCTCTCTCTCTCTCTCTCTCTATATATATATATATATATATATATATATATATATATATATATATATATATATATATATATATATATATATGTATATGTATGTATGTATATAAGATTATATTTGTGTTGAAGTAAGTGTCATTATTTGCAGAGACTATATTTTTACTTATTCTGTTAAGTCCGCATTCTGTAATAAAATCTGTGAATCTCAATTTGTAACTTAGTCCTGAAGACGCCGCCGATAGGCGAGGAAACGGTCTTCTGGCTATAATGATGAATGGAAAGAAACGTAAATAAGTTTTCCTTATTTCTGAGAAGCTTACCTGACGAGAAAAAGAGGAAGTATAGACTGATTCAACGTCCAAACAAACAGATAGTCTGTGCCACTGACTTATATAGACACTAAATAGGGGAGAAAATATGCCCAAACAGCATAGTATATATAATATATATATATGTATATATATGTATGTATATATATGTATGTATATATATACTAGTTGATATCGAATTCACTGTATCATGGGAACAACTTTCACCAAGGGGAATTACAGTACAATCGATAAATTGTTCTTCCCCGCCCTGGTTTCGAACCTGGACCATTTGTTGAGATACAGTGACAACCAGTAGGCTTTGACCGTTCTGCCATCATGCTATAAAAATTCATATATATATGTATATATATATATATACTGTATATATATATATATATATATATATATATATATATATATATATATGTATATATATATATATATATATATATATATATATATATATATATATATATATATATATATATATATATATAAGGAAGCTCAACTATTCAACGTATAAAGCCTGTAAGTCCTCTAAAGCACATAAGAGAAAAATTAGTTACTCTTCAGTACAAAGTATCGAAAAAAAAAAATAAAAATCGAGTATTGATACCATTGATTAGCCAAATGAGGTCTTCCACAATTACTTTTTTTTCTGAATTATCTGCGTAAATCAGTCCTGCTTTCTTTCAGCCCCAACAAACAAGATAATTCATCGCAGAGTATTAATGAGCGACGCGTCATTACGGCGTGAACAGTAGTTCTTTGATCACTGCGGCATTAATATTATTATTTTAGAATTCGAAAGAGCAATTTCAATTATTTCCCGATGGAGTGACGCCACACCCCGGCTTACTCTCATGCAGATATAATAGGCGGCATTCCATGCTTTGTCGAGCCACCCCTCCCCATCCCTTCCCGTCCCTCCCCTCCTCCCCCTCTACATACCTCCTGTCGCCCCCCCCCCCCCTCTCCGTGCTAAAACACAGATCAGCTCGTCTGAATGAAACAACTAGATCGCGTACGTAGCGTCGGAATCTCCCACCCACATCTCTACCCACACATTTTCTAGTGTTTTGAGTCGCTGTATGGGGGGAGGGGAAAGGGTTAAGGGGAAGGGGGTGAGGAGGGGATTTTATTTCCCCCCATCGGTCTCTTCCTTTGATCCAATTCTTGGCAATCGCATTTCGCAATCGACTAACGAGATGTGCTCAACTATCCCCGAGCTTCGAATGGCGGGAGGGGGTAGGGGAAGAGCTTCGAAGGGTGAGTGGGGAAGGGAGAGGGGAGTCTGTGGGAGGGGATGATGCAATGCACCGTCTTTTGTGTGCTGCGCTACGCACTCTTCGCTTTTTTTCTTTTATCTGGATGAATGTTTCTGTCGCGTTTCGCTTACTCACTGGCGGTAAAAGTTGAGAGAGGCCAATGTTGGTCGTTCAGTCTCCGCGGTTTGGTCTGGTTGAGATTCGGGTCATTATATGATTATGTAATGATTATTTATATCAATATATTAGGGAGAATTTTAACCGGAGCATGTGAACCAGATCGCCGTGTCACGCTTGTGTAGATTCCATTAGACCTAGAAGAATTGAAGTTGCATGAAGAGTTCTAAACATTTGGCGATTATTATTCGTTGTGCTCATTCAACCCACCCTCCATTTTAGTGGATATTTATTTATTTATTCTTTTATTTATTTGAGCGTCAACTCACTTTCACTTTTTGGGTCTTTCCTAGAGAGTGACCCCCCAGGGTTTTAACCCGGTATGTGTCCACCTTTGCGGCGTGCTTAGTACAAGCACGTTGGGGATGACCGTAAAAACATAAACAAAAGACTGTCAATATCGTAACGGTAATGACCCCAAGAAATATTAGTCCGAGATATTTTTTTGCTGTTTCTGCTTTTAGAAGGTGGGGGGTGTTCCTTTTCCTTTGCAATTTCTTTTTTAAAAATATATGTAATAATGATAATTACAAGTCAGTTGTACCTATTTTGGCGAACAGATACTGCCAATGAAAACCGACGTTACGTAACACCTGTGCAGTTGATCGCATACATAATTACTTCACGCTTAGGATGTATTGAGAGATTTTTTTAAGTCAAATTGTATATCCTGACGAAGGACCTGAATCCCAGGGGCCTATTTAAGTTCCTGAGATCTAGAAGAAATACGTTTTTAGTCAGGACCTTTAAATAAACGTGTGACTCAAAAATGTTAATTATAATAAGAAAATTAACGCGAGAAATTAATTTCTTACCGTCAGGTATATGGAACAAGGTGTTAATCATGGTTTTTTTTTGTCCGTCAACTAAATTTGGAAAACGTAGAAGATTCAGAAAATATTGTCAAACTAATGAGAAGATGATCAGCAATAAAAAAGCTATAGAATACAACGAAATCTGCATATATATATATATATATATATATATATATATATATATATATATATATATATATATATATATATATATATATATATATATGTATATATATGTATATATATATATATATATATATATATATATATGTACCTACTTTACTTAACAAGTTTTATCCAAATCCGGGAAAAATAGAATTTTGGTCTTTACAATTGATCTTGGAAAATGAAACAAGGTAAAAAATATTCGGGGAAAATGATCGTCAACTCCCAGTGGTACTTACATACAAAGTTCCATCGAACATTGACACTGAAATTGACCTGTGTTCTTGAAAAAAGGTCAGGGTAAAAAATATGGTGAAATGTAATCTCCATTCTTCAAGGCCCCTGTATATTAGTTTCATAAAATCCAGAGGAAAAAAAAATGCAAAAACTGATTGAATCTGAAGTTTTACTTTGTGACCTTGAAATTGGCACTTGACCTTGTGACCATGAAATGTACACTTGACCTTGTGACTGTTTAATTGACACTTAACTTCATGGCCATGAAATGACACCTGATCTTGTGACCATTGACACCTAATCTTGTGGCCATGAAATTGACACTTGACCTTTTGAACATTAAATTGACGCTTGGCCGTGTGACCATTAAATTGACACCTGACCTTGTGACTATGGAGTTGACACTTAACTTTGTGGCCATGAAATTGACACTTGAGCTTTTGACCATTAAATTGACTCATGACCCTGTGACCATTAAATTGACACCTGACCTTGTGACTGTGGAGTTGACACTTAACTTTGCGGCCATGAAATTAACACGGGACCTTGTGGCCATGAAATTGACACCTGACCTTGTGGCCATTAAATTGGCACCTGACCTTGTGGTCATTAAATTGGCATCTGACCTTGTAACCTTTAAATTAGAACTTCACCTTGTGGCCATTAAATTGGCACCTGATCTTGTGGTCATTAAATTGGCACCTGACTTGTGACCATTAAATTAGAACTTCACCTTGTGGCCATTAAATTGGCACCTGACCTTATGGTCATTAAATTGGCACCTGACCTTGTGACCTTTAAATTAAAACTTCACCTTGTGGCCATTAAAGTGACACCTGACCTTGCGACCATGAAATTCACACCAGATCTTGTAGGTATTGACACCCTACCTTGTGGCCATTATATTGACACCTGACCTTGTTGCCATTAAATTAACACCTGACCTTGTGACCTTTAAATTGACGCTGGACCATGAGACCATTAAATTGACACCTGACCTTGTGACCTTTAAACTGACGCTTGGACCATGTGACCATTATATTGACACCTGACCATGTTGCCATTAAGTTAACACCTGACCTTGTGACCTTTAAATTGATGCTGGACCATGAGACCATTAAATTGACACCTGACGTTGTGACCTTTAAACTGACGCTGGACCATGTGACCATTAAATTGACACCTGACCATTTGACCTTTAAACTGACGCGTGACCTTGCCACCGACATACCGAGTTTCATCAAAATCATGACAAGTAAAATGATAATATTGAGAGTGGATTTTTAGCATGCTGATTATTTTCAGATAAATAAATTGCGGAATTTTTTGACACATTTGTTTTGATTATAACGCCTGTGGTGATATTGTTCATTTCATTTTGGGTTAATTAACAGAAAGGGCGGCTTGCATGTAATCTCAACGTTGATTAAAAAAGGCGCCGGTTAATTATTGTGATTTTGAAAAATGTTTAAAGATACTGTGCTTTTATAGAAATTTGGAGTATGTGTGTATATACATGTATATATGTATACATATATGTATAATATATATATATATAATATATATATATATATATATATATCATACATTTATATATATAAATATATACATTATATATGCATATATATGTATGTAGTACATATATATATATATATATATATATATATATATATATATATATATATATATATATATATATATGTATATATATTTATATAATTGTGTATGTATACGTATGTATGCATCAGTTACTGTATGCTGACATTCGCAACCAAATGAAAATACGATAGTGCTTATACTAATTAAATATACATTTCCTCACGAGCCACAAAGTACATCATACACTGACGAAAAAATTCAATCAGGGATCATTACCAACAGTTGAATACAATTTATTAGAAACGCCATAAGAACTGAAACGAGATGCCTTCATGTAGCCAATGGCGATAAGAAAACGAAAACACGGAAGCTGGGAGATAATCCTAACGTTGAGTAAAGTAGAGATAAAAAAAAAAGTACGTGAAAAGATCGGTCGTTCAGTGAATCCTAATGCTATTCCCTTGCGACTGTAGAAATTCCTCAGGAGAGAGGAAGAAAAAACAAGTAAAAAATGCGCCGAAGTTTCCTCGGCGCAATCGAGTTTTCTGTACGGCCGCTACAGCATATAATCAAGGTCACCGAAAACAGATCTATCTTTCGGTGGTCTCTGTATGATGTTGTATGAGCCGCGGTCCATGAAACTTTAACCATCGCCCGGTGGTGGCCTGGCCTATATCGTTGTAAGAAACACGGTTATGGCTAACTAACCTTAAATAAAATAGAAACTACTGAGGCTAGAGGGCTGCAATTCGGTATGTTTGATGATTGGAGGGTGGATGATCAACATACCAATTTGGAGCCCTCTAGCCTCAGAACTTTTTAAGATCTGCGGGCGGACAGAAAAAAGTGCGGACGGACAGACAAAGCCAGCATAATAGTTTCCTTTTACAGAAAACTAAAAGTACGTCAACAGATCTGTCGTTCAGTGAATCCTAATGCTATTCCCATACAGCTGTAGAAAATTCTTCATGCACCAAGCATCTTCACGAAGGCTCTTTGGAAGTCTAAAAATCGGAAAATCACAAGAGTTCATTCGCCATTGGGAAAAACATACCGAAATATTCGTTTGCATCGAGAGAATGGCAGGCACCGAACAGCCCGATGCGTCGTTAACAAGCTTAGTGGAGGAATACGGTCTAAGTGCTTTGTCCCCCTTCCGTGGTGGAATTCTATTTATTTGTAGTTAAGGGCGACAGCGGCAGCAGCAGCTGCCTGCACACGCGGACAGACAAATAGACAGACATATAGATGGAGAGAGTAGGGGAAGGAATTGGTGTGTTGTAATTTTATACATACATACGTACATACATACATACATACATATATATTTATATATATATATATGTTTGTTTATTTATTTATTTATAAATATATATATATATATATATATATATATATATATATATATATATATATATATATATATACATATAAGCGTTAAGCTACAAACGTCCTTTAATATCCAATTCGCTCTACCTCGGAAATAATATATTTTCATATATGTTACCCGAAAGACATTAAAGGGCGTTTGCAGTTTAATGCTTGTCTATGAATCACGGTGATGTGATAAAATTCATTTATAATATGGCTGCGCTCGACAAACGCACTACACGGTTAACATGGCAGAGGTGGGTTGATATCGATTCTAACTACAAGCACCTGAGTTCGACAGTGATTTGTAGGTGGGCGTCGGTATCAACTTACACCTCCCTTGATGGCCGTGTCGTTTAAGGCGTCACTGTAGCCCTGAGTTCTTGTCTTCCGTGGTTCGAGCCCACGGGACGACGAACTTATTATCAGCTAAAAAAAAAAAAAGAAAAAAAATCCCCTTCGGGTAACATACATGAAATATATTATTTCCGAGGTAGAGCGAATTGGATATTAAAGGACGTTTGTAGCTTAATGCTGGTATATGAATCACGGTGGTGTGATAAAATTCATCCATAATATATATTTATATATATATATATATATATATATATATATATATATATATATTATATATATATATATATATATATATATATATATATATATATATATATATATATATATATATATATATAATGTGTGGATGCATGTTCCCATACATTACATTATCATCTAGCCACCTCTTCACTTACATACAACACACTCATATATATGTCACCAATACTTAGCGCATATAATCACGCATATAATAAGACCAAATCGATAAAAACCCGTATCTTGGTAGTGACCCAAACACTGTGTTAATTAAATTCTTTTCCCATCCCTTTTACCGGCTGTAATCCTTTCCATCCCGTGGATGCATAGCCTTAAGCCGGGATAATTGGTCACATTTTTGTTATTAAAATCAAGAGTACCGCGAGAGACTCGCGCTTTTCACTGCGGCCACAGTGAGTGTATTTCATTTGTAAGTTTCTTTGTGACTCGGTGGTCGCGTTTTGCTTGCAAATGCTTTGATGTTTACAGTTGCATGTTCGTATATACCTGCTGTTCGTATATATATTATATATAGATATATATATATATATATATATATATATATATATATATATATATATATATATATATATATATATCTATATATAAAAATTTTTATATATATATATATATATATATATATATCTATATATCTATATATAAACATTTATTATATATATATATATATATATATATATATATATATATATATGTTTTCAGTTTCTTCTCTATGTACCGCTGTTTTTGAAATTGTCTAAATTGACGATCCTTGTATTTAATTTTTTCTTGGTAGTTGCTTTGTTTTTATACTAGCTTATAAAACGTATTCTTGTGAGTTATACTGTACGCATAAAATATATACATACAGTATATATATATATATATATATATATATATATATATATATATATATATAAATATATATATATATATATATATATATATATATATATATATATATATGTATATATATAAATAAATTTATTCGGTTGTATGCTGTTTATACCATTTTAAATATCCGTAAATCTGAGAGTTTGTGCGTCTTACTTGTTTCAGCGCAGTACAGTAAGTGGTTGAGACGCAGTCTGTAATAACCACCGTATTTAAACCTTCGAAAAAGGTATTTTCATTCTGCGTTCTAAAAAAGGGCCAGAGGCGAGAGAGGCTTGCCAAGGCTGGATACTAAAAAAAAAAACAAGTAAACAAGTAAAAAATTCCCCGAAGTTTCTTCGGCGCAATCGAGTTTTCTGTACAGCGTATGATTAAGGCCACCGAAAATAGATCTATCTTTGTGTGGTCTCTGTATAATAATGTATGAGCCGCCGCCCATGAAACTTTAACCACGTCCCGGTGATGGCATGTCCTATATCGTTGCCACACGCACGATTATGGCTACCTTGAACCTTAATAAAATAAAAACTTCTGAAGCTAGAGGGCTGCAATTTGGTAGGTTTGATGATTGGAGGGTGGATGATCAACATACCAATTTGCAGCCGTCTAGCCTCAGAAGTTTTTAAGATCTGAGGGCGGACAGAAAAAGTGAGGACGGACAGTCAAAGCCGGCACAATTGCTTTCTTTTACAGAAAAATATCAGGATACATTGCCTTTTATTTAGCAGTACTAGAATTATATACATGATGGTTTTCCAGTCTTACGATGAAGCGTCAAGTTGTACAAAGGCGGATCAGAGTTGAGTTGTATGGAATATTAACGCGACGGTTATTATTTTGATAATTTATTTACATTTTTGTTCGTGTTCTGCATTGATTTGTTAATTTATCTGTTTTTATAATAACTGATATTTTTCTGTACTTCCCCCTACCTTCTGTTACTTCTTTCGAATGGTGGGTTTGATCCATATGAATAATAATAATAATAATAATAATAATAATAATAATAATAATAATAATAATAATAATAATGTTGGAGAAACAAATTCACCGTTATTTATGGTGAAAAGGGGAATCGAACAGATTGCCGAAAGCCCTCAGTATAGATTTATTTATACATATATGTACCCATACATAACTCTGGATTTTTCTCCATTTCAAAACTTATGCTACTATGCGTATGTTTTATAATAATAATAATAATAATAATAATAATAATAATAATAATAATAATAATAATAATAATAATAATAATAATAATAATGGAGAAACAAATCCACAATTATGTCAGTGTACATATGTTTGAAGATAAAACTGTACGGATAGTTATCCGTACAGTTTTATCTTTAATTATATGCACATATTCATAACTGTGGATTTAGTTCCTCGTTGGACGGGTCGGTATAGTTCTCGGATAGCACTCTGCTGGGCCCGCGTTCGAGTCTCCGGTCGACCAATGAAGAATTAGAGGAATTTATTTCTAATGATAGAAATTCATTTCTCGGTATAATGCGGTTCGGATTTCACAATAAGCTGTAGGTCCCGTTGCTAGGTAACCAATTGGTTCTTAGCTACGTAAAATAAGTCTAATCCTTCGGGCCAGCCCTCTCTAGGAGAGCTGTTAATCAGTTCAGTGGTCTGGTTAAACTAAAGTATACTTAACTGTGGATTTGTTTCTCCATTTTAAGACTCTTGCTACTATGAGTAGTTTTAATAATAATAATAATAATAATAATAATAATAATAATAATAATAATAATAATAATAATAATAATAATAATGGCATTTTATCCTTTTTCTCTATATCTCTCTCTATTCTCCGACAAGGAAAATGGCTTATAGGTAAATAAGATCGTTAAACCTGACCTCTAGTGGGTAAAACCAGTTTATCGTCACGTGTCAAAGGCAGAATGAATGTGGAAGAGGATCGTAAACTTTCTTAAATCTCCTTATTTTTTTTTAATGGTTGATAAGAGGGCTTCCATAGTAACCCATTAAGGCTATAAAGCCTTCCTGCCACTCACTTAATGTGTATTTACCCTTATGGCGTTTTTAGTTGAAAGAGATAATTATATATATATATATATATATATATATATATATATATATATATATATATATATATATATATATATTTATATATATATATTTGCACACACATATATATATAAATATTTTTTTTTCTTAGTATAGTGACAGAGTATTTCGAGCTTGTCTGTTACATTATATTACAGGATTAATAATGTGTATATTACTCTGTTATAGTATATAATCTTTTAAGTATTATATTTCATCATACATACAAACATTCTCATACATAAACACACGTGTATATATATATATATATATATATATATATATATATATATATATATATATATATATATATATATATATATATAAGGAGATTCACTGAGTTCCTGTAGCGGTATTTTGTAGCGCGCAATAGTACACAATAAATTTAATACAGCTTACATATACAAGGTTTCTGCCCCTTGAGCTACGCGGATGCACAGGAAACGCAGCATCCGATGAAAAATATCTGTGCAACATTTCCTCCCCTGCTGAGTCAGTAACTTTCCTGCCGGCCTTTACAGGTCTGTTGTGTCACCAGCTTCACCTTCTCGTCTCACCTGTACGATATTGGCCTCTATCACCTGTGTATACATTGTAGATGATGCTTCCTTGTGTAGGAAACGAATGGTAGGCTAACATTCTTTTCCTTGTTAGGAAGGCGGAGATTGGTTACTGGATTAAATTGACGTACTCTCTCTCTCTCTCTCTCTCTCTCTCTCTCTCTCTCTCTCTCTCTCTCTCTCTCTCTCTCTCTCTCTCTCTCTCCCCCCTCTTATTTACTATGCAAATAACTGATCTCCCTTTTCTGTATTTCCCTTTACCTTCTGTTACTACTGTCGAACGAACACCATGTTTTCTCTCTCTCTCTCTCTCTCTCTCTCTCTCTCTCTCTCTCTCTCTCTCTCTCTCTCTCTCCACACATACACACACCCTATTGACTATGCAGATATATAAACTTACAAACATTCTCTCTCTCTCTCTCTCTCTCTCTCTCTCTCTCTCTCTCTCTCTCTCTCTCTCTCTCTCTCACCCTATTGACTATGCAAATATATAAACTTACAAACATCTCTTTTCTCTCTCTCTCTCTCTCTCTCTCTCTCTCTCTCTCTCTCTCTCTCTCTCTCTCTCTCTCTCTCTCTCTCTCTGCATCTTTTACGCACTGTTGACTATGGAAACCCAAACTAAAAAACCTCTCTCTCTCTCTCTCTCTCTCTCTCTCTCTCTCTCTCTCTCTCTCTCTCTCTCTCTCTCTCTCTCTGCTTCTTTTACACACTGTTGACTATGAAAATCCAAGCTTAAAAACATCTCTCTCTCTCTCTCTCTCTCTCTCTCTCTCTCTCTCTCTCTCTCTCTCTCTCTCTCTCTCTCTCTCTCTCTCTCATACACTATGACTGTGAAAATATACAAACTTGAAAATTTTGATGCACATACAACAGTCATGCATTTCAAGCGTGGGAAGTGATATTTAATTATCGGTAATGAGTGGAATACACAAACCATATGGATATTACTCCCTAATAAGGCGGCCATAATTAAGAGAGCAATCGTTTTACTCTTGAAGCGATATAGTTTAAAGCACCATGAAATACACAGCTCATCCTAGAATAGGGTTATCTTGGCAGAAACAGTTATAACTGCGGTTTCTGATGTGTCAGGTCAGAAAATTGGTTTTAGTTTTTTGAAATCTGTCCACACTTTTTCGGTCCGCCCTCAGATCTGGAAAAACTACTGAGGCTAGAGGGCTGCAAATTGGTGTGTTGATCACCCACCCTTCAGACATCAAACATTCTAAATTGCAGCCCTCTAGCTTCAGTAGTTTTGATTTTATTTAAAGGTAAATTTAGCCATAATCGTGCTTTTGGCAATGATATAGGACAGGCCACCACGGCCGGCTGAGAGTTTCATGGACCGCGGCTCATACAGCATTATACCGAGACCACCGAAAGATAGATCTGTTTTCGGTGGCCTTGATTATACGCTGTACAGAAAACTTTTTTACTTGTTTTGTAAAGAGATAGCGTACGCAGCTCTCTCGAAGACCGGTTCCGTCAACCCTGTATAGAAACAGCAATTGAAATGGGATTTGCCGCGGTCGTACTTTCACCTGTTGAGCTGAGGATGTGGACGAGTTTTACCTTTGCATGGAATATCCTTAAATTAACAGTTTTATGTGCCTGCACAGGAGGTTCGTCGCAAGTCACCTTCCTCTTAAACACTGCGCCACTCACCGGTAGTTTGTCCGCATTCCTGAACTCTACTATGCTAACCGTTTGCTACCACATTTTTTTTTGTTTTCATTTCAGTTTTCTTTTATCTTCCAATATCTACGTTGTCCTTTTATCTCAGTTCATTACATCTTTGTTTCATTCGCAATAAGCATAGCTTGCTTGAACAATGGCTCCATGCATCGAAATTTTTCTTATAGTAACAATTCTCTCCACTGCATATAACACAAGCGCATGCGCATTCTCACTATATAGCGGCAGATTTTTGTAACATACAATTTCGGCCGAAGGCCAATCATTGGGACCTATGAGGACAATCAACGCTGAAAGGGAAATCGGGAAGAAAGAAGAATTTAAAGGCGTAACAGGAGGAAACCTCGCTGATGCAGTATGAAGCAATTATTAAGAGAGGGTAGAAAGTAAGGTGGAAGAAAGATAATATGAATGGAGGTACAGTAAAAGGAATGAAAGGGGTAGCAGTTAGTGGCCGAAGGAACGCTGCAAAGAACCTTAAGTAATGCCTCCAGCTTACCGCGTGAGGTGCACTGACGGCGCTACCCCCCTCCTACTGGGGCAGCAGACTATTGAAGGATGTTTTGTAGCGGTTTCTACAATTGCTACCTTAGAGCTCGTAGCCTCGTTAAGTGAACCTTCGTCGCAGATAAAATAACAAGCGCACAGCGCCAAATGCATAGGAACCCATCTATTTTTTTATGTGTGCACAAGTGTTTTTTCCTTAAAAAATCGTACAGACTACTGTCGTCAGGGGGGTGGGCGGGGGGCTATATTACGCCTAAAATCGATGTCTTTTCAAAGGACGGGAAGGGCGTGGGGTGCTGGTTCGCGGGAAGGAAAATCTTAGTCCTTAAATCTATGACTGACGTTGTGGGAAATAGCGATATGGTGTGGTAAGGTGCGATTAAAATGGGAAGGATTGGGAAAATGACGACAAAAGCGATCTTAGAAGCAATTTTTTGTTCTTTTTTTATCATGGGATGGATTAATGACTGAGAAAGAGACAGACACACACTGGGTCATTTGTAATTACGTGATTGTATGGAGTTTCTAGAATCTAGGCTCTTCAGTGTAGAAGATGGCATGTTCTGGAGAGAGTAAAATTGGTCTTGGTTGATGTTCAGAAACTGGGAAAGTGCTTGTTTGGTTCGACGTATGTTTTTAACACACGCACACACATGTATATATATATTTGTTTATATATACATGTATGTCACACGTTACCGCAGGTGAAAAATAAGAGACGGGGTGTAGGTCCTGACCGGTTTCGACTTTATTTCCAAGCCATTGACGAAGGACTGATACAGAATATAATAAGTCAGATGGCTTGGAAATAAAGTTGAAACCGGTCAGGACCTACACCCCGTCTCTTATTTTCTGTGATAAATGAATCACGAACAAAAGTGATAATAATCATACATGTATATGTATATATATAATATATATATATATATATATATATATATATATATATATATATACTGTATATATATATATACACATATATATACACACACACACATATATATATATATATGTATATATATATATATATATATATATATATATATATATATATATATATATATATATATATATATATATATATATATATATATGTGTGTGTGTGTGTGTGTGTGTGTGTGTGTTCAGAAGCTGGGAAAAAGCACTTCCTCAGTTTCTGAACATCAGCGAAGACCAATTTGTCCTCGCTTAAATAATGCCATCTTCTATAATGTACAGCCTAGAACGTAGATGAAGGAAACTCCATACAATCACCCCATCACTTTTAATCAGTCACAGACAAAAATCCCTCAGATATCACCTCAGCACAGCATACAAATTGCACAACCAATTCCCTCGGAAAATTCCCACCTTTCCCTCTCACACCTCTTCAAACGTCGACACTGAGAGAGAGAGAGAGAGAGAGAGAGAGAGAGAGAGAGGTATTCTCACCCTATTCTGAGAAGTCCATTACTCCAGCAACTCGGAAGTGCGGCACTGTTCGTTATTTTAATTCCGTCCTTCTCCGAATTCGCTCCTAACAAGTACTGGTAGCGGCGGTCAGGACTGAATGAGCATGATGTCTGTAATTTGCGCGAAATTGTTTGGACAAATAGATGCGAAGTCAACTCGTCCAAATTAGCCAATCATCGGTGTTATTAGAAACTCAAATAGAATTATCCAATTAGGTGGAAGTTGACAACACGCGTCAATCAGATCCTTGCTGCCGGGAGGTGAGATATATATATATATATATATATATATATATATATATATATATATATATATATATATTATATACTGCATACACACACACACACACATATATATATATATATATATATATATATATATATATATATATATATTATATACTGCATACACACACACATATATATATATATATATATATATATATATATATATATATATATATATATATATATATATATATATATATAACTTAGAGTGTGTGTGTTCCTTCGCATGTGAGCGCACTTTTGGAAATAATTGATACCTTTAAGCACTTAAAGTAAGGGATGTCTTTTAAACGGTAGGGCCTAAAATAAGCGATCAGAAGGTTTTGGGTATTGCTTGTATCTGATAAAAAAAAACCTTTCATGAGAGAAAACTTTATATTTATTACTATATATTTATCACCATCATCATCCTTATTATTTTCACTGTTATGACAGCATTTTTGAAGAACGGTAAAATCACGTATGCATTTTGCGAAACAGCATTGCCTTTGTTGTAGAAGTCTCATCTCTCTCTCTCTCTCTCTCTCTCTCTCTCTCTCTCTCTCTCTCTCTCTCTCTCTCTCTCTCTCTCTCTGGTGCCTTTCTCCGGCATCATATTGCATCTCGAATTTTTCTTCGCGAAAGTTATTGTTGGCAGAATCTCTCTTTGATGAGCGAATATAATATGGATCTTTCTCTCCCTCCCACTTGCACCCCCACCCCTCCCTCTCCCCTTCCCACCCCACCCTCCTCCCTCCTGCAGATCAATCCGAAATGCGAAAATACGTTCAGTCAGAAACGGCGCGCAACAACAAGCAAAGCTGTGGCGTGATATTGTTGTTCAGGGCTGCTGTGAGTTGATCTTTTCATTTGACGACTTTACATCCTGGAATGCTACTAACATCCGTCTCGGTAGTAGAGAGAGAGAGAGAGAGAGAGAGAGAGAGAGAGAGAGAGAGAGAGATAGTTTCGATGGTGTACTGCGTCGGGGCCGTATCGTCTCAAGGGGGACATGTCCCGAGAACGCCTCTTTTAAGAGAACGAAACTCCGAGGTATAATCTGGTGGATGGATTAATAGACTGAACGATTGACACAGAAATGAAATTTCTGTCGGTGTGGAGTTATAAATAAGAACTCCCGTAGGGGGATAGTGCCGTGAGTGCGCCTCACGTGGTGCACTGTAGGCATTGCTTAGCGTTCTTTGCAGCGTCCCTTCCTTAAGCACCTAGCCGCAATCCCTTTCATTCCTTTTACAGAACCTCCGTTCATGTTCTCTTTCTGCCACCTTACTGTCCACCCTCTCCTAACAATTGATTCACAGTGCAACTGAGAGGTTTTCCTCCTGTTACACCTTTCAATCCTTTTTATTCTTAATTTCAGTTTCAGCGCTGAATGACCTCATAGGTCCCAGCGCTTGGCCTTTGGCCTATATTCTGTATTCTATTCTGTTTTATAAATAAGAAGTACATTAGCTTTTTTTACTATGCAAGAAGGGAAAGTAAGAATATTAAAGCGCCGTTTTGACAACCTCGTACAAATTAGTCTCCCTTATTCTAGTCGTGACCTCCATTAGGACTTGTTAGAAGTGAATTCAGAAAAGGAATTTGTTATTGATCTTTTCTCATAAAAAATTACTTTTATTTTGCAGGTGTTGTTTACAACTAAGCATGACTTTTAAATATTGTTGTTTCTTTTCACAGGTACGCGTAAAATGTTTTAGCGTGTGAGCCTACAGACACGTCTACATCCACGTATGTAAAACAGCATCTTTATTGTTATTAAAAATATTTTTTTAAATTTGTTAGTGATGAAGAATTTTTATGGTTTTAATTATTTTTTTTTCTGATTCTCAAAACTAATCAAAAGATGGTTATGTGACGTGTCTTTTGTTATGCTTGTGTAGTATTGTCGTAATGCAATATTCTTATATAATATTTATTGGCCGAGAACTGCATCCTTGCTATTTCCGTTTGTCATTTTTGTAAAAGTTTGCAAAAAAAAAAAAAAAAAAAAAAAACAAGCAGGACTAACAATTTTTGTTTACAGGTAGAAAAGGTTTAATGAGATGAAAAGATTTTATTCAGTTTGTCATTCTTCGCATATAAATTCGATATTGAGAGTGTTCTTGAAACAGGATGAGTCACGTATTAGACCAAAGTTAGTGGGAAGTTAGTAGGTAGAAGAAAATCTAACTGAAATCTTTCAGTAGGTTTAAATTTTTCAAAGCTGAGTTATGGCTCGGAAG
>JANJGK010000037.1:27574511-27577011 GCA_039081455.1 Macrobrachium rosenbergii | reverse complement strand
TTATTATTATTATTACCAAAGTGGTTGCACAAAGGGTTGACAAAAACTACAGATTATATTTTTGTTAATTCGTCGAAATTATTATTATTATTATTATTATTATTATTATTATTATTATTATTATTATTATTATTATTATTATTATTATTATTATTATAGTGGCTGCACAAAAAATGAGACAATGTGTTTTTGCTGACTTTTAGGAATTATTATTATTATTATTATTATTATTATTATTATTATTATTATTATTATTATTATTATTATTATTATTATTATTATTATTATTACCAAAGTGGTTGCACAAAGGGTTGACAAAAAGGACAAATTATTTGTTTTTCATTTCCCGGAATTATTATTATTATTATTATTATTATTATTATTATTATTATTATTATTATTATTATTATTATATTATTATTGTACATTTGACTTGTCCAGTTTTTCTTTGGAGTTTTTTATTTTTAGATATTTAGTAAGTATAATTCTATAGTAAGACTTACCTGTAATTTCTAATTCAAGCTATTTAGAATATTCTTATTTTTGGGATTTTGTATACCGATTTTATTAAAGGGTACAGTAGTAAATTAGATCTTAGTATTTTATTGCTATATTTAAATTGTATATGTACTCTTATAGTAATATAAATGATTTTAATTTGGTAAATTAAAAAGAGTCCTGTATAATTATTTTATTAACATGAAGAGCGGTAAATGCTCGTTTAATTTCTGTATGAATTTTGCAAATGTACCAATTCTCCCCTTTTATGTCTAACTAGAATTTTTACAATATAATCGCTATTTCAGTGCATTACTACCGTAATGCAATTCAACTTACATTTTAATATTTTACATTTTTATTTATTTATTCATCTGTTGATTTATCTGCTTTTCTAATAACTGGTCTCCTCTGTCTGTAATTCCCTTTACTTTCTGTTACTTCTTGCAAATGAACACATTAATATTTAATATTCTTTGGAAGCTTGAATTTCAAGTCAATGGCCTCTTTGGTTGGCTTGTTCCATATGAATAGGGTTCATCTTCTGAATAATAATAATAATAATAATAATAATAATAATAATAATAATAATAATAATAATAATAATAATAATAATATTGAAAGTTTTAAAATTTTTCGCTCTGTTATGCACATCAAGGCATGTTCCCCGTAGCGGGGTAGTGTCGTCAGTTCACCTAACGCGGTGCACTGTAGGCATTACTTGCCGTTCTTTGCAGCGTCCCTTCGGCCCCCAGATGCTGCAACCCCTTTCATTCCTTTAACTGTACCTCCGTTCATGTTCTCTTTCATCCACCTTATTTTCCACCCTCCTCTCTTCCTGTTACACCTTTCAAACCTTCTTGACTCTCAGTTTCCCTTTCCGCGCTGAATGACCTCATAGGTCCGGCGCTTGGCCTTTGGCCTAAATTTGATGTTCCATTCCGTCAAGGCCTGTTTGACATAACAGTGGCTGCAGTATAGGGAATTTGTTGTTATGCTGACTGAAAATCTGTTCTTTTAATTTGCTTTAAATACCTCTTATTGCATTGCATCTGCCGTTGTTCAGTTCCCTCAAGATGCCTCGGCGTGAGTTTTTTATACATACATACATACATACATACATACATATAGTAATAAGCTAGCCATCATTACCTCCACTTTCATTCTCCATGACCCTAGGCGAGAAATAGTCTCGTGGAAAAATAAAGGAAAGTTATAATAATTTTGAAAAATAATACCAGAAGGAGACTTGAAGAAATATGTCATAAAGAAGAATACGGCAGTGTTTTTATATTATTATTATTATTATTATTATTATTATTATTATTGCGCAGAATGTTGTCGAAAAGGTGCCTAACTATTGATGAACGCAACTCCTAGCTACTAATAGTATTGCTTTGAGTTTTGTGATATAATTTATTGTGACAGAAGTTTTACTATAACTTTTAACTATTTCTAGGTTTCCTTTAGGGCTAGTAATGTCTAAATTATGTGCTTGTTATTTTAGCTATCTTTATTTTCTTTTCCTGTATCATTCTTCCCTAATTGTTATGGACACTTATCACCAACTACTAATACTTCCTTCCAACTTAGACCCCACTGTTTTCTCCCATTGCCGGCTGACCTTAGGCAGGTAAGGTCACTGTGCCGTTCTAACCAGCCGTTTAAATTAGATAGAAATAAATATACCCATGACATAATTAGCGATCATAATTTAAGAGACTTTCGAACCTGGAAGACCAGGCCTTAAGGACGGTACGTATCCCGATATCAGTTTTATTCAGTTCTAATTTTATTTGTAATTAGCGAAGCAATGAACTCGTCCCTCAGGATAGAAAAAAAGAAAGGAAAATAAAAAGGCTTGCAGAAATGCGTCAGGCGGAATACTCCACGATTTTCCCACAGATCCAACAGCGGAAATATTGTTGAACTGGAGACACAGTAATTAGCCAGTGCGACCTCGTTTGCAGCCGGAGATTAATAATGAAGTGGCAGAAACCAC
>JANJGK010000037.1:27551076-27574411 GCA_039081455.1 Macrobrachium rosenbergii | reverse complement strand
TCCTCGTATGCTAGAGATGAAAGAGTAGGAAAATTATTATGCTCTTTTCTTGTCATTGTTTATATATATATATATATATATATATATATATATATATATATATATATATATATATATATATATATATATATGTATATATATGTATATATATATATATACAGTACATATATTATAATCATGTGGTAGATCTTTATAAATTCAATAGCTCTTGCTTTATAAAAAAGAGAAGGATTATTATTATGTTCATTTCTTTTCATAGTTTATCAGACTTCAATTATTGCTTTTATATATATGTATATATATATATATATATATATATATATATATATATATATATATATATATATATATATGTGTATGTGTGTGTGTGCGTGTGTGTGTGTGTATGTGCGTGTGTGGGTCTGTTTATTATTTGTTATTTATTTTTATATCCCATTCCTCCTCACGTAAGCGTTAATGGACTTTTCGGCTTGTTCTCTCATGAATGTTTGTACACAGGTTAATAATAATAATAATAATAATAATAATAATAATAATAATAATAATAATCCTGTTCCCCGAGTTTTTTATTTCGATTCCAGCCGATTATTAAAAAAACAGAAGGGAAATTTGACCCTTCATATTTATCGTTTGTTTTAGTGTACTTTCCGTCTTAAGTCTTTTTCCTCATTTCAGTCTTTCCATTCCCAAGCATTTGTGTTTCGGTTCTCATTGACTGGCCTAAGAAAAGAGAAAGTCTGTGCTTTCTCTTTTCAGCCCTTTCTTTCGTTTCATTTCCATTCGATTGTCCCCTTTCTTGTCCATCTCTTCATTACTCATACTCCTTTATTCCCGTAGGGGGCTAGTGCCGTCAGTGCACCTCGTGCGGGCCACTGTAGGCTTTACTCAAGGCTCTTTGCAGTGTGCCTCTGACCCTGGCTGCAACCCCTTTCGTTCCTTTTACTGTACCTCCTTTCATATTCTCTTTCTTCCATCGTACTTTCCTCAACCCTCTCCTAACAGTTGATTCATAGTGCAACTGCGAGGTTTCCCTCCTGCTACACCTTTCAAACTTTTACTGTCAATTTCCGTTTCGGCGCTGAATGACCTCATTAGTCCCAGTGCATGGCCTTTGGCCTAAATTCCGTATTCTTTTCAATTCTTGCTCCTTTATTTTTCTTTTTACTTTAGCTGATCAGAGGAGTAATTCGTAAAATCTAAAAATAAAGAGAACGGAATATGTTAACCGCAATCAGGATATGTATCCAGGATTTTTGTTTGTTTGTTATGGAATGCGAGCTGTTTGCGAAAGAAAGCTCTGGATCAGTAGTTCTCAATCGGGGGGAATTCCCCCCCTGGGGGGGAATTTCATTGTGGAGGGGGGAGGAATTGTGACCACAGATTGGGCAGGCTCAAACTGGCTCTAGGACCTCACAATCGCTATTAAATGTGTAAAACTACACTATAAAATTAATCTGTGCATGTAAAGGTTAGTTATTATTTGGAATGCAACTTTTGAGGGAGACAATTTTGGAAAAGGGGGGGGGGGCGGAAATGACATGCTGACATATGGCGAAAGGGTGCATGGGCCGAAAAATGTTGAGAACCACTCTAGACCATTTCGGTAGCGATGCTAGTCACTGCTATAACATTTAAAAAAGCATAATTTATAGAAAGTATTTAGGCAGCATTGATGCTCGCGTTGGTGGACGTATATTGAACATATAGAGTTCATCATTAATGGGTTTCATTTCATTTGCCTTATGAAATTCAGGCTGTCATGCCAAGCACTTGGGCATTTGTGTCCTTTTAGCGCGTAAAGACAGTAAAGAAAGGGAGTTCGAGTGGTTGGACAGCAAGATCAAGCGATCCAGAAAATGAAGGAGATGAAGTACAAGGATCTAAAGTTGGAACTGGGAGAAACCCCCATTTTTGCGCTAAGACGTAACACTTAGAGAGGTTGGACAGCAAGATATAGGAAAGGAAGCGAGGATGGAGGTGAAGTAAAAGTCTAAACAGTGGGTGCAGCTAGGGGCCGAAGGGACGCTGCAAACGCCCTTTAATAATTCGCACAATGCACAACGTGAGGTGCACTGACGGCACTTCCCTCCTGCGGGGGGGAGCATTGGTAGGTAAAGAAGTCTCCATGGGAATACAGAAGTGCTTTTTATTGTGTCTCTCCGCTCCCCTTCTCGTTGCCCGCGTGTCTTCTCTTCGGAAGTTATCGATTATCGATGATCGGTTGCGAAGAGAATAAGGGTTACCCTTTTTTTTTTCAGTAGCCTTCAGCCTTCTCTTTTTTCGTGCCTACTGTTTTTTTTAAGCTGTGGTTTTCCAGACGAAGGTTCCGTATCTTTCGTGATGGAGGGTTGATTGCAAGGATGTCATACCATCTATGTTCAAATGATGTATATGTTCTGTGTAGGGGAAACTTTTCCCAGGCAGTTAATATGTTGGTGTATTTTGTATTTTTTGTGATGTCATTTTTTCGAAGATATTAATCTTTTCAATTATATATATTATTATATATACATATATATATATGCATGTATATATATACAGTATACGAGTATATATACATACATACACGTACATACATACATATACATATATACACATACATACACGTACATACATACATACATACATATACATATATATACATACATACATATATATACAGTGTATATATATATACACATATACATACTGTATATGCATGCCTTATAAATACTCTTGTCACATTTCATTTGTCCATATCTCACCCGTGAACCGGGATACAGAAGTATCCGTCTCAGTTCTCATCCAAGTAAGTGAGGGTATTCCAACTCTTCTTGTTTCCAACAGGAGTCAAGCTGACGCTGTCACTTACTGTTCTCCCTGGGGTTGTACTTAAGGGATGTCCAAGCCATCTCCGCCTCCCTTTCGTAAGTATTTCATTTATATTTGGAACTTTAGTTTTTTCTTGATGGTATTATTCCTCATTCCTCATTCTGATCTGACGTATGACTCCTAATAGTCTTCTTAAAGCGGTTTTTTTTTTGTTCTGCCATCTGACTCCCTATATTTTTCGTAAAGCGTTATTATAGTTTTCTGTAAAAGAAAACTATTGAGATGGCTATTTGTGTGTCCGTCCGGACTTTGTCTGTCCGCCCTCAGATCTTAAAAACTACGCAGGCTAGAGGGCTGCAAATTGGTATGTTGATCATCCACCCTCCAGTCATCAAACGTACCAAATTGCAGCCCTCTAGGCTTAGTATTTTTTTTTTATTTAAGGTAAAAGTTAGCTATAATCGTGCGTCTGGCACCGCAATAGGTGCCAACAACACAGGCCACCACCGGGCCGTGACTGAAAGTTTCATGGGCCGCGGCTGAGAGTTTCATGGGCCGTGGCTGAGAGTTTCATACATCATTATACGCTGTACAGAAAACTCGATTGCGCCGGAGAAACTTCGGCGGATTTTTTACTTGTTTTCTAATATGTTAGATAGTTTCACTGTCACACCATTGTTCATGCCCTTTCTTCAATGTTGATCTGACAAGACTCACATATAATCTTGCTTTCAGTTGTCTGATTTACATTTTCCCTTCATTCACTAAACTCTAACTAAAGAGGACATCTTGAATACCATTGCTTTTAAATGTTTGAAAGACTTAAACTCATTAAACTCTCGCTCCTTCTAGTTTTTCTTTTGTTTCTTTGCACTTACCGCCCTCATGATTTCTGGATGTCCTACATTTATCTGAAGTCACATATTTCTTGATATATGATGCATTCTGTTAAGCAAGCTTCGTAGTTATTGCGGTGTTCTGTTGAAGAAAACCAAAAGAGCAACATCTGCATTACTTAAGTATGTCAACTTTCTGTCATTACTCTAATCTAAACCTTCTATTCAATATCCAAACAATATTTTCATTATAAAATGTTAGTTCATGAAAAGTTTCTAATGTTTTTGCCATCGTTAAGGGAATAACAAAGTGGAATAAGACCTACCACAATATTGGTCTGCGGACGCCTTCAAATGCGTTTTCGTAATTGACAAAGTCCATCAGAAAGGAATTTTTAAATTTCATAACTGCACCACAATATGCATTGAAACCAGAATATTTGCTTTGCATATCTCCTGCCTTGATCAAAACCTGTTTGTTCATCTACATTTTCACATTTTCTTTCTCTTGTTGAGGATGACCTTGCTAAATATTTTCATCACTGCTGACGTAAGTTAAATGCCTCTGTAGTTATCGCGACCAATCAAATAGATTAAGATCAAAGGACTTGTGCAACTGAGGCTTCCGTATGAATAGATTCGGAATCAGCTTCTGCTTTCCAAACGCATTCACAATTGAGTCTTTTTTTTTTCCCGGTGGACGTCCCTTAGTTCTTGACTAGGTAGTCTTACAAAAGACAGTGTAGTTGGAGGCAATTGCAAAGCAAAGTAACTTCCTCCTGGATACAGAAAAATAAACAATGTATATATATATGTATGTATATGTATGTATGTATGTATGTATGTAGTTTCGAGCACTTATAACTTGTTACCGAAGGAGGTTTTACCCTCTGCTTCCAAATACTCCTTTATGGAATAAAGAACTCAAAAGTTCCCATAATAGGGACTGTGTTTTTGGATATGATTTTATTATGGAGGTAAAAGTTAAACTATGCTAGGCCTTGTGAGGAATTGGCTCAAAGCAGATTCAGAGCCACTGGTGGCTGTTTCAATAACTGCCATCCATGTTGTGTGGACCAGGACATTCTGAAGCAACAGAATTTTGTAGGGATTTTTCATGTGTCACAGTTTAGACACACAGTACTCCCATTGTTGGTTGGCACTTCCAAGCACTCCATTATGATAGCTGTCTCAGAGTCCCAAAATACAAAGCAATCTCCAACACTTAACTGGAATTTTTGGGAGGTGGAAAATCAAATTAATTTCCAGTGCTTGCTTTTAATATTTCATCCCGATTCAAAGTGGTGAACACCTTAGCGCATCCTGGGGTACTGGTTTCCCTGTAGAAATTGTGTGGATTTGCCCAGAAACGAATCGCAGTTGCCTACTGTAGAGAATTTCAATTCTGATTAGTCTTTTTCAAGCTGTCAACATACTTAGTAATCACCTTGCTGATGGCTTGATTGATGTCATTCAAAATAGTGTACGCTGGACTAGTCCTTATGCCTGTGTTCGCAGCTATCTCTTAGTTGTGCAAAGCAATGTGATGTATGGCGAAATCTTCGTCGGAAGTTGATATTTTGGAATCTTGGTAGGAGGTTATCTCTGCTATTCCTGCCCAGTTTGAATTTAGCATATTCCTACTCAGTTTGAATTTAGCATATTCCTCCCCAGTGTGAATTTAGCATATTCCATTCCAGCTTGAATTTAGCATATTCCTGCACAGTTTGAATTTAGCATATTCCATCCCAGTTTGAATTTAGCATATTCCTGCCCATGTTGAATTTAGCATATTTCATCCCAGTTTGAATTTAGCATATTCCTCCTGCCCATATTGAATTTATCATATTCCATCCCAGTTTGAATTTAGCATATTCCATCCAAGATTGAATTTAGCATATTCCTGCACAGTTTGAATTTAGCATATGCCATCCCAGTTTGAATTTAGCATATTCCTGCCCATGTTGAATTTAACATATTCCATCCCAGTTTGAATTTAGCATATTCCTGTCCAGATTGAATTTAGCATATTCTGCACCAGTTTAAATGTAGCATATTCCTGCCCATGTTGAATTTAGCATATTCCTGCCCAGATTGAATTCAGGATATGCCATCCCAGTTTGAATTTAGCATATTCCTGCCCATGTTGAATTAAGCACATTCCATCCCAGTCTGAATTAGCATATTCCATTCCAGATTGAAATTAGCATATTTTATCACAGTTTAAATGTAGCATATTCCTGCCCATGTTGAATTTAGCATATTCCTGCCCAGATTGAATTCAGGATATGCCATCCCAATTTGAATTTAGCATATTCCTGCCCATGTTGAATTAAGCACATTCCATCCCAGTCTGAATTAGCATATTCCATTCCAGATTGAAATTAGCATATTTTATCCCAGTTTAAATGTAGCATATTCCTGCCCATGTTGAATTTAGCATATTCCATACCAATTTGAATTTAGTATATTCCTGCCCAGTTTAAATTTAGCATATTCCTGCCCATGTTGAATTTAGCATATTCCATACCAATTTGAATTTAGCATATTCCTGCCCAGTTTAAATTTAGCATATTCCATCCCCGATTGAATTTAGCATATTTCATCCCAGTTTAAATTTAGCATATTCCATCCGTTTGAATTTAGCATATTCCATCACAGATTGAATTCCGGATATTTCATCCTAGTTTGAATTTAGCATGTTTCTACTCATGTTGAACTTAGCATATTCCATCCCAGTTTGAATGATCTTACTCCATTCCAGATTGAAAATATAATATTTCATCCTAGTTTAAATTCAGCATATTCCTGCCCGTGTTGAATTTAGCAAGTTTCATACCAGTTTTAATTTAGCATATTCCTGCCCAGTTTGAATGTAGCATATTCCATCCCAGTTTGAGTTTAGCATATTCCATCCCAGTTTGAATGTAGCATATTCCATCCCAGTTTGAGTTTAGCATATACCATCCCAGTTTGAATTTAGCATATTCCATCCCAGTTTGAATTTAACATATTCCTGCCCATGTTGAATTTAGCATACTCCATCCCAGTTTGAATTTAGCATATTCCTGCCCAGTTTGAATTAGGGTGTTTCTGCCCAGTTTGAATTTAGCATGTTCCTGCTCAGTTTGAATTTAGTATATTCTATCCCAGTTTGAATTTAGCGATTCCCGCCCATATTGAATTTAGCATATTCCATTCCAGTTTGAATTTATCATATTCCATCCCAGTTTGAATTAAGCATATTCCATCCCAGTTTGATTTAGCATATTCCATCCCAGCTTAAATTCAGAATATTCCATCCCAGCTTAAATTTAGAATATTCCATCCCAGTTTAAATTTAGCATATTCCATCCCAGTTTGAATTTAGAATATTCCATTCCAGCTTGAATTTAGCATATTCCATACCAGTGTGAATTTAGCATACTCCTGCCCAGTTTGAATTTAGCATATTCCATCCCAGTTTGAATTTACTATATTCCATCCCAGTTTGAATTTAGCATATTTCATCCCAGTTTGAATTTAGCATATTCCATCCCAGTTTGAATTTAGTATATTCCATCCTAGTTTTAATTTAACATATTTCTACCCATGTTGAACTTAGCATATTTCATCCCAGTTTGAATTATCTTATTCCATCCCAGATTGAATTTATCATATTTCATCCCAGTTTAAATTTAGCATATTCATGCCCATGTTGAATTTAGCATGTTTCATACCAGTTTGAATTTAGCATATTCATGCCCAGTTTGAATTTAGCATATTTCATCCCAGTTTGAGTTATCATATTCCATCCCAGTTTGAATTTAGCATATTCCATCCCAGTTTGAATTTAGCATATTCCTGCCCATGTTGAATTTAGCATATTCCTGCCCAGTTTGAATTTAGCATATTCCTGCTAAGTTTGAATTAGCATATACCATCCAAGTTTAAATTTAGCATACTCCTGCCCAGTTTAAATTTAGTATATTCCTGCCCAGATTGAATTTAGTATATTCCATCCCAGTTTGAATTTAGCATATTCCATCCCAGGTTGAATTTAGCATATTCCATCCCAGTTTGAATTTAGCATATTCCATCCCAGTTTGAATTTAGCATATTCCTGCCCAGTTTGAATTTAGCATATTCCTGCCAAGTTTGAATTAGCATATACCATCCAAGTTTAAATTTAGCATATTCCTGCCCAGTTGAATTAACATGTTCCTGCCCAGATTGAATTTAGTATATTCCATCCCAGTTTGAATTTAGCGTATTACTGCCCAGATTGAATTTAACATATTCCATCTCAGTATTCCATCCCAGTTTAAGCTTAACATATTACATCCCAGTTTGAATTTAGCATATTCCATCCCAGTTTAGATTTAGCATATTCCATCCCAGTTTAAATTTAGCATATTCCCAGTGTAAATTTAGCACATTCCCTGTTTAAATTTAGCAACGTAACGAAGCCCAGCAATTTTGTTTTATATAGCCCTGTTATTATTCGTCTTTCTGGGCGGAGATTGCCAACTTTCTGAATGGCCTAAGCATACATACATGCATACATACATACTTACAGTCTCATTAAACAAACCGACATGCATAAGGTTTCATTAAACAGACGTACATAAATACAGCCTCATTAATAATTCATGGATTTGCATTAAGTTTTCCGCTCGCAGGCTCAATTCAGTGCATTGATACATACATTACTTCGTACAATATTAGGGTCAGAGAATTTGCATCGCCTACACTGTCATACAGTGTTCCGACCCGTCATGCGGAAACCTCCGTTAAAAACTGTTTTGTTAACACCAGAAACACGAAGGTTCCCTTTTCCCAATATTAGATAAAAACTAAAATATTCCTTTGTTTCAACCTTTGTTTTTTTTTGGCGATATTTGCTTTTTGCGTTATTTGTTTTCATAGGTTTCATATATGTAATTTTAGATGAGGATTTGAAGCTACTTTACAAAGTTTCCTGATGCAGTGATGTTTGTCTGATGTTGGCAGATGTGTTGTCTCCGCAAAGTTGATTTATTTATTATGCCCAGCTGGTGCGTGCATGTTATTTAAATGCTCGTCCATGTTTTCGGCGTGTTTTTGTTTTTCTTTCGTTTTAATTGATGTTCAAAGCGATCACTTATTGTCGTAAACAGGAATTTTTTATTTGTTAAAGTTCTCTATAGGTAGAGGGTTCGTATTTGTTACTTTGACAGGTAATATTGACGTCTGCTAATTAATTAATGTTTAGATCAATTAGTTTATTTTGCTGTCAGTTCCGGTGGCATTCGTCTGTTGTAACAGTTGTTTTTATTTTATGCGCCTGTTTGCATAGAAAAATATTGTGAGGATTTTTCTTTTTTTTTCCTGCATGGCTTACTGCTCGTTTCCGGGGCTATTTCATTTTGAACTTCCGGGCCGAGAGAGAGGGAAGATACGGTATTTTGGGGCTTCAGATACTATAGCTGGTTGTTTCCCGACTTGTGGGTCGCAGTTAGGAAGATAAACGAGAGAGAAAAAAGATTAGCAGATATAAGGAGTTGGCATCTCGTCAAAAATATATGCCAACATTTTTTAATTAACCAGGGGTTCCGAAGTCATGTTTTCTTCGCCTCAGTCTTTTATTACGTTGCAGACAGCAGTTGTATTGTAGTAAATCGGAGGATCTTTTCATTAACTTGAAATCATAATTTGTGAAAGTGTCAAGACATCTTTTTAGGTATGATAATCCCGAGGTTTAGCTAAAGCTCCTGTGTACTTAAGAAAGCCGAAATTGGGATTGCTTCCACTGTAAATAATTATCCTTTTATCGGGCTGAAACTATTCATTAGATATTCTCTCTCTCTCTCTCTCTCTCTCTCTCTCTCTCTCTCTCTCTCTCTCTCTCTCTCTCTCTCTCTCTCTCTCTCTCAGGTATTTTTAAAAATTTTGTTCACATGTTTTCATGGTAAGCTACCTCCTGTGTTTAATATGTCGGTTGTAATTCTTCAGTGAAACACTTTTTTTTTTGTATAGATTAATTATACAAAGCATCCGAAGTACGAAAAATCCGCAATGAAAAAATAAAAAAAATCTCTAAGAGTTTTCTTAAAACAATGTTATTCACGTCTTTCATCTAACACGTGGAAATGTGATGTAGCTGTTGAATGTGAATAAGAGAGTAGAAGGAAAAGAGAGATTGCGATGATGAAAGGCAGATGCAAATTAAGGAATGTTGGAGAGATATGAAATATCGATTTTATTTTTTGAAATTTAAGCTGTCAAGCCAAGCACTGGGCCACTTTCGGCCATTCAGCGCTCAAGACAGTGAAAAGCTGGAGTAAGAGTGGTTGGACAGCAAGATAAAGCGATCCCAAAAATCAGAAAAGGTGGAATTGGGATGAAAACCCCACAGTTGCTCTAGGAAGTAAAAGTTAGAGAGGTTCGACAGCAAGACTTTTAAAGAAAGGAGGCGGAAATGGAGATAAAGAAAAAGGCTAAAAAGTAAATGCAGTCAGGGGCCGAGTGGGCGCCGCAGACACCCTTCAGTGATGCCTACAGTGCACCACGTGAGGTGCACCGTCGGCGCTACCATCCCAAGGAGAATATGAAATGCCGAGTTAAGAATTAAGTTGCGGTCAAAAGGTGAGCAGAGGTGAAACGATGGATGAGAGTGGTATGAGATTAGAGACGAGAATAGTGCGAGTTGTTTACCTCTCTCTCTCTCTCTCTCTCTCTCTCTCTCTCTCTCTCTCTCTCTCTCTCTCTCCAGCTAGTTCATCAGTTAAGTAGGCTCCATAAACTTCTGGCTTCTTTTATGGCTGTATGTTGGATGTTTGTCATAGGGGCAAAAGTTAGCTTAAAATATAACTTGATTATCACACTGGTTTGTGTGCAACAGACTGTTCACCTGAAAGTTAGTTCAGTCTCTCATTCCCCCCCCCCCCTCACTCTCTCTCTCTCTCTCTCTCTCTCTCTCTCTCTCTCTCTCTCTCTCTCTCTCTCTCTCTCTCTCTCTTTTAATATAGAACCGTCGTCTGGGTTTTTTTCATAATGAAACGAGCAATATTCGTCATTCCTGATAATCTTGATTCTCTCTAAAAGATTGTCGCGTTAATTTCCATATTGCGCATCACTTATTTCTTTCCTTTTTTAATGTAGAAGCCTGCCTCTCTCTCTCTCTCTCTCTCTCTCTCTCTCTCTCTCTCCTCCTCTCTCTCTCTCTCTCTCTCTCTCTCTCTCTCTCTCTCTCTCTCATTTAACTCTGTAACAAGAACAGAATTAACACTTTTTGAAAGTGTACGTAACGTGCTCGAACGATCTTTCTTCAGGAAAAAGGCGTATGAAGATTCGACCCATGATAACATCTGCATCCTTTTTTTCTCCTCCCTCTCTCTCTCCCTCTCTCTCTCTCTCATCGTTTTCCGAAGTTCACCCACCCGAATCTCACTCATTCTCACCAAGCAATTGAATGGACTATTTAAAGAAACGCAATAGTTTCTACAAAAATAGGTTTATTATTCAAATAACCCAACAAGAAATGAATAAAACAAAGCAAAGATTAAAATGCATAATAAATGAATTATCGAGTCAGATAACTAAACTCTGAACTGCAAAACACTTCTGATTAAAGAAGTCTCACTATGGCTAATAGCCTGAAAATATCCAAACTCACACATACTCCCCAAATCAATAACTAAAGTCATGTAAAAAAAAAAACAGTCTACCACATGTTATTCGAACCAGTCCACACTGTCCACTAGAAGGGACTAATTTGCACTCTGGAAACCTCGAGTGAAAAAGGTCAGCATTTACTAAGTTAACTGAGCTACCAGAATCAATGAAAATAAAAATTTCATTGCCATTAGAGAATCCACGTACAATCGGCCTAGGTTCTAGTGACTCTAAGACCTGATTAGTCATTATCCTGTGTCCGTTTTCGAACTTATCTTGTGAAAATTCTGCTGTTCCTTTGTGTATCTAGAACTTGCATCATGTGGAATTCTCCTGTCATATCTAGAAAAACCTCCCCGTGACTTCCCTGAATATTCTCTATTCTTCGTGGCTGGGCAAAATCTCCATCCATGATCTGAAGATTTGCAAACTGAACAATATCTCACTCTGCAATTTGATTTACTATGTCCTATTTTATCACAATTAAAACAACGTATCGTTGTGACTGATCTCTCTGGAATTTTCTTCGATTCTACTCGTGCACATGTCTTCGCTGTTGCATCATTTCCCGAATGCGAGCGACTATCATTATTCTGTGGTTTGGAAACCGCAGCTGACATCTTTGCACCTCCCTGTACAAAACTACTGTCCAGTGTCGGGCATTTTGCTAGATTTTTGTTAATCTGTGCAAACAAAAAGGATTCGTCTGTATCCTGATCAATTCTCTTATCAAAACTATCTACAATTACATCTGGGACCGACGTTAAAAGGCAAGCAAAGTGTAACAATCTTTCAAAATTATCTAAAGAGATATTATTTCCAGTTACCCATGGAGAGCCTATTATAGATTTCTTTAACTCAACTACTGCATCAAATAAATTCGCACTGTATGTGACTAGTGAATCATTGCCCTTCTTTATTTTGAGAAACTCTCGCAAATTCCGAACTGCACATTCACGTTGAACTCCGCCATAAGTAGCTCGTAGAAATTTCTGCAGTTCATTCCAAGTTTTACACCTTCTGAACCCGAAACTGCGTGCTCGTTTCCCAATATCTCCTTTATCTAAATCCAGAAATGATTTAGCCTCTGTTAAAGCTTCAGTGCCATTTGTAATTTTCTTGGAATTCAGATAATTGTTCACTGACTCAATGAAAGTTTCTATATTTTGGGTTGGCTTCCCATCAACTAACCCTTTAAAATTACTAATTCCCGCGCTAATGCTCGTCACTTTATGCACCACAACTGATTGGGATGTGCTTGCTGCATCGTCCGGCATTTTGTGAGTGATCACACGCCCTGAGCGTAACAACATAAAAAAGAAACCAAAAAGAACACTAGAGAAAGGTAAAAGTTACCCCCTCTAAAAGAAGAACAGAAAACGGAGTTCTGCGCAACTTACGAGAATGGGGTACTTACCAATTTGAAACAGAAAACGGAGCACCTATCTCTCTACTTCTAACCTGTGACGTCACCCACTCGAAGACTAAGCAAAAAAAAAAAAACACCCAACGCGTTTCTTGTTGAATCATCACTTTGCGTAATTAACTCACAATCGCCACTATTCACACTTATTTGGGTATTTTGTTAACCCCAAAATTGCTCTAGAGATCATCCAGATCTATTTCACAACTCCCCACTCCCAATACTCGAATAGAGACGGAAAAAAAAAGATTCCCCGTATTTCACACGTAATCACGACCCCCTATGAAACTCGATCTCTTAAGACTGAGTGGTCACACATCCCGCTCACGGCCCAGTCGCTTTTGGGTATCAACGTTACCAATTAGTCTATTAGTAATCTCCCTCTTTCGCTATCATTAAAGACATTAAAATTCATAAGGTACCGCTGCCACCATTTAATCCAGCGAACCGTAATCGCTTGAGGACTTCTTTTAACACCTTTAGATGTTCTTCAATTGTATCTGTGCATATGAGAATGTCATCCATGTACACAAACACCGACTTTCCTAACAAGCCATGAAGTACTGTGTTAACCAGTCTAGTAAATGTTATTGGGGACCCTTGTAATCCAAAAGGCATCCTATTGAACTCGTAATGTCCCTTTGGTACCGAAAATGCTGTATATTTACGGCTACTCTCACAAAGGGGAATCTGTAAAAACCCTTGCATAAGATCTATAGATGAATATATATTCTTGCCACCGATCTCAACAAACAAATCAGGCAAACAAGCTACCGGATATCTATCTGGGCATGTTTTTTCATTCAATTTACGAAAATCTACACAAACTCTGATACTACAGTCTTTCTTAGGAACTGCAAGCAAAGGAAAATTAAACGGAGAATTGGACGGTCTAATAATGCCTTCCGACTCCCACCTCTGAACTTCTTTTTCTACTTCTTCTCTGATCTTAAAAGGAATTCGATATGCTGGAATATATATGGGATTTGTACCCTTTTCTAGGCGGATTGAATGTTCTAAAACATCTGTAACTCCTAATTTATCTCCCTTCAAAGCAATGATATCTAGATATTCTTTCAACACTTTCTGTACTTTATCTGAATACTCAGGATAATCAACTTTAGCTAAGTGTTCATGTAGAACCTGACTTCGGAACTGTTGCTCCTCGTTAGGAAACATATTCCCGTCTCCACAAAAACTCACTAATTTATGCTCTTCATTAAACTCTTCAAAATCAATTACATAAGTATCCTTGTGATATTTTTTCACTGAGTCTTGATAGCTAACTAATTCTACTGAAGTCACGCCTGCGACTGAAATTTCATTCACTGACACCGTACTCACAACGTCTTTGAATTTCTCGGTTCCCTCAACAACGCACACTTGAGAAGGAAACTTTTTCTCTTTCAGCGACACTTTAACCAATGTAGGAACTCGCGGTTGCAATTCAATATCTTCCAACAAAAATCCTTTGAAAGATCTTTGCGGAATATCTTCACTCTCTAATGACTGTGTTACACATGTCTCCGACTGTGTCTTAGGTTTCTCACAAGTTTTTTCCCTGTGTATATATGGAACAAAACAACCTGACTCACCTATTGTAATCCCCTGAATTCCCGTAAGAATGTTGATGTTATGTCGCATACAAGAAGGGTGTCCTAGCAAAACCATTTCACCTAAGGCTAATCCTTCTATGACCAAAAATGATTCTACTATTGTCTTTCCACCGATACAAAGCGTAAGAAATGACGAACCTAAAATATTCAGTTTCCTCGCTTGTACATCACACACTGTCTCACTAACCAAAGCACAACTCGTCTTATAATCAACTCCCGAACCTTGATATTGATCTCCCAAAATGAACATGGTCTCTAATCCATCCCATGTCACTACTGAGTCTCCCAAAACACCCGAAAAAGGTCTAATAACAAAAAGGTTTCATGTTACTGAACCAAACAAAACTACTAATGCAAAAGTCAAACACTCACAATGTGAATTAATTCCAAGTGTGTATCTCAGAATAATCACAGTCAACTCACTATTAAGCACAACAACTCTACGGAACTCACTCATAAAAAAAACTATCCAACAGAAAAAAAAATACTCGAGAATCTTATCCAACACTAAAAGGTATCATATCTCGTAAAAGACATGAAAGTTCTACTCCGGTTAGCAATTATTTCGTAACACCTAACTAACTCTCAACAAAATAGCAATTGACGTAATGGCAATCGCTCCCATGATCATAACAACTACAATTACTCACAATACAGCTCCCTTCATTTAAAAAAAAAAAAAACGAAAAAAAATCCAAATACTCAGATACGATCTCCCAACCCGAAAAAAAAGATCAGACTTGTTCGGTCCGATATACTAAGTACCTCCCCCCAAAAAAATCCTAAACAACACACATATTGCGTCAGATGACAAAACACATCATAACACAATAACACACTAACACACGGGTCAAATCTCGTATGAAATTAGCCCATGTCTCAATTCCCAAAATCATTCGAAAACAAATGATTAAGAACTTCAACATCCAAAATGAACAAGAGAGAAAAAAAAAATATCATATATATACAAATATCAACCCATTTATCCCTCTAACTATATACAAACGTTCCACTACATGACTATATACAAATGTTCCATTACATCCCAACTTTCTTCAACTTCGAAATATGGGTCAATTTCGTCACTCCAGTGTTTACATCTTTAACTACAAATCTATTTCCTCTTTTGATCTCTACAATCTCAAAAGGTCCGTGGAACTTCGGACTTAATTTATAATTCAGATCATTCCGAACATTCACTTTAACAAACACTCTATCACCCATCGAAAAAGCTACTCCCCATAAAAAAAATTCCATCCAAACACTAAACGGGCGTCTATTTTCTTCATAAAATTAACGACCCAATATTCATCTTGGTTCTCTCTCTACAATACTGTCATGTTAATTCCTCAATGCCCATTATTTATGTCTTTCCTTTTAGTTTTCCGTAAAAGAAAATTATTGTGATGGCTTTATCTGTCCGTTTGCACTTATTCTGTCCGCCCTAAGATCTTAAATACTTCTGAGGCTACGGGGCTGCAAATTGGTATGTTGATCATCCACCCTCCAATCATCAAGCATACCAAATTGTAGCCCTCTGGCGTCAGTAGCTTTTACTTTATTTAAGGCTAAAGTTAGCCATAATCGTACTTCTGGCACCGCTATAGGTACCAACAACACAGGCCACCACCGGACCGTGGCTGAGTTCCATGGGCCGCGGCTGTACAGAAAACTCGATTGCGCCGAGGAAACCTCGGCGCATTTTTACTTGCTGAATGTACAGGCCGACGCAACTGTCAATGTCATGTCCTTGCCCAGTCTGGGCCTAATGGAATGAACGACTCTCGAAAAAGCAGGAAACTTGAAGCGTTTTACATATAAAACTTGGAAAAAATCTAAGTGGCGACTGAGTCACTGATTTTGTCGAATACCTTTGATGTTTATTTGTTAGTGCAGCTGTTAGCAGTCATTCCAGTTTATAGTAGACATATCTAATTAGCAATGACATTGAGCAGAATGTGGGTGAATTTATTTTTTTATGTATTTATTTTTATATTTATGCAGTTTTTAGCAACACAGTTATGGTGTTTGTCCAGTGCATTTAAGTGGTAGAAAAAAAACCTTTTTTTTGTTTGAATCGTTCTTCCTAACTTGTAGAATTTATATAGACGAACTGATTGATAAAAGTAGATCTTTAAGATGTTGTGCACTTCATAGCTCTGTGGAGTTTACAGTGTTATATATATATATATATATATATATATATATATATATATATATATATATATATATATATATATATATATATATATATATATATAAACTTATAAATACACTGATTTACTGTAAACTCTACAATGCTGTGATTTGCAAACTACAAAAATTCTATTGTTATCAGTTAGTATATAGTAAATATATATATATATATATATATATATATATATATATATATATATATATATATATATATATATATATATATATACATACATATATATATAGTATATATCCATGAAGTTATTAAAGCACATTTCGTTCGTCATCCATAGAATTTACATGTATGAATTATCGACTTGATAAACATCACCACACTTTTTATTTACTAACCTCCCCAAACATGGTCGGGTTTTTTGCACGTTAATAAAGGAATAATAAAAAAAACGAATATTTTGGAGTCAGCTACCAAACCCTATGTAAAATACTCTTACATAACAGTTAAGTGTGTTCATTTTCTCTTCTGAAACCCTCCCAAACGTGAATCCATCTACTTTTTAACTTCCCGAGTCAAAATTTCTAATTGGCATTCCCTTTGCGTAGTTTTGCAAGTCTTTATTTAGCCCAGTGTTTAGTGTTTCTTGCTCTGATGCCTAACTTTGTCAAAAGCATTCTTGATCACGCACCAGGAAGTACAGCGTAATGCCATTAAGGCGAAACTTGATGATCATTCTTTTGTCCTGAACGACACGTATTGTTTCTCACAGACATTTGCTGATATGAAAGTTAGTGATTAGATTGGTCTCTCGGTAAGTTTCTCTGGAAAGGAACAATTACTTATCCAGAGAAAGTTCCATGAAGAAGGAATTATGGGTCTAAATCCGTCGTCAGTTTGTTGAATTAAGTCGAGGTATTGTCTGAGAAATTAGAGTTGTGATGAACTTCTCGTCAACAAGAAAGATGGCTATTGTTGTTGTGGTGGTGTTCGTTTCAAATCAAGTTAGCATCATGCCAGCACGGGCTCTTGGTTCTTGAGCAGCGTGTGAGCACTGAGGTTTTCTCAGCACGCAAGTACAGATTTTACTTCAACAAAAGTCTTAAGTAAATCAGCGCGCACGCGCACTGTAACTTACAGACCAGCAGTCCTGACAAAAGAGAAGAGGCGTGGGCAAGGGACCGGGGGCATTTATGGGGCATGTATGGGTTATAGTTGGGACATCTATGGGGCATAGGGGCATGTATGGGGTATAGGGGCATGTGTGGGGCATACGGGCATGTATGTGACATCTATGGGATATGTATGGGGCATCATCTATGAGGCATTTATGGGGCATGCATGGGGCATAGGGGCATGTATCGGCCAACTGTGGGGCATCTATGAGGCATTTATGGGGCATGTATGGGGCATAGGGGCATGTATCGGCCGCCTTTGGGGCATCTATGGGGGCCATGTATGGGGCTCTATGAGGCATGTATGGCGCATCTGTGGGGCATATATAGGGTATGGGCGGCTGTGAATCGTCGTTGGTGGGGGGGGGGGGCGTCCTGTGGCGGGAGGAATGGCCGAGCAAGAAGAGATATGAAAAGCCAGGCCTTTCGAGAGATAATGGGGAGAGGGAATGAGCTAATCCAAAAAATCATGGCGAATTACCCCTTCACAAAGGGCTCCTCCTGACTCCCCTCGCGCCCTTCAAAACGCTTCCCCTCATTCACGCACAGCCCCTCCCCATCTGGAGCCCATCAGCTCGCGATCAACCCACCCCGTCGTCCACCCGCTCCCTTTTATTCCTTAATTTATCTAACACCTCCCAAGGGTGGTACAAATTCGCTTCTCTCTGTCGGCCTCGTCTGTCTCGTCCCTTCTCTGCCCCTCGGTCGCTCTGTGTTCCTCCCCCTCTTTCCCTAGTCCTCTCTTCTTTTCGCGCTCTTTCCTTTCTTCTTTTACCTACCTCTTCTCATCTGTCTCCTCCCATGCACTCATTCTCTGTCATATAGTGACTTTGTCCTCATAGAATAGAACGGAAGGAAATATAGATCTTAGACCTACTCTAGGCCTAGAGTGACTTTGTCCTCATAGAATAGAACGGAAGGAAATATAGATCTTAGACCTACTCTAGGCCTAGAGTGACTTTGTCCTCATAGAATAGAACGGAAGGACAGTGTATGGGGAAATATAGGTCTTAGATCTACTCTAGGCCTAGGCATTCTCAGCCTATAATACAAAGGCCTTCCCGCCAATGGCAGTCGTTCGATATGTACAATCTTCTAGTCACAGGAGTTTGTCGTCACCCTACATTGCCTATATGTCACTATTGACCGTAGTGTTTGCAGTCAACCTGCAGCATTTAACTATATAGGCTAATGGGTTTTCAGTTATGCTGCATTGTGCTCCATATTGATGTCAGGGTTTGAAGTTAACCCACATTAGTTTGTATGTCACCTTTGATGTCAATATGTACTGCCTGCGCTTCATATTAATCGCAGGGATTGGGTTCGGCCTTGTATTGTCTGATGTTAGCTTTACTAGATTTTACGGTCCATTAACTAATAAGTTTTGAGGTCAACCATAATTGCCAATATATTCAATTGAACACAGTTTAATTTATTCTTCATTCACCCGATATTGACGATAGTGCTTTGCATTAGCCTGCAATGCCTATACTCCAAATTGAATATAGAGTCTGAGGTTAAGTACTGCGAGTAAAACAATGAATGTAACAAAGAGAGCCAGTTTGATTCTGAGCATGCGCAGAACACATGGGTATGTGGGTATGTATCAGCGAGAAGGGATGGCTGGGTAGATGCGAAATGTGTTGTTTGTTGGGGTGGGTGGGTGGTGCGTTTCTGGATTGGGCAATTCCATTCACTGTTAAGCGTTGTTACGTAAGCAAAGCCGGCCTATTGTTACGCGCTTCGGTGGCCCCGCAGCTGTTGCGTATGTACGAGTGTGTGTGTGTGAGTGTGTGTGTGTGTATTTGTGTGTGTGCGTTTGTGTGCGAGCTCGAGAGTTTTGGGGAGGAGACGCCTAGACCTATATGAAAGAGCTTCGCACGCGGCAAATAATTGCGTTATCACACGTGAATATGTGTGCGCTAGCTCTCTCTCTCTCTCTCTCTCTCTTCCATGAAAGATTCCTTCCTTAGATATTGTCGGTTTAAAGTAAAACCATGAATTAATCTTGTATCTGAGCCTTCGTATATTTGAAAATACAGGCCAAACGGAATCACGGTATTACACTCAGACTGCCGAGAAATTGTTATAACGAACAAACCGCCACAGACATTCGTAATTAAGAATTCGACAGAATTAAAGCTCCCGGGATGAATTAGAGATAAATCGAAAGGTTACTGACGTCATAGATTAAACCGTCCTTATATAAGGCCAGCACATGCTCTCGCCTCAACTACTAAGGAACAGACTCCCTGAGGATGTCGTGCAATTGGAACTACTTCAGAAGTTCAAGCGAATATGCAATGCATTACTACTCTATTACAGTTCTTGTATTTTAGTGATTTACTTACATTTTTGCTATTTATTTACTAATTTGTTGATTTACTTTTTCTGTTTTAAAAGTGATCTGTTCTTTCTGTGTTTCTTATTACGTTCTGTTACTTTTTTCTAAAGAACAACGTATTCTTCGGAAGCCTGAATTTCGAGTCAATGGCCCCTTTGGTGGGTGTGTTCCATATGAGTAGGGTTCATCTTATGAATAATAATAATAATAATAATAATAATAATAATAATAATAATAATAATAATAACATGACAGTGACCCTGTTATTAGGTTTGTTACACAAATGGGGAAAATCTCTCTGAAATCCGTTGCCACAACTTTCTGGGTGTATGTCCATTGCTGAAAAGGCAACAGTCAAACATATACACATTGTATGAAAGATCACAGGATAGTTGAATTGTATCGTATGTTTCGTTTCAAAGTTCGTTTGAGAAAATTCAAGAAGATGAACAGATAAATATGCATAGAAATTCACAGAATTACAAACTTCCATTCACGGAGAAGATTACTTCGTTTCCCAAAGGAAACTGCGCCCGTATTTGAGTTGTGTTCGTAGGCGCTCAATGTACGCCTGCATCTAATTCTAATATTTATGCGTATATATAATGTAATTCCAATAGCACTTTTCACGTACATGGAAGGTTGTGGTTGTAGAGGGAAAGCAGTATTACAGCTGCTAATATGTTCCATCTTTTATAACAGTCGAATCAAGATTGGATCTTGTATGTGGGGAAAGTCTTCTTTTACCATACACTTCAAATATAGTTAGGTAATAATAATAATAATAATAATAATAATAATAATAATAATAATAATAATAATAATGTGAAGAAGAAGAAGAAGAAGAGAGAGAGAGAGAGAGAGAGAGTAAAATCAATAAAGAGAAAGTAGAAATGTAAACATACGTAAAAAAAATGAGTAAACGTAAAATAAAAAAAAAAAAAACATTACCGCATAACAGAAAAGTATGTTTGGGTGTTGACACTCACTCATTTTTTATCTCTCTCTCTCTCTCTCTCTCTCTCTCTCTCTCTCTCTCTCTCTCTCTCTCTCTCTCCCTCCTCCCCCCCTTCTTCTTCTTCTGCTTCTTCTTCTTCTTCTTCTCCACATTATTATTATTATTATTATTATTATTATTATTATTATTATTATTATTATTATCTTGCGAAGCTTTCTTAAAGATTCGTGAGTGCTAATGTTCAATAATGATAATAATCATCGTCATTATCATCATTTAAGTAAGCCCAACATTTTCAACGTCTGAATTTTTCAAATGGTACAAGAGCCACCATCGTTCGATTCCCCGACCGGCCAATGAAGAATTAGAGGAATTTATTTCTGGTGATAGAAATTCATTTCTCGTCACAATGTGGTTCGGATTCCACAATAAGCTGTAGGTCCCGTTGCTAGGTACCAATTGGTTATTAGCCACGTAAAATAAATCTAATCCTTCGGGCCAGCCCTCTCTAGGAGAGCTGTTAATCAGCTCCTCACTGGTCTGGTTAAACTAAGGTATACTCATTTTTTTAACAACACCTGAAAATCTATATTTGGTCCACCCCGTAGGGTTTAGTGCCGTCAGTGCACCTCACGCGGTGTACTGTAGGCATTACTGAAGGTTCATTGCAGCGTCCTTTCGGCCCCCAGCTGCAACTCCTTTCATTCCTTTTACTGTACCTCCACTCATATTCTCTTTCTTCCATCTTGCCATCCACCCTTTCCTAACAATTGTTTCATGGTGCAACTGCGGGTTTTCCTCCTGTTACACCTTTCAAACCTTTTTACTGTCACTTTCCGTTCCTTCGTTGAGTGACCTCATAGTTCCCAGCGCTTGGCCTTTGGCCTAAACTCTATATTCCATTATGTTCTATAATTGGTGCAATGACAAAGGAAGATAAGTGTTTATACTATGAAACAAGTAAAAAAATGCGCCGAAGTTTCTTCGGCGCAATCGAGTTTTCTGTACGGCCACTACTGCGTATAATCAAGGCCACCGAAAATAGGTCTAGCTTTCGGTGGTCTCGGTATAATGCTGTATGAGCCGCGGTCCATGAAACTTTAACCACGGCCAGGTGGTGGTGGCCTGTCCTATATAGTTGCCAGAGGCCCAGAAGGACTTTAACTTTAACTATGCAAAGCGTCGTGATCATTAATGACGCTCTCACGGCTTAAACAAAATGATAAAACAAATTCTTACCGAATCATTGTAACCGTGTGAGGAGTTCAGTGCCCTACAGAAAATAAAATGGTAAACGACGTAATAATTTTTCTGCAGTGATATTCGTATGACCATGAAAAATTATGAATCTGTACACAGTGCCTGCATTATTATTAAATATTAAAATTAATAGCATGAGTTAGTCGAAAATAAATTGCGCCCAAATATTTTTTTCGGAGATTTATGCTGCACTAATATTCTAAGTTATGCAACGCATAACTCAAAACGGGAGGAGTAGAATTATCATTATTAATACTGCGAGGAAGTTCGAAATAATGAAAAAAATAGCATCTAATTAGATACTTCAAGAATATGATAAAGTAAGATTCAGTCAAATGTGTTAGAAAATCAGGATGGTGGGAATTTCTTTTATTTGGGGGGCCGGGGCGGGGGGGTGGGGGGTGAGACTGTGTTCAGGGATCAGGTGACCACCAGCCAACAATGTCTACCGTCAAACAGCTCGGTCAGCGGTAGCTCTTGTGCAGTTTGCGTTTACCTGAAAGAGAAATTCACCTTCATTACATAGACGAAGCTGTTTGAACTGTATTTAAGTTGTTATTTGCGTTAATGCCGATTGTAAGTATATGAATGTAGTAGTATACTGCAGAGGGAAGTAAAACAGACATTCGTACAAGCACGCACACGCTATATATGTATGTAAGTATATATATACATTATATATATTATATATATATATATATATATATATATATATATATATATATATATATATATATAGATAAAAAGATTGGTAAATAGATAGAGAGATATATGTATACGTTTATGTATGCATGTATGTATATATAATATATATATATATATATATATATATATATATATATATATATATATATATATATATATATATATACATTATATATGTGTGTGTGCGTGTGTTTCCATGAGGTATATGCTGCAATTATCGGCAGATCTCATGAATTACATTTGTGAATGATAATTAGTTTTTCACTGAGCAATTTGTGTTTATCATTATATACACACACATATATATATACTGTATATATATATATATATATATATATATATATATATATATATATATATATATATATACATACACACATACACACACAAATAGATGATGATAAATACGAATTGCTCAGTAAA
>JANJGK010000037.1:27544603-27550976 GCA_039081455.1 Macrobrachium rosenbergii | reverse complement strand
TAGGCTAGAGGGTTGCAGTTTGGTATGTTTGATGATTGGAGGGTGGATGATTAACATATCAATTTGCAGCCCTCTAGCCTCAGTAGTTTTTAAGATCTGAGGGCGGACAGAAAAAGTGGGGATGGAAAGACAAAGCCGTTACAATAGTTTTCTTTTGCAGAAAACTAAAAAGTGTCGTCATCGTTATATGAGTGTCTGTTAATCTCTACTTCTTCCTCTTTGTTGTTTACAGCTTAAGATTTTTCCCAGTCCTTGACTTGTGTCCCTTGGCCACTCAGTGTCTAAATTTTGAGGGTTCGCATTTGAATTTAATTATGTTCTTACTTCGGTCATTTTAATGTGTATTGATTTGAATTTTGTGCCCTTAGGATGAAGATGTGCGTCTTAGCTTTGGCTAGGTAAGAAACTGAATATTGCCTAACCTCATTTTTTACTTATATATATATATATATATATATATATATATATATATATATACTATATATATATATATACTACACACACACACACACACACATATATATATATATATATATATATATATATATATGTATGTATATATATATATATATATTAACTTTATCACATTCACAAGTATTGTGCGTATTAATACAATTACCAACAAGACCTCATTCAGATTGGATGGTATGTAGCGGAGGTACTTCTTAAAAAAAGTTACAAGCTCTCTAGGACAAACAGTCCTCATTGTCAAGTATACATAATTTTTTGGAATAAATATCTCCGCTAGATACCATCTGGTTTGAAAGAGGTCCTGTTAGTAATTATATATATATATATATATATATATATATATATATATATATATATATATATATATATATATATATACATACACACACATGCATAATAATAAGTTATATGTATATCTATAAACATATATATGTGTGTGTGTTTTGTGTGTGTATACACGCGTGACCACGTGTGTCCAGAGTAACATTAATATTATTAGGTATAAATTAAAATAACAATAATTCGTTATTAAGTGTCAGGTATTTTTTTTATCGTTTCTCAGCCTCAGTTAATCGAAATCGATAACCAGCCTGCTAAAAATGTCTTAGTCCCGTCATGAAAAAAATAAAAGTTTCGCATAATCTCTCTCTCTCTCTCTCTCTCTCTCTCTCTCTCTCTCTCTCTCTCTCTCACAAGCACACATTCTTGAAAGATGCAAACTCTACTGTTGACTCTGGAACAGCGATTATATCGACCCCGCAAGTGTCTTTTGCATCATCCCTGAACACGCCATTTGCATTTCAAAGGAAGCTGCATTTCTGCATCTCGAGGATTTTATCTGTGCGGGAGAATGTGGCATTTCACCCAGTCCACCTTTCGAGGCTTCTGTGTCTTATCCCGTGGTGGGGAGAAGCGGAATGTTTTCGAACTTTCAAGGAGGTGGGGTATACGTGGGTAATTTCTGACTTTCAAGAAAGTGGGATATATGTGAATGCTTTCTAACTTTCAACAATGTTGGGGTGTACGTGGATGCTTCCAACGTTCAAGAATGTAGGGTGTATTTGACTTAACTTTCAAGGGTGTGGGGTACATGTGAATGCTTTCTAAATTTCAAGAATAGGTGGTGTACAGGGATACTTTCTCACTTTCAAGAATATGATGGTGTACATGGATACTTTCTAACTTTCAAGAATATGGGGGTGTACGTGAATACTTTCTAAATTTCAAGAATATGGGGGTGTACAGGGATACTTTCTAACTTTCAGTAATATGGGGGTGTACATAAATACTTTCTAACCCTCAAGAATATGGTGTGTATGTGAATACTTTCTAACTATCGAGAGGGTGGCTGGAAGTGAACACTTTCTAACCTTCAAGAAGGTGGGGTATAAGTGAATACTTTCTAACTTTCAAGAAAGTGGGATATATGTGAATGCTTTCTAGCTTTCAAGAATGTGTGGTGTACGTGGATGCTTTCTAACTTTCAAGAAAGTAGGGTGTAAGTGAATGCTGGGTATACGTGAATACTCTCTAACTTTCAAGAAAGTGGTGTATAGGTGACTACTTTCTAATTTTCAAGAATGTGGGGTATCCGTGATTACTTGGTATATGTGAATACTTTTTAACTTTCGAGAGTGTGACTGGAGGTAAACTTTGTAATATTTAGGAATTTGGGGTGTACGTGAATACTTTCTAACTTTCAAGAAAATTGTGTATATGTGAAAAACTGGTATATGTGAATAGTTTCTAACTTTAAAAAAGTGGTGTACATGTAAAAAGTTGGTATATGTGAATACTTTCTAACTTTCAAGAAAGTTGTTTATATGTGAAAAGTTGGTATATGTGAATACTTTCTAACTTTCAAGAAAGTTGTGTATATGTGAATACTTTCTAACTTCAAAAAAGTGGCGTATATGTGAAAAGTTGGTATATGTGAATACTTTCTAACTTTCAAGAGAGTTGTGTGTATGTGAATACTTTCTAATATAAAAAAGTGGTGTATATGTGAAAAGTTGGTATATGTGAATACTTTCTAACTTTCAATAAAGTTGTGTATATGTGAATACTTTCTAACTTTCAAGAAAGTTGTTTATATGTGAAAAGTTGGCATATGTGAATGCTCTCTAACTTTCAAGAAAGTTGTGTATATATGAATACTTTCTAACTTTCAAAAAAGTGGTGTATATGTGAAAAATTGATATATGTGAATACTTTGTAACTTTCAAGAAAGTGGTGTATACGTGAATACTTGGTATGAGTGAATATTTTCTAACTTTCAAGAAAGTGGTGTATATGTGAAAAGTTGGTAAAAGTGAATAATTTCTAATTTTCAAGTAGGTTAGGCGTACATGAATACTTATTAACTTTAAAGAATGTAAGGTGTACGTGAATGCTTTCTAACTTTTAAGATTGTGGTGTATACTTGGATGCTTTCTAACTTTCAAGAATGTGGTGTATACTTGAATACTTTCTAACTTTCAAGCAAGTGTAGTATAAATGAATGCTTGGTATACGTGAATACTTTCTAACTTTCAAGAAAGTGGTGTATTCGTAAATAATTGGTATACGTGAATACTTTCTAACTTTCAAGAAAGTGTTGTATATGAGAATACTTTCTAACATTCGAGAGAGTGGATGGAGGTGAACGCTTTCTAATTTTCAAGATCTAAGGGATGCACATGAATACTTTCTAATTTCAAGAACCTGTGGTGTACGTGAATGCTTTCTAACTTAAGAGAGTGGATGGAGGTGAACGCTTTCTAATTTTCAAGATCTAAGGGATGCACATGAATACTTTCTAATTTCAAGAACCTGTGGTGTACGTGAATGCTTTCTAACTTAAGAGAAGGTGGGGTGTACTTGAATACTTGCTAACTTTCAAAAATGTGTGGTGTACATGAATAATTTTCAGCTTTCAAGAAAGTGGGGTATACGTGAATACTTTCTAACTTTCAGGAAAGAGGATGGAGGTGAGCACTTTTTATGTCTGAAGAAAATGGACGTGAAGGAATACTTTCTCTCCCTCAAGGGCCTGAGTGAATACTTTCTATCCTTCAAGAGCCTAAGTGAATACTTTCTAACTATATAGAAGTTGATATTCAACTTGAGGCTTATAGAGTGTTGATTCATGTGAATACTTTTTCGGGAAAACAGTGAAAATGTATTTAAGTAAAGATTATTTAACCTTCATAACTGAATTGGAGTAAATCTCTCTCTCTCTCTCTCTCTCTCTCTCTCTCTCTCTCTCTCTCTCTCTCTCTCTCTGTATATATATATATATATATATATATATATATATATATATATATATATGTGTGTGTGTGTGTGTGTGTGTGTGTGTGTGTGTATAATATGTATATATAAAAATAGAATGGATGTATGTATATATGTATGTATGTGTGTGCAAATGTTCCAGCATAACTCTGAAATGCATTGCATTGAGCAATTTCAACCAAACTTGGTCTATATATGGTTTACTATCTTTAAAAGAATACTGTGGCTATGAGACATCCCTAGCACCAAAGGGGGTGGGGGTGGGAAGGGCTTCCCTGAAACAGGGCTGGTTGTGCCCGTAGACTTAGTAATTAAATAAACTCTACGAATTTATCATACCTCATTTCGTATACGTATGAGTTACTATCTGGAAAAGAATACGGTGTGGGTAAGACATAGTTTTCGAGGTTGCTGAGATGAATGGTGATACTCCCGATGCCCATTAGGTCCAAGTTCAGCTCCGGAAGGGGTGGGGGTTAGAAGGGGTGAAAAATAAAATTAAAAAAATGACATATATTAGTGCCTAATCCATAGTTTCCGAGGTCACAGAGATGAATAGTGAAACTCCCAACGCCCTTTAAGTCCAGGTTCAGCCCCTATAGGAAGCAGGGGTGAGAAAGGGTGAAATATAAAATGTCAAAAATGCTGGGCAATGTAATTGAAGCAACTATCTTAACAAGAAAGGGAGAGAGTGAGAGGAAGAGGAAGTGAGAGAAAGAGTAGAGGGGGTGTTAGGGAGGAGAGAGAGAGAGAGAGAGAGAGAGAGAGAGAGAAAGTTTATCAATTACCATTCAAAGTTTTCCCGGGCAGCGCCGGGTTGGTCAGCTAGTACAATGTATTTAACACGAGGATGGCCGAGGTGTCGTTTTCGACACCTAGAGATTTTCAAATAAGCGTCATACAATAATGACTTTTGACTCGACGCTGAGGCTTGCAGACAATTAATGATTTCTTGCAAAGATATTTCATTGGTCATGCAGGTTATGTAATCTGTCAGACAAACTCTGATATTTGACTTTTTACCTAGAATGGCATAGGTGTTGTTTTTGACACCAATGGTATAAATGCCAGAAAATTCCCTAAAAGGCTTCGCTATTTTTGTTCATTTCACTTATACTCAATGTTTGAAGCATTATATATATATATATATATATATATATATATATATATATATATATATATATATATATATATATATATTTATATATATATTACATATACATACTTGAGAGAGAGTGAGAGAGAGAATGCACCACAAATATTTGGAGAAACCATGTCTAGAAATGACTTCAAGAAAATAAAAAGTTATAGGCTTGATGATAAAACCACGAGGTCAGAGAGGATCAAATGTGACAAATTTACTCACACAAGGGAAATTTTCAACCTCTTTGTCGAAAACCGTAAAGGTGCCTACACACCAAAATATGGTTTGACAATTGACGAACAGCTATTACCCATGAAAAACAGGTGCCCTTTCATTGTTTTTATGCCAAATAAACCTGATAAGTTTGGAATGAAACTTTTGGGTCCTTGCAGAAATGTAACACAATTACAGTATATTGCAAATGTGGTTTCCTACTTAGGGGCTATAGAGAAAGATTTAAGGTTAGGAGTTCCCTTAGCAGAACATGTTGTGCTCAGCTTTACTGAAGTAGCGAAGAATAAAGGTTATAATGTGACAACAGACAACTTTTTTACATCACTTCAAGTTGCAAGGAAATTGCAGGAAAGCAACTTCAATTGTTGGTACAGTGCGATCAAATACCAAGAAATTACTTCGCAAGAGAAGGGTAGAAAATATGAATCCAAATTTTGCTTCCAAGATGAAAGTGGATGCATGTTTGTGAATTTCAAATGCAAGGATAATAAGAATGTATGCCTCTTGTCAGCCATGTATAGTGCTTCAACTGCTTCTGAAGGCGAACAGAAAAAAACAGCAGTCATAGATTTCCATAATGCAAATGAAGTTGGAGTAGATGTCGAAAGCCAAATGCTTAGGAAGTACAGTACACGTTGTGCTACACGGCGTTCTCCTCTTGGAGTTTTTTGTAATATTCTTGATATGGAATAAACGTATGGATTATTTACAAGCTTGTCTCAGAGGAAAAATAACTAGGAAAGCATTCATTTTACAGCTCATTGAGCGTCTTAGGGGAGCTTATGTTCATAAGCGTAGTTTGCCATCTCCTGTGAGGTGCCAGCCATTAGGTCTTCAGTGCCTAGAAAACGTCGCAGGTGCCATGGGAAAAAAATTTCAAATTTTACAATCACAGTTAGCCAAGCATGTACAAAACCCACGTGTGGTAAATATGCAAAGGATGAAACAAGAATATTGTTTGTAAGTTGTAAAGACACTGACCATTGTATTGACCAAATCTGTTGTCAATAATTCAAAATATAAAGTGAAATGATAAGGTGTCGGAAACGACACCTCGGCCATTCTGTATATATCAAGGGTCCCGGCCATCCTAGTGTTAAGTAAAGGAAAGATTATTTTACCTTCAAGAAACTGAATTGCAACAAATGCAACATAACTAAGACACTGGACAAGAGCATATCCTTTATAACCTTGAAGAAGATGGGTAGATATAAATATTTTATTCATCAAGGAAGTGAGTAGCATTTTTAA
>JANJGK010000037.1:27524603-27534603 GCA_039081455.1 Macrobrachium rosenbergii | reverse complement strand
AGCGATAAATGAAGAAATGACAGAGAGAAAAAATTTGATGTCTTAAATGTAGGGATGAGAATGTCATTGAGAAAAATTAAACAATTAGAAATAGCGACAGAATACAGAAGAGTCTCTCTTAGGACATTTCCTTACCACCTGGGTTTATTTATTCATTAGTTGAATATTTTGTTTCTTAATAGCTCAAGTGTCAATCTTTCCACAGCTCAAACAATATTACCTTTGCGTAGCAACTTCCTTTGGTTTAATCTCTCATATCAGCTAGCTCCTTGGTTTAAGTAGTTAATTGCTGTTGGTTTTCTTATTAAGCAGGTTTCCCGTAATGATTTTTTGATTCAGTAAACATCCTTTGCTGCACTTACATTATTATTATTATTATTATTATTATTATTATTATTATTATTATTATTATTATTATTATTATTATTATTATTATTATTATTAATCGGAAGATGAACCCTATTCATAAGGAACAAGCCCACCACAAGGGCCAATGACTTGAAATTTAAGCTTCCAAAGAATATGGTGTTAATTAGGAAGCAAGAGAAGGTAAAGAGAAATACAGAAAGAAAAGAGCTCACTTATCAAAAAGAAAAGAAATAAATTAGTGAATTAATAAATAGATAAAAATGTATTAAAACGCAAGGAGAATAGCATTAGGGTAGTAATGAGTTGCATATTCGCTTGAACTTTTGAAGTTGCAATTCCACGACATTCTCAGGGAGACTGTTTCACATTCCAATTTACTTAAGTAGTCATCTGCTACTATTTGAGATAATAACCATCCATTACTGCTATTTGATCTTTGATTAAGTAGTCATCTGCTACTATTTGGGATAATAGCCATCCTTTACTGCTCTCTGGTTAAGTAGTCATCTGCTGCTATTTGGTATAATAGCCATTCTTTACTGCTCTTTGGTTAAGTAGTCATCTGCTACTGTTTGGGATAATAGGCATCCTTTACTGCTCTTTGCTCTTTGGTTAAGTAGTCATCTGTTACTATTTGGGATAGCAGTCATCCTTTACTGCTCTTTGCCCAAGTAGTCATCTGCTACTATTTGGTATAATAGTCATCCTTTACTTCTCTTTGCTCTTTGGTTAAGTAGTCATCTGCTACTATTTGGTATAATAGTCATCCTTTACTGCTCTTTGCTCTTTGGCTAAGTAGTCATCTGCTACTATTTGGTATAATAGCCATCCTTTACTGCTCTTTGGTTAAGCAGTCATCTGCTACTATTTGGGATAATAGTCATCCTTTACTGCTCTTTGCTCTTTGGTTAAGTAGTCATCTGCTACTATTTGGAATAATAGTCATCCTTTACTGCTCTTGGGTTAAGTAGTCATCTGCTACTATTTGGGATAATAGTCAACCTTTACTGCTCTTTGGTTAAGTAGTCATCTGTTACTATTTGGGATAATAGTCATCCTTTACTGCTCTTTGCTCTTTGGCTAAGTAGTCATCTGCTACTATTTGGGATAGTAGTCATCCTTTACTGCTAAGTAGTAATCTGCTACTATTTGGTATAATAGCCATCCTTTACTGCTCTTTGGTTAAGCGGTCATCTACTACTATTTGGGATAATAGTCATCCTTTACTGCTCTTTGGTTAAGTAGTCATCTGCTACTATTTGGGATAATAGTCATCCTTTACTGCTCTTTGCTCTTTGGTTAAGTAGTCATCTGCTACTGTTTGGGATAATAGTCATCCGTTACTGCTCTTTGGTTAAGTAGTCACCTGCTACTATTTGGGATAATAGTCATCCTTTACTGCTCTTTGCTCTTTGGTTAAGTAGTCATCTGCTACTATTTGGGATAGTAGTCATCCTTTACTGCTCTTTGCCCAAGTAGTCGTCTGCTACTATTTGGTATAATAGTCATCCTTTACTGCTCTTTGCTCTTTGGTTAAGTAGTCATCTGCTACTATTTGGTATAATAGTCATCCTTTACTATTTGCTCTTTGGGTAAGTAGTCATCTTCTGCTGTTTTGGATAATAGTCATCCTTTACTGCTCTTTGCTCTTTGATTAAGTAGTCATCTGCTACCTTTGCTTTTTGGGTAAATAGTCATCTGCTACTATTTGGTATAATAGTCATTCTCACTGTTCTTTGCTCTTTGGTTAAGTAGTCATCTGCTACTCTTTGGTATAATAGTCATCCTTTACTGCTCTTTGCTCTTTGCTTAAGTAGTCATCTGCTACTATTTGGTATAATAACCATCCTTTACTGCTCTTTGCTCTTTGGTTAAGTAGTCATCTGTTACTATTTGGGATAATAGTCATCCTTTACTGCTCTTTTCTTAAGTTGTCATCTGTTACTATTTGAGATAATAGTCATCCTTTACTGCTCTTTTCTTAAGTAGTCTTCTGTTACTATTTGGAATAATAGTCATCCTTTACTGTTTTTGCTCTTTGGTTCAAACTGCTATTCGCTTCTAGACTTTGGTTTAATTAAGCAGTCTTGTTTGGTGTGAGCAGTTATTCGCTACTGTTTTATGGCTTAAGCAGTTATCTTCTGCTACCCTTTGCTCAAGCAGTCAGTGGGAATTATTTCTTCGTTGCCTTAAGGCAATTTCTTGATTTTAAATTTGCTTTTGTTAATTTCACTTTGTCATGATTTAGGTCTGATGCCGGCATCCATTGTCGTGAATGCTGTCAATACTGTATTATAATTATGGAAATGCGCTTTACTTGTCTCCGACTTGAGCAAATAGACGACATCATAGTCCAAGATATGAAAATATGTTCTTTGCAAGGTTCGTGCATATTTAATATTATACACACACACACACACATATATATATACATATATATATATATATATATATATATATATATATATATATATATATATATATATATATATATATATAATGTGTGTGTGTTGTAAAAACCACAATACTTTTGGGATATGCATGTCACTACGAAGCCTTATTTCCAAATGAAAAAATATGAAGCAATTCTGATGTCTGGTAGCCGGATTCGAACCGGCATCCAGAGTATCAGAACGGGATCACGTTACCGACCTGAGACGCCAGAATGTCTTCATACTATTTTATTTGGATCCAGAAAGTGTGAAGAAGTTGAGATGCTAAGAGGGCATTGTGTCTATTACAGTGACAATTACATAGGCTCTCTGCCTCCAGATTCTGACAGTCAGTAAGGGTTGAGGTTGCTACCCTACTTTCCTTCTCTAACTACGGCCCAATCGGTTTCCCCGTGGGATCGATTCCGGCTCTGCCGCTGGTGAGAAGTGGCTGGTAGCCACTATACTACTGGAATGCCTTTTACCTCTTCGGTTTCAAACAAGGACTGTGATTATTCCAGAGTTAAAATTGCTTTCAATTATGCCCTCATACTTCATTACTTACGAATAGTGCCCTAAAATGGAAAATTGCAGTATCTGCAAAATTTTCGAAATTGAGATATGCCACCTATTGGGCTCGTGAAACACTAAGACACAAGTTACTGCAGTTTCAGAATGATTCTTCAATGCTTTATTTAGGGGGTCCCATTTGCAGTATCTGCAAAATCAGTAGTAAGGCAAGGGAAAACTGCAGTATCTACTATTTTTCTCAGTTTTGTATCTTTGCAGATACTGCAGTCTTCCATTTTAGGGCAGAATACGTTTCTATTAATTATTAACTTTGAAATGAAAAGTAAAATTCATTTTCAAGGGTTGTGTTGAGATTTTTCTTAAATGGAAGTTGTGAATTAAGTTTATTGGGTAGCTACAGAACGGACTTATAAAAATGTTCGAGTGAAATGGGCCGGGAGATCTTCCTTCTTTTGACTAATGATATCTCTTTACATTTTATTTTCCTTTAATATACCTGTATTTGCTTTAATTATCATTAGTGATCGTCCATTACAGCTCTCTATATTATTATTGTTAATTATAACTAACATGCTAATGATGACAACTGTTTTGTTGTATTTATCTTTTGTTATTATATCCTAATATTATTTTCATTGTATTTTAATAATTTACATGTATTTTTATCTCTTTATTTATTAATTTTTTTATATTTTTTCTTTCTTTAATAAGTGGTATCTCTTCTTATGTATTTCCCATTATCTTCTGTTAACTTCATTCTAATGAACACCATATTCTTTGGAATCTTGAATTTCAAGTCAATGGCCCATTTGGTGGGCTTGTTCCATCTGCATAGGGCTCACCTTCTGAATAATAATAATAATAATAATAATAATAATTATAATAATAATAATAATAATAATAATAATAATAATTGAATTTCAAGTCATTGGCCCACTACTTCATATTTTGGCGAATATAAACAGCGTTCAACAGCAGTTTTGTTCTTCGTAAAACTGCAGGGTAATGAAAACCGGCGCGGTAAGCCCGTAGACTTTCCAGCAGATCCTTTTGGAGTTTCTTCTTGTCAAGTGATGCTTAAAAGAGGGTCTGATTCCTTCCAGTAATAATAATAATAATAATAATAATAATAATAATAATAATAATAATAATAATAATAATAATAATTGTAACGTCTTCATCAGGCAATGTAATGTGTATTATACGTATATACATAAGATTATTGGAGGAAAAATGGCTCTGCTAAAAAAAATAACAGAGCTTGAAATTGTGTGGCAGTGAGTGGAAGTAGTAAAAATATTTCGTGTTTGGAAAATAAACGCTCTGTTATTTCTCTGTAGAAAAAAAATATTGGGCCCAAGGGAAGGAGAAGGGGGAGTTTTTTTTTTTTTTTTTGTCTCGAAAGACAAAGAGAAATCCGTATTTTAGGAGAAGAAAACTACGAAGGAAAGAGGCATTTTTTTATTATGGGAAATGCCAGTATTGATGATTTTTTCATTATTTTTAATGAGCAGAAGCAGCAGCAGCAGCAGCAGCAGTATTAGTAGTAGTAGTAGTAGTAGTAGTAGTAGTAGTAGTAGTAGTAGTAGTAGTAGTAGTAATTGGTGTTGTAATGTTTTCCTTATTTCCTTACGGCTGTAGACTTAATTTTTTTTATTGGTTCTGTTGTAAGGACGAAGTGCGCTCGCATTTTGTTTATAAATATTTCGTAGGAGCATCTTCATTACATATTTACATCTTTACTGATATATTTTTGTCATTATGAATATTATTACTAGTGTACCCTTGTCGTCAAATATACGGCAACATAAAAGAGCATTGAGATTAGAGTTCTTGCTTTAGGGTTTTTACCCCGAGCTGGACGACGTCAGGTCTATATATATATATATATATATATATATATATATATATATATATATATATATATATATATATATATATATATATATATATATATATTGCCGTATATTTGACGACAAGGGTACACTAGTAATAATATTCATAATGACAAAAATATATCAGTAAAGATGTAAATATGTAATGAAGATGCTCCTACGAAATATTTATTAACAAAATGCGAGCGCACTTCGTCCTTACAACAGAACCAATAAAAAAAATTAAGTCTACAGCCGTAAGGAAATAAGGAAAACATTACGCCAGTTACTACTACTACTACTACTACTACTACTACTACTACTACTACTACTACTACTACTACTACTACTACTGCTGCTGCTCTTGCTGCTGGTCATTAAAAATAATGAAAAAATCATCAATACTGGCATTTCCCATAATAAAAAAAATGCCTCTTTCCTTCATAGTTTTCTTCTCCTAAAATACGGATTTCTCTTTGTCTTTCGAGACAAAAAAAAATAAATAAATAAATAAAAACTCCCCTTTCTCCTTCCCTTGGGCCCAATATTTTTTTTTCTACAGAGAAATAACAGAGCGTTTATTTTCCAAAGACGAAATATTTTTACTACTTCCACTCACTGCCACACAATTTCAAGCTTTGTTATTTTGCTTAGCAGAGCCATTTTTCCTCCTATAATCCTAAGTATATACGTGTAATACACATTATATTGCCTGATGAAGACATTTGAAATATAGAAGAAATATGTGTTACAGTTATTGTTATTATTATTATTATTATTATTATTATTATTATTATTATTATTATTATTATTATTATTATTATTATTATTGGAGGGAATGAGACCCTCTTTTATATATATATATATATATATATATATATATATATATATATATATATATATATATATATATATATATAAAAGGATAGGTATTGCGTTGTATTATTGAGATATTTCATGGGTACAGTTTCTGTTTAATTGTACATTATTATTATTATTATTATTATTATTATTATTATTATTATTATTATTATTATTATTATTATTATTATTATTATTATTATTATTATTACAGTTTAACGTGACTTCTGTTCAGATCCATCCGAGCTTTACCATCGTAACCCCACACACAACTGGTTTAACTAATCCTTTATACCATTTAATTCATGATTGAGGAATTCTCTTCCCACGTCTGTGTTTCCCGCATCTTTTAACCTGCCCCATTTTAAAGAGTCTCGTTTATCATTAAATGAAAAAGACAGTCGACACATTGCAGTGACAGAAATGGGTTTGCTAACCAGGTTCTTGAAAAGAGTAAAAAATAAAAAAAAGTTGAGTATATATTCGTCGGTTCTTGGGGCAACTGATCTTTTACAAATGTGTGTGTATGTTTTTTAAATGCGTCCAAGAATGTATTGCGTCGTACAGTTTCCCTTGCGAAAGAAGAATCTAGCTCTCATTTCTCCTCCAAATAATATAATTGCATTGGTGTATATTTTTTTTTTTTTTTTTTTTTTTAGAAGCGTGAACTGCAGCTACATCTGGGCACTAAACAGAGGCATCTGTATTCCCTCCACCCCTCCTCTTCTTCCTCCTAATGCCTCTTCTCTTCCTCCTATCATCCCCCACTCCTCCCCTCCCTCATCTCTCCCTCCCCCCCCTCCCCCTTCCCCCGATACCCAGCCAGCCTCTCGCAGCTGCATAGATTCATCTGACCTTAAAAGCAACAGTCAGACTTAATTCACTAAAGTCACTTCTGCTTGATGTTACCCGATTTGTGTCAATTCCCGGGGTCTGACAGGAGAGAGAGAGAGAGAGAGAGAGAGAGAGAGAGAGAGAGAGAGAGAGAGAGAGAGAGAGAGAGTAAAGGATGGGCGTTCAGGATGAGGATGGGCGGGTTGGGGGGCGGGAGGATAGAAGCAATCCTCTGCTGTCTCGCTTTGGGGCTTGGGGCCGAGGCGGGGGTGGGGAAGGGTGGGTAAATCAACCCAAGGGGTATTCCCTCGGTCCATTCCATCAGTCTTTCGGGCGAGAATACGGAAAGCCTATTATTGCTTGCGCTTGAATATTTTGTTTGTGGGTGTGTGTTTGTGTGTATGTGTGTGTTTGTGCTTCTGGTGTGTATTTTCAAGGTTTATGTGGCAGTATTTGGTGACGGGATAACATTTACATCCAAACTTTAGCATTTTGGTTTGTACGGACATGTTTGTTTTACAAGTTGATCTGTTTCATATAAAAGCATTTACATACGTTTATTGAGTAAAATTATTTTGATCAATTACGTTTATAGCGCGGAATGTTTAGAAGAGCTTTGATTAACGAGACTAAATATAAACGCATACGAGGGAATTGAGTAAAAGGTCACTTTACTTGATATAGTTGATAATTTCACTTGTCTAAATTAATTTAGCAAATGTACAGTAGATATGAGAATTATGTATTTCTGTATTCTGAGATATGGCTAAATTTTCAGAAGGAACTTTCATTTGAAATATACTGCTTTATTTGTATATTTTCATTAAAAATTCATTCAATGGGTTCATCACCAAGAATTATTAATTAATTTAGTTTTTGCTCTCGCATTAATATAATTATTAGCGGTTTTTAATGGATGATGAAATTTGAGTATCAGTCATCCTTGAAATATATAATTATTCATAGATACTGTTAATTACAGCGTTCGATTTTTTTTTTTATATATTTTTCCATTCTGTAGAATCTTGTATAATTGTAAAATTATGACAGTAGTAAGTTATTTAGTTACGTGAAGTCAATATATATATGTATATGTATATGTATATATATATATATATATATATATATATATATATGTGTGTGTGTGTGTGTATACATATATATACATACGCATATATGTATATATTTATACATACATACATACATACATACACACACTCATACACACACACTCACACACACACACACACATATATATATATATATATATATATATATATATATATATATATATATATATATATATATATATATAAATTTCTGAATCAAATGAGGATCGAACCCAGGTCTTTTATATATATAAAATCTGTGTCGACACAGGTCTGAGTAACACAAAAGGAAGGCATGGCATAAATGTGAAAAGCAAGGGAGTTTGCCTATTGTGAAATCTTGGTGAGTTTCCTCTCCGTTGGTATATCCTTGGCTTACCAAAAGCGGTTTCGCAAAGTCTTTATTCTCTCTCTCTCTCTCTCTCTCTCTCTCTCTCTCTCTCTCTCTCTCTCTCTCTCTCTCTCTCTGCTTTTATTTTCCGTAAGTCAGCCGTACGTGGCGTCAGCGTTACACAAAGGGCCGTAAATTTAATTCTTGATTTTCTGTGTTGTCACTCCGCTTTTTCTTGTCCAGCAATAACAGATTCCTTAGTATTCTCTCTCTCTCTCTCTCATATATATATATATATATATATATATATATATATATATATATATATATATATATATATATATATATATGGAAACCTTTTCGCTTTTCCAGACACCTATAAGGAATACCCTAATACATTTTGTTCTTCGAGAGGTAAAATTAATTAAAATAAAGAGTGTGTATATTATATATACATACATATAAATATATATACTTACATATATATAGATAATATACATATATATATACATAAATACATATATAGATGCATATACACATATGTTGAATGGGTTGGAGCCAGTGGTTGATGGTGCTCTGAGGGATGAACAGGCCAGTTTTAGAAAGGGGCGGGGTTGCATTGATCATATCTTCGTAGTTAGGCATTTAATTGAGCAAGCTAACGAAATGAAAACTCTTTTAAGTCATTGTTTTGTTGATTCTGAAAGGGCCTTTGATAGTATTTTGAGACGGTCCATGGGGAAAATCATTATGGAATACCGGAAAAGTTTGTGAGGGCTTTCATGAACATGCATAGGGCACAACTTGTAAAGTGATGGTTGATTGGTGTTTCAGTGATCCATTTGAAGTTATGTCTGGTGTGATTCAGGGTGACATTCTGTTTCCACTGTTTTTTGTATTGGTCACAGATTACGTTATGAGAAGGGTTTAAAGAGAAACGGATGCAGGTGTACTCTGGGGAGAAAATGGGAAACTTCTTGACTTGGATTATGCTGATGATATAGTTTTGATCTGCGAGGGACCAGAAAAGATGCAGAGTGTGTTGGATTGTCTAGTGAGTGAAGGTCGAAAGGTTGCTTTGGTTATTAATAGTGTAAAAGTTGAAATCATGAATATGAATATTGAAAATGCACAAGACTGTCTATTGGAAAGCATGATTGTAAAGCAAGTGGGTAAGTTTAAGTATTTAGGTACTTATTTAGATAAGGATGGTTCTCTGAGCACAGAATTTATGGAAAGATTAAAAAAGGCTCACCAGGCAATTGGAATGCTTGAAAATATTTGGAATAATAGGAAGTTTTCTGTGCATACAACAATCAAAATTTATGAGGTAATGGTTAGGAGTATTTTGATTTATGGGCATGAGTCATGGCAGAGTGCAGTGACTTCGGATAATAAATTCATATCATTTGAAGATAAGGCGCTCAGAAGAATATCAGGAATTACTTGGAGGTACAGGATATCAAATAGCAGAATTAGAGAAGTAACGGGGGTGCAGCCGGTCGATGAGTATGTTAAGTTCTCACGCTGGAAGTGGCTAGGCCATGTGTATAGGAGATATACAAATGTGTGTGTATATATATATATATATATATATATATATATATATATATATATATATATATATATATATATATATATATATATATATATATATAT
>JANJGK010000037.1:27512103-27517103 GCA_039081455.1 Macrobrachium rosenbergii | reverse complement strand
TAAGGTAAACAGAATACTGAGGTGTGCCAGAAATAAAGAGAAATTAGATTGTAAACCTATGTTTTCAGGGTAGAGTAAGTCCTTGAAAATCGCTCCATTAGAGAATCACTCATTTTCTGTTCATCATTAGATTATTTTTAGATATTTGCAGAATATCATAGCTGGTTTATATATATATATATATATATATATATATATATATATATATATATATATATATATATATATATATATATATATATATCAGTTAAAGTTAAATTCCTCCTGGGCCCCTGTAGCCTCATAGGGCAGGCGCTGATCTCCCGTTTCGTAGGCCGACATCCAGTGGGGGAAAGGTCCCAATGCCTATGACACGTATTATACACACACACACACACACACACACACACATATATATATATATACATATATATATATATATATATATATATATATATATATATATATATAGTGTGTGTGTGTATATGTATGTGTTACTTATACGCCTCACAGGGCCAAGTCCGGTTTCTTGAAAAATCCATTGTGCCATTGTTAACCTGATAAGAATGTTGGTTCCTAGTATTTAGTCGACTATGGTGGGTTGCATCTAGGATAACACGAAAGCAATATGGGGCAAGCAACCTCATCCCATAAGAACTGCTGGGAACTAGATGGCGGGAAAATGCAAATGGTGCACATACATTTATATATATATATATATATATATATATATATATATATATATATATATATATATATATATATATATATATATAACTATATGTTAATCTCAAAATAAATGTTATCATCTACTGTCCACCTACTTTTGGTTTACCCTGTATATAAATATAAATATATATATCTATATTATATATATATATATATATATATATATATATATATATATATATATATATATATATATATATATATATATATATATATATATATGCACACATACATACATGATGTGTCAGAAATTTATATATATACATATATATATATATATATATATATATATATATATATATATATATATAAATTTCTGACACATCATGTATGTATTGTATATATATATATATATATATATATATATATATATATATATATATATATAATATAGATATATATATTTATATTTATATACAGGGTAAACCAAAAGTAGGTGGACAGTAGATGATAACATTTATTTTGAGATTACATATACAGTTATATTAACTAATACAATTAATTTTTTATAAACAATTATTACATTTACAATTAAATTTTATTGTATACAGCAATACAATACAAAGGCAGTGGAAATTGATTGATGCAGGTGCTCAAACTGCTGTCCCTCACAATTTACATACCTTTGAAGTCTACCTTTCGCGCTTCGACAGACATTTTTGCACAAGTCTCTTGTGTCTTAATTTCTTAAATGTATCCTGATGTAATTTTTTACTTTCTGTAAAAAGAAAATTATTGTGCCGGCTTTGTCTGTCCGTCTGAACTTTTTCTATCCGCCCTCAGATCTTAAAAACTACTGAGGCTAGAGGGCTGCAAATTGGTATGTTGATCATCTACCTCCAATCATCAGACATACAAAATCGTAGCCCTATAGCCTCAGTAGTTTTTATTTCGTTTAAGGTTAAAGTTAGCCATAATCGTGCTTCTGGCAACGATATAAGTTAAGTATACCTTATTTTAACCAGACCACTGAGCTGATTAACAGCTCTCCTAGGGCTGGCCCGAAGGATTAGACTTATTTTACGTGGCTAAGAACCACTTGGTTACCTAGCAACGGGACCTACAGCTTATTGTGGAATCCGAACCACATTATAGCGAGAAATGAATTTCTATCACCAGAAATAAATTCCTCTAACTCTTCATCAGCCGGCCGGGGAATTGAACTTCGGCCCATCGGGTGACAGTCCGCAGCTCTACCGACTCACCCAACGAAGGGCTTTGGCAACGATATAGGACATGCCACCAGCGGGCCGGGATGTAAGTTTCATGAGCCGTGGGTCATACTGCATTATACAGACCATCGAAAGATAGATCTATTTTCGGTGGCCTTGGTTATACGCTGTAGCGGCTGTACAGAAAACTCTATTGCGCCGAAGAAACTTCGGCGCATTTTTTAATTGTTCAAATCACCAACACTTTGTGGTCTTCGACTATAAACTTTGCCCTTGAGTACTCTCTCTCTCTCTCCCCCCCACCCCCCGCACCAACCAAAAATCCATTGGGGTAAAAGTCAGGTGAACGTGCTGGCCAATTAATTGGTCCTCTTGGGCAATCCATTTCTCGGGAAATGTTTCATCTAGATACTCACGGACTGCACTTGATTAATGTGGAGGGGCACCATCTTGTTGGAAACAAAGGTTATGTGAATTACCCTGTTGTTGTAACTGTGGAACAACTTGATTCATTAGAATTTCGAGATACTTATCGCCTGTGACTGTTTCATAAAAAAAATAAAAGTCCTAAAACACCAGAACTCGAAATACCAACCCCAACAGTGACCCCAGCTGGTTTAGTTGTTGCTCTAATGTTAAATGCGTGTTTTCAATATTCCAGTAAACACAATTATGTTTAATATGACGGGATAATTTGAAAGAAGCCTCATCGGGCCACACAGTGTTACGTTATCTGAAATTATTGGATTTTCTATCATTCATTCAGCAAGATTTCACTAAATTAAAGCCGCCTGTCTGGGTCATCCTCCAATAAGCCATGAATTAACCATGGACGGTAAATTTCAGCCCAACAGATTTCAGAATTCGTATAACAGAGGTTTGTGAAATGCTAAGTTCTACTGAGGCTCCTCTGGTGGACTTTTTGGGACTGCGACAAGATGCCTCGGCAACAAGTTGCTTATGATCCTCTGTGCAAACTGTTTTGGGTTGATCAGTTTTTGGGGCATTAAGAATGAGCCAGTGGTATCAAGTTTGTCACGAATGCGGTAAATGGCTTGTCTCTTTGGGGCTTCTGTACCAAATGTTTCGACCGATTTTCTTCTAACGGTTTCTGCATTTTGAGACTTCCAATACTCTTGTAACACCCATTTTCTTTCATCGATATTTAAATTATTTGTCATTATGGGTTATCTGAAAATAAAAAGAATATAAAATTTAAATAAATTTAGTTATATAATTTAATATAACACAAACGCCATATAGTTATAATAAACACCATCGTTATAGTATAACCCTAACCCTATTCCACCTACTGTCCACCTACTTTTGGTTCACCCATATATATATATATATATATATATATATATATATATATATATATATATATATATATATATATATATATATATATATATAGCCTGGATGCAATGGCCATGTGTGTTTATAAAAGATAAACTGCAAGAACATTTCCGAACACCAATAGCAGTTACAGCTCATCCAGCGTTAAAATGACACAAAGCGTCGTAGATTTTGCTACTGTCGTCCATTCTGGCCGCTTCCGAAGCACATTTCAAAGAAATATATGACGCCTCTGGAACAATTTTACCTCCGTCACAATCAGACGTTCGTAATTATTTACGAACATTTCGTTCGTATTTGATATTTCTTCGCGCGCCTGCGCGGTACGACTCGGCCATTCACGTATTGGAGTGTCTCCTAATTATTTGCACGTTTTGTTCTCACGTTTCAGTCACGTATGGATCCGGTTCGATCGCGTCCCGACTAAATGACCCCTAGCTGCAACCCCTTTCATTCCTTTTCTTGTACCTCCGTTCATATTCTCTTTCCTCCATCTGACTTTCCTCAACCCTCTCCTTATAATTGATTCCTCCTGTTACACCTTTCAAACCTTTTCCTGTCAATTTCCGTTTCAGCGCCGAATGGCCTCATAGGTCCCAGTGCTTGGCCTTAGGCTTAAATTCTATATTCTATTCTCTAACTTAGTGGTTCTTAACCTGGAGCGCGCCCCCCCTAGGGGGGAATCAGCAATTTCCAGCGGGGGAGCGCGAGCCCTACGGAAAAATTAAAGTTCTCTAATTATATTCGTTATTCTCCTAACAAGAGTCGCTAAGAAGCAGTGTCAAGTATCTCACTAATTCATTCCCAAAAGAATAAAAACACCCATTGTCTAACTAAATGAACGTCGGTTGCAGCGGATTCTCCTCATACTTTAACGAAATAAATTATAAGGTGAATTGTATTTTAGCTAAATAAACTCTATAAGGTGAATACTCAATATATTTCATTCTCACTGGGATCTTGATATTCAAGACTGTATATATATATATATATATATATATATATATATATATATATATATATATATATATATATATATATATATATATATATATATATATATATACATATATCTTTGGGGATCTACTCCAACATCAGAGCTGCAGCTCTCGAAATCATAACTCGTAGGCGTCCAGGGAAAGGCACTCAATACAGCTGATAGTTTATTCCTAATGCCGACGTTTCACAACTACATTGTTGCATTTTCAAGGCTGAAAAACAGCGAGCTGACTCAATAATTAATCATAAAAACATTTATTACAACAACTGATTAAAAACACTACAGTATTGTCTCATTTAAAATGCTAATTCTTATAAAAATATCAGAGGCACCATGACACTAAAAGAAAGACCTACCCAGACGGGAGCTAAAACAAGACTATTGAAAGAAGGAGAGAAAAATACAAATTAAAACACAAATAGATAAAAGGGAGAAAACAAGGTAACAATAAGGCAAATAGGACCATCAAGCAATAAACAGCTGAGTGGATGATGTTTGGGTGTTCAAAGATGGAACTGTTTATTTTATCATTATAGATTCTAAGGTTGTTAAGTCACTGTCTTTCTGTGTTTGTCCTATTATTCGAAAGCCTTGAAAATGCAACAATGTAGTTGTGAAACGTCGGCATTAGGAATAAATATCAGCTGTATTGAGTGCCTTTCCCTGGACGCCTACGAGTTATATATCTTTGTCTACAAGCGTGACATATATATCTTTGTCTGCAAACACTATCACGCTTGTAGATTATTCAGTTGATGAGA
>JANJGK010000037.1:27499624-27512003 GCA_039081455.1 Macrobrachium rosenbergii | reverse complement strand
ATGCAAATATCTGTATCTATGTTTCTAAGATTTTTTCCAACTCTATAATACATTTTTTTCATTGCAAGTAATATTTCTGAATTGTAAATTTCAAATGATGACTCCTTTTTTCTTTGCATCTGACAGTTGTCACCAATAATAAAAATATATATAAATATATATATATATATATATATATATATATATATATATATATATACACATATATATATGTATATATTTATATTTATATGCATATATTTATATATATTTTTATTATTGATGCCAACTGTTAGATGCATAGAAAAAAAGGAGTCATCATTTAAAATTTGCAATTCAGAAATATTACTTGCAGTGAAAAAAAAATTATTATAGGGTTGGAAAAAATCATAGAAACATAAAAAGGAAGGTCATTCATTGAATAAACAAAGAATCATTACATAGTCTATTAGCTAATTATCAACGAAGAAGTTCCAACTTTCGTATAAGATATTTAGCATTTCAGTAACTGAAGGAAACAAATAACAAAATTTATAACCTTTCAAAGAAAATTCAAATAATGGAAACAAAATAGACCTATAGACTTATTTCTGAGGTAGTAGAGCTAATAAACTTATTCTTATGAATGTCTTTTACTGTAATGCAACAGTATAGTATGAAGATAATAGGCCCATAAAACTGTATTTGAACCTTGTAACCATATGTTTCAGGCACTTCCTTCTGTGCCCTTGTTTACCAGTGAACAGGGGCACAGAAAGAAATGCCTGAAATATATGGTTGCAACGTTCAAATAGTGTTTTATGGTCCTTTTATCTTCGTGTATGTAAATATATATATATATATATATATATATATATATATATATATATATATATATATATATATATATATATATATATATATATATATATATATACATATATATATATATATATATATATATATATATACACATATACATATATATATATATATATATATATATATATATATATATATATATATATATATATATATATATAATACTAATTTCCGAGAGGATCTTTTCCTACCCAGGATGACAGTAGGGAATCTGGGAATTCCGAAGGCTTCTGGAAATTCTGAATGCTACTACGAATTCAGGAGACTTCTGGGGCTTCCGAAAAGCAGGGTAAGAGAAAGCAAAGAGAATGTGGAAGGGACTTGGATATCAAGGCAGATCATTTAAAAGAAGATAAATAATCTGAAAGAGGGCTTCCAGAAGAAAACTGAAAACTGCATCACGACAATGGAGGAAGGCAGGTATCCTGCCAGGCTGGGGAAGCAGGCTTGGAGAGTGCCAAGAACTTCAAGGATGAAGTGAAGGGTCCGACCTAGAGGCTGCTTCCTCAGAGGAAGGCAGGTCTCCTGTCAGGCTGGGGAAGTGGGCCTGGAGAGGGTCCAAGAGCTACAAGGATGGGCCCTAAAAGCCCTAAAGGCTACCCAATCTCTTGAGGGCAGTCCTGAAGGGAAGGGTCTGACCATGAGGCTGCTTCCTCAGAGGAAGGCAGGTATCCTGTCAGGCTGGGGAAGCAGGCCTGGAGAGGGCCCAAGAACTTCAAGGATGAGGCCCAAAAACCCTCAAGGCTCGCCAGTCTCTTGAAGGCAGCCTTGAAGAGAAGGGTCTGACCCAGAGGCTGCTTCCTTGAAGGAAAGCAGGTCTCCTGCCAGGCTGGGGAAGCGGGCCTCGAGAGAGCCCAAGAACTTCAAGGAAGAGACCCAAAAGCCCTCAAGGTTAGCCAATGTCTTGAGGGCAGTCTTGAAGGGAAGGGTCCGACCCTGAGGCTGCTTCCTTGGAGGAAGGCAGGTACCCTTCCAGGCTGGGGAAGCAGGCCTGGAGAGGGCCCAAGAACTTCAAGGTTGAGACCCAAAAGCCCCAAGGCCCGCCAGTCTCTTGAAGGCAGCCTTAAAGGGAAGGGTCCGACCCAGAGGCTGCTTCCTCTGAGGAAGGCAGGTATTCTGCCAGGCTGGGGAAGCGGGCTTGGAGAGGGCCCAAGAACTTCAAGGATGACGCCTAAAAGCCAGCAAGACTCGCCAGTCTCTTGAGGGCAGCCTTGACGGGAAGGGTCCAACCCAGAGGCTGCTTCCTCAGAGGAAGGCAGGTATCCTGCCAGGCTGGAGAAGCGGGCCTCGAGAGGGCCCAAGAACGTCAAGGATGAGGCCCAAAACCCTAAAGGCTCGCCAGTCTCTTGCGGGAAGCCTTGAAGGGAAGGGCCCAACCCAGAGGCTGCTCCCTCGAAGGAAGGCACGTATCCTGCCAGGCTGGGGAAGCAGGCCTGGAGAGGGTCCAAGAACTTAAAGGATAAGGCCTAAAAGCCCTCAAGGCTCACCAGTCTCTTGAGGGCAGCCTTGAAGGGAAGGGTCCGACCCAGAGGCTGCTTCTTCACAGGAAGGCGGGTATCCTGCCAGGCTTGGGAAGCGGGTCTGGGGAGGGCCCAAGAACTTCAAGGATGAGGCCCAAAAGCCCTCAAGGCTCGCCAGTCTCTTGAGGGCAGCCTTGAAGGGAAGGGTCCGACCGAGAGGCTGTTCCCTAGGAGGAAGGCAGGTATCCTGCCAGGCTGGGGAAGCAGGCCTGGGGAGGGCCCAAGATCTTCAAGGATGAGGCCCAAAAACCCCCAAGGCTTGCCAGTCTCTTGAGGGCAGCCTTGAAGGCAAGGGTCCGACCCAGAGGCTGCTCCCTCGGAGGAAGGCAGGTATCCTGCCAGGATTTGGAAGCAGGCCTGGGGAGGGCCCAAGAACTTCAAGGATGAGGACCAAAAGACCCCAAGGCTCGCCAGTCTCTTGAGGGCAGTCTTGAAGGGAAGAGTCCAACCCAGAGGCTACTTCTTTGAGGATGGCAGGTATCCTGCCAGGCTGGGGAAACGGGCCTTTTGAGAGCCCAAGAATTTCAAGGATGGGGCCCAAAAGCCCTCAAGGCTCACCAGTCTCTTGAGGACAGTTTTGAAGGGAAGGGTCTGACCCAGAGGCTGCTTCCTCGGAGGAAGGCAGGTATCCTGCCAGGCTGGGGAAGCAGGCCTGGAGAGGGCCCAAGAACTTCAAAGATGAGGCCCAAAAGCCCCCAGGACTCGCCAGTCTCTTTTAGGTCATTCTTGAACATTTTACAAATATAGGGGTCCAAATAATACATGCCAGGGCAAAGGTTAAAATTACAGCTGGAAGTAAGCTGTAAATCACTGAACTTTCAGTCCAGTTTATCCTGTGAGAATTTTCACTTAAGTGAATGAACATATTATTGGATGTTTGCTCAGTTTTGACAGAATACTTATATTGTTTAATCCTTACATCTAAATCCTTGCTAGATTGGCCAATATAAAAACAGGGGCAGTCCAAACATCATTTTGAATCTGCTATTATACAGCTTACTTCCAGTTGTAATTTTAACCTTAGCCCTGGCATGTATTATTTGAATCACTGTATTTGTAAATAGGCGAAATAACATCAAAACATTTCTACACTTTGCCTGTTTCTGTGGTACAGTATACAAAACTTGATTACACCTAAAAGACAAAATCACTGACTTAATTACAAATTAGTTACCTTATACATATTTTCTATGTATTCGTTTGTTTAATAATTTTTTTTAAATGTTCACCTTGTAAAAAATTTTGATTGTTTACCAAAATGAGAATTACTGAGTTGTATTTTTATAACTTTTTTTGGTGGTTAGTCACCTTATTTGTATAATCTTTTAATTGCCCTGTCCCTGCTCCTGAGCTGTTGAGCCCAATCCATTGGTAGATCTACTAATTCTTCAATTGTGTTGGATTCCAGGTACATGTTTTTTCCCTTGTAATCCCCATGTCATTTATCCAAGCTTTCTTTGTAAACTTATGACGTGGTCGAACCAGAGGTCTTCGACCAATAGATGATAACCTTTCACTACATTTACAGAAAAACGCCACACGTCCAGACGTTGTCATCAGTATTCTTTCAACTTTGTAAAGCAAAGCTTATCATGTTATACAGTCCGTATAATCATATCGACAGACAAAGTATTAATATGCCACATCATTACATTGAAGGGTCCCACACGGACCTACACAATCGTCCATCTTACCTTGCCGTCTGAACTCATACCCTATGGGCATCCGCTCCTCACAACAAGCATCTCTGGCATACGCGCTAAGCACACGCGTATAAGAAACACAGCCGACATCACACATCCTTCTTATGTATACTGTCGTTCATAACCATATCATTTCAAATGTATCATTCCTAAGAGAGCCAATACAATGTCAGCTTTCCAGATATGATTTATCAGAACTCTGTTAGCAACTTGTAAATAAAATTCTGTACCATCCTCCATTCTCGAACAAACACAGTTGACAGTATATTAAGTTCTATATTTTGTTCGCCTCGTGTCAGACACTACATTTCCGCCCGCAAGAGACCTTAACCTTTTTGTTGTTGTTTTGAATAAATGAGTAAGTTTGTAGACGCTGCCTCTTACTCGCGCCTTCGCTACAACATATTAGCTAAGCACCAGAAACGTGTGACCTTACATGCCGGTGTTACATTGTACCCCGAGCATCAATAAAATTAAAAAATAAATGTTCAAACCACGCTTTTATTTCAAAATGCACCAAAAAGTATAAAATAAAACTTTCTGTGAACCACAATATTAATAGTTACTTGTGCCTTACATAAAAGCATGGGGAGCGTACTCTCCTAACTCCCATACAATTCTATACAGGCATATTTAAATTGAGAAGTTTCCGAAAACAAGATTTCACAGCACGGATATGTGGGATTAAATCTCGCTGAGTTACCTGGTAATGATGCAAGTTGGTTCAGACCTGAAGAGGTCTGTAAAGCATTGAAGGCGGTAAAGTGACTGATATCAAAGACTTGCATGTAATTTGGTTCCATACCTGGTAAGCCTCCTCAAGAACCATTAAAAGTAGGCTATACACATTGTTAGAAACTGCTTGACAATTCGCATTACCGACGTGTAATTTTGCATCCATAACGCTCTTTCTTTACCTACGTCTGTATATGCAAATTGCATCAAAAGTACGTTTTCAATACAATACATTACAACACGTGTCGGGTATAGAACTGTATGCAAGTTAGGGTAAGCGGCCCACGATTTTACGTTTTGGCATAAGTAAGCTCAAACGTCGTGCATACCAGGGTTTTTGAGGAAAGCAAAGAAAAGAATGCAAGATTAGGCAAATAGGCGACCCACGCTCTTATGCTTAGGCTTAAGTAACCATTAATGTTGTGGATCACAGAAAGTTTTGTTTTATACTTTTTGGTGTATTTTGAAATAAAAGAGTGGTTTTAAAATTTTTTCATTACTTTCATTTGTCATTTTTTAGTGTTTGACAGCTGAAGCAGTGCTTGCATCATCGAGTGACTGAACCGATTGCAAAGCCCCATCCACGCTAGTCTGCACGATCTTTACGAAAGTGTACGAATCTAAGGTCCTAACACAGCATGTTTAACGCCCATGAAACCAGAATCTCTTGGCTAGGAGTTTCTGCATACTACACAACGATAAAATTGCAATAGTATTTAATGTTATTCTTTTTTCTCTTTTGTAATATTGCATTGTCACCGACTTTGAACATGTATACCAAATCTGGGCGAAATCGGTTCGGTAGATGTGGGTCAAAAATCGGTTGCAAGTTTTGACCCAAACAGACAGACAAACACAGAAGTCAAGTAAAATAAAAGGGTGTAGTAAAAGGACGTAGGTTTCACATGTTAATGCCAACTGTGTCTGTGCAACTACTAAGATCTTATCGTAGGCATTACTGTTAAATTCATTGTTGTTGCTAATAGTAAAACTGCTTAAAAAAAGCATAATTTTTAATACTACAACTACCTCTGTACTATTTCTTATACTATTTTGTTATTACTGGAATCATCTTGTTGGGCACTAAATAAAATTTTGGGTATAATGCCCTTCACATGCTGGATATATTTTCATTTATGCTATGTCTCTCGAATTGAGTTCCAGTGCACCAAGTTCAGGAGAATGTGATGTAGCCAATTATTATTATTATTATTATTATTATTATTATTATTATTATTATTATTATTATTATTATTATTATTATTATTATTATTCAAGGTAGATGCTCCTTTCGAAAAATGGGTGATAATAATAATAATAATAATAATAATAATAATAATAATAATAATAATAATAATAATAATAATTATTATTATTATTATTATTATTATTATTATTATTATTATTATTATTATTATTATTATTATTATTATTAAGCATACTGTGAGATGGCGATAGGGATGACCAGGAGAGGAATTTGGTCTGCCTAAATTTAGTTTTTGCTTATTTTTAAACACCTACGAAGACGATAGAGAATGCAAATCAGAGTTGATTCGGTACTTCTCAATTGTTCTCTGGTTATGATTGTTCATTTGACAGTTTTCTTAAATAAAGAACCAACAGCAATTATCTTTCCAAGTGGGACTAGCCGCATTACTGAAAATGATAATGATTATAACCAACCTTCAATTTCCAAAACCAAAACTTTATCAAAAAAACGATCGAAAAAATGAAGATGCAGTAACCAAACCTCTCTCTCTCTCTCTCTCTCTCTCTCTCTCTCTCTCTCTCTCTCTCTCTCTCTCTCTCTCTCTCTTCAAAAAGTGAAAAATACCCATCCAGTTATTCTTCACATAAGGAACAAATTGCTTCGCATAGTGTTTCTGAAAAATAACGAAGACGTGAAACGAATTACCTGCGAGGAGAGAGAGAGAGAGAGAGAGAGAGAGAGAGAGAGAGAGAGAGAGAGGAGAGAGAGAGAGAGAGAGAGAGAGAGAGAGAGAGAGAGAGAATAGGAGACGGTTCGTTATCCCCGAGAGATAAATTGAGGCAAAAGGATTTCCCGAAACTTTGAAGGAATAAAAAGATGACTGACATGTGATGGACGGCCACCGGGAATGGGATTTTTGACAAAAAAAAATACAAACATTTATAAGAATATACACATTAATTAATATGTGTATGAATGTAATACAATATGTAAGTGTATATATACATAAATATACATGTACATATATACAGAGTATATATATATATATATATATATATATATATATATATATATATATATATATATATATATATATATATATATATATATATAGAAATCATCAACACACAATCACGTGTGGAACCGAAAAAAATTTCTGACTCACGTTGTCTATTGGGTCATTGCTGAGTCGGGAAGTTGGGGAAAACTCGCTGGTATGCAAGCAGTTAGCTTGCCCAGGTAATTCCTTGGGTGCAGTTGCTCTCAGGTTCCAACTTCTTTTAGACTTGTATGGCCCAGTGGGTAACGCCCTTGCTTTCCACCTGAGAGACCTGGGTTCGATCCCGACGTGAGTCAGAAATTTATATATATATATATATATATATATTATATATATATATATATATATATATATATATATATATATAGCAATTTGGTGCGAGGAGAAGGACACTTCTTTATTCCTTCCTGAGTACTTATTTAGCTCCTGACGTTTCAAGACATTTAGTCCCATTTTCAAAGCTACATAATGAAAGAAACAGATATTAAAAAAAACAGACTCCTGAATAACATAACATGAAATTATAACATAAAGCTATTAGTACATTAAAAAGGAAGAGTGTTTATTTACCAAGTGGTGCTGAAGGCATCGACCGAGTGACAGTCCGGGTCAGGTTCAGCTTCGACGTGAACTCACGAGAGGTATAGAGGTGTTGAGGTGGTCTGAGTATTTAGTTTTGGGGGACAAGTTGTTTAATAAAACGCGATTCTAAAATTGCTAGTTGTTGGTCGTTAGGAGTTCGGCCTATGATTTTAAAATCTTTGTAGTTAATATCGACTTCGCATTTCTTTGCATGCTCACGTATGCAAGAGAATTCTGGGTTTGATCATTTTTCTTTAAAGAAAAATTCCCTAATATGGCATCAAAATATACATTATAAAAATTACTCTGCCATATTTTCATACACTTCTGTCGGATCACAGCAGGGATTCATTACCAAGAAGCATACCATAGGCGTCACATGCAAGCGGCAATCCGGAAAGAAACATCTAACTTTTTAAAACATGAAAGATTATAAGACGGATTAATTGATCCCATTGTGTCGACGACAGATCTCACAAATGAAATTTTAGTAAACAGATGCATCACGAGATTCATTAACAATAAAACCGTAAGAAAATATCGACAGTATATGGGATTGAGAAGGCAAAGGAGAAATAAAAAAAATAAAATATTAACAATATATGGCACTGTGAGGGAAAAGTTGAAATAATTCATATAAAGCATGATCAGCGTCAACAAACGTAAAAAATGCGCCGAAGTTTCTTCGGAGCAGACGAGTTTTCTGTACAGCGCATAATGCTATATAAAACTCTCAGCCACGGACCATGAGGCTCTCAGCCGCGGCCCATGAAACTTTCAGCAGCGGCCAACAAAACTCTCAGCCGCGGCCAATGAAACTTTCAGCCACGGTCCATGATGCTCTCAGCCACGGCCGGGCCACGGCCAATGAAGCTCTCAGCCACGACCCATGAAACTCTCAGCCGCGGCCCATGAAAATTTCAGCCACGGCCCGGTCGTGGCCTGTGTTGTTGACAACTATAGCGGTGCCAGACGCATGATCAAGGCTAACTTTAACCTAAAATAAAAAAAAAAAAAAACTACTGAGGCTAGAGGGCTGGAATTGGGTGTGTTTGATGACTGGAAGGTAGATGATCAACATACCAACTTTCAGCCCTCTAGCCTCAGTAGTTTTTAAGATCTGAGAGCGGAGAGAAAAAAGTGCTGACGGTCAGACAAATAGACATCTCAATAGTTTTCTTTTACAGAAAGCTAAAAACGAATTAAATTCCCACATACACACACACACACACGAACGCACACATATGCACAAACTGACATGAAACTGCCGGAATGATGAGTCAGCCGCACAGAGAACTGCTGAGTGTGTTTTGAGAAACAATAATTAGGGAATTTCAGAAGTGAGTGACAACATCTCCATTACACAGATCATATCTCACAAGAAGAAGAAGAAAAAAAATAGTCTCATTACCAAGAACAATATTAGGGATGTGAGCAGCAACATGAATTGCACAGTGTACCGAAACGCAGGCAGAGAGAGAGAGAGAGAGAGAGAGAGAGAGAGAGAGAGAGAGAGAGAGAGAGAGAGAGAGAGAGAGAGAGAAGGGTGCAGGAAAAGGAGGGTGAAAGAAAATCAAGTATTTAGCTCACATCTTCACACGAAAATCTTACATAAACGTACAGAGAGAGAGAGAGAGAGAGAGAGAGAGAGAGAGAGAGAGAGAGAGAGAGAGAGGCTGCGGGAAAGGGAGGGTGAAAGAAAATCAAGTATTTAGCTCACATATTCACATGTACATCTTGCATAAACAAACACACACACTCACACACAAGCACAGAGAGAGAGAGAGAGAGAGAGAGAGAGATGCTAGTTAGTGACCTGCCCTAACTGACATTTCGATGAACGTTTTCTGGCTTGCAACAAACAATGCAAACATACAGTATATCAGTCATCATTCTATAACTGATACATTTGCCGGACAGTCATAGTACTAAGATTATGTTCCTCTATTATTCAAAAAAACTACAGGTTCATAACAACACGCCCCCCCCCCCCCCACACACACACACACACATATATATATATATATATATATATATATATATATATATATATATATATATATATATATATATATATATATGTGTGTGTGTGTCTGTGTATATATATATCCGTGTCTGTGTGTTATTAAACTTATCAGTTCAACAAACCAGACAAACGATTCCATTAAATACCATTAGAACTCAACACATACAAAAATAAGCACAAAAACCTTACCCAAACCGGCTAAAATTCCAAAGCCTTGGTACTTCTGCAGCAGAAGACCCTCTGTTTCGAAAATGACTGACGGTTTTCATCAGAGTGTCCACAACCTCGAATGTTCGAGCTTGTCCACGAATCATTCATTGCTCTTTTCAGACAACATCTGCTTTTCTTCACCGAGACTTTTATTTTTATTTTTGTTTTCTTTATACGGTATTTGACAATATTTCCCTTCTGCCAAAAATAAAATTTACCATGTTCTGCGTTTCTTCATTGAGAGTTTTTTTTTTTTTTCATTTTTACAATTCTTGATGATATTTTCTTTATGCAAAATACGCAACTACAGTCTTTTGCTTCGTTTTAGTTCCAAGTTTTCCTTACTCTTTTCAGACAAGGTCTGCTTTTCTTCACCAAGACGTTTTTTTTTTTTTTTTTTTTTTACAGTCGTTTATAATATTTTCTTTACGCAGAAAAATCTGTTTCGCCACCGAGACTTTTTTTCTTTATACAGTCCTTGACGCTATTTTCTTTATGAAAATAACGTAGCTTGCTGATATTGCTTTGCTTTAGTTTACAGTTTCCACTGCTCGTTTCAGACAATGCTTTTCTTCACGCCGAGACTTTTTATTTTCTTTATGCAGTACTTGACCATATTTTCTTCCCGCAAAAAAAAATCTTAACTTCTTGTCTTAATTTGTTTTAACTTGCTATTGCTTCATCGAGACAGTTTTTTTTCTTTATGTAATACTTGACACTATTTTCTTGACAATATTTACTTGATAATATTTACGCAAATAAATAATTCTCAACTCGATGTCTTGTTTCGTTTTAGCCTGTTTCTTCAGCGAGACTTTTTTTTCTTCTTTTTTTCTTTATACAGTACTTGACAATATTTTCTGTACTAAAATACGTAACTTGTTGATTTTGTTTTGTTTCAGCTTACAGTTTTCATGACTCGTTTCAGACAACATCTGCGTTTCCTTACAGAGCAATTTTTTCTCTCTTTTTTTCTGTATAGTACTTTAAAATATTTTCTTTACGCAAAAAAAATTCTTAACTCGTTCAGCGTTTCTTCACCGAGACTTTTTTTTATACAGTACTTGACAATATTTTCTTTACGCAAAAAAGAAAATGCTTAACTTGTTCTAAGTTTCTTCTCCGAGATTTTTTTTTCTTTATACAGTACTTGACAATATTTTTTTTACTCAAAAAAAAAACTTAACTTACTGTTTTTGTTTCATTTTAGTATGCAGCTTCCTTGTTGACTTTTCTTGGTAGTAATGTTACTTTATTCCTTTCGCAGATATATATTATTTCTGTCTAAACTTCATTCATGTTTACCTTAGTGTATACTTTTCTTTACGATTTTACTTCTGTATATACTAACAGAGTGAAAAATGGCGGTAATATAAGAGAGGGTCGAGACATCAAGCCCCAACCCTAAAGACGCTACATAGTGTCCCAAAATTTGGATTAAGGTATACCTTTACTCTGTGTACTTGAATACGGCCTATGATAGGACAGCCTCGCCCGGGCTGGAAGACGGCAAGTCTAAATGGAGTCTATTCCACGTAGAAAAGTAAGTATACCTTAGTTTTACCAGACCACTGAGCTGATTAACAGCTATCCTAGGGCTGGCCCGAAGGATTAGACTTATTTTACGTGGCTAAGAACCAACTGGTTACCTAGCAACGGGACCTACAGCTTATTGTGAAATCCGAACCACATTATACCGAGAAATTAATTTCTATCCCCAGAAATAAATTCCTCTAATTCTTCATTAGCCGGCCGGAGACTCGAACTCGGGCCTAGCGAGTGCTAGCCCACAACTCTACCGACTCGCCCAACGAGGAACTTATTCCACGTAGAATACTCGTATATGTATTAGGAGCAAAAACATAAGTAGTTTTTTCTAATATATCTTTTTCAAGTAATCAAATCCTATCGCCACCATTTTTTATCGAGTTATCTCATGTACCTAGATGTGTGTAGCGTCTCTACTTTGTATGTTCCATGAATATGGCCCTGAGCTGAGATAAAATTTATTATTATTATTATTCATTATTATTATTATTATTATTATTATTATTATTATTATTATCTGGTCGATTTTTGAAGGCTGCTTAATCTCAGCCAATTTCAACTCCTTGGACATTAAAGTGTTTCTTTCTCCTTCATATTACAAATTCCTATTTGGCTGTCCTTAATATCAATCTATTTTACTATCTTTTCATTTCGATCATTAATGTAATAACTGAATAACTGGCGATAACTTCTTTTTTTTTGGGCATTTCTCTTTTGCATTATTATCGATTTTTACTCTTTTATTTTCTTTCTCATTCCTCTATTTCACTCTTTTCGCCGATTTGCTTTATTCTTTTGGTCAGCTTGACTCCTGTCCAATCTTTCTTTCTCTTCCTATCGTATATTCTTCCATTCCTTTTCCACACTTTCTTCCATTTCTCTCTTCTCCTCCAGGAGAGAGGGGGAGAGAGAGAGAGAGAGAGAGAGAGAGAGAAGAGATTTAGC
>JANJGK010000037.1:27474624-27494624 GCA_039081455.1 Macrobrachium rosenbergii | reverse complement strand
GCCTATTGCAACTAATAACTATGATAGTGATTCATCGTACTTCCTGGCTGGAAAGAGAACGAGCGAAGAATGCAGAAAACACAAGCACACACACAGATAGATATAGGTATGTATATATATATATATATATATATATATATATATATATATATATATATATATATATATATATATATATATGTATATATATATGTATGTATATATATATATATATATATATATATATATATATATATATGTGTGTGTGTGTGTGTGTGTGTGTGTGTGTGCGTTTCTGTTTCTTCATTGTTTGTTTTTCTCATTCAGCCAGGAACTACTTTTATTTTTAACTTTTGTAAACATTTCATGATTTTTTCTATATTCTGCATTTTGCTTCCACCAACACTAAAGCGTCGAAGGCAGAGAGGTCCGGTGCTTGCTTTCTGCGTGGTTTGGCCTCGTCATTCTTCCTCCCCTTTTCCTATTCCATGTTTTCTTCGGGCCTAGAACTAAAGAGAGAGAGAGAGAGAGAGAGAGAGAGAGAGAGAGAGAGAGAGAGAGAGAGAGAGAGAGAGAGAGAGAGAGAGAGAGAGGCTACCAGCACTACTGGTCTATTCTCTCGAAAAAACTTCATTCGATCAATGATTTTCTTATCAGTTATTCCACAAGATTTATTTTAAAGGAGAATAAACAGACACAACTTGAAAGCTAATCGATGTCATGCTCTGGCGTCACAACATCAAAGGTCATCGCCACAGCAAAGAAGAAAGGCGACCGAAGAACATTTCTTTTCAAAAATGAAATGGAAAACTATATATTTTCAAAGGAAAAAAATGAAAAAACAAAAATCCTTTAAAAAAATAAAAACCTAAAAAAAAATATTTCGAAGGGAAAAGAGAGTTTGCCAAAAGCCCAACAACTTCTGCAGCAACAACTGCTGCTGCTGCTGCAACAACAGCAACAGCAAAAGCAACAGCAACCACAACCTCAGAACCCCATCTGTTCTTCATTGCCCTCCGTCGGCGGGAATATATTTTGATAGAGAAATCTTCGCTAAAATGGCGGGCTATTTTTCATTCCTTATAGATAGAAATATCGAGGAGGGGTGATAGGAATGGGAGATAACGAATGAAAAACAGCAGGTGGAAGGGGAGAGGAAAAGAGAGGGAGAGTAAAATAGAAATAAGAGATTGATAAAGGTGGAAAAACAAAATGGAGGCGAAGGCTGGACTGATGGAACGCAGATAAAATCCAGTGGAATCTAGATATGGATATTAATTCCACAATTTACGGTTTCTGGACGTTAATTATTCCACAGACATCTAAAACCTTTAATAAATTGGTCCATAAAGTTTTTTTCAGCATGAAATTACTCACATGATTTCTACGTATCAATTGGACCAATGAAAGTCAAAAACATTAGGACCTGAAGACATGTTTTCTAGACAATTTCTACTAAAGACTTACTAACTAACATATGCTTGCAAACATTAATTGATCCTAATGCAATTCCTAGACACTAATGATCGTAATGCTTATTGATTTCTAAGAATTACTGTCTACTTGAAGTTTCTAGACATCGGCCGGGCCGCGTAAGTATTATAAACATCAAGTGTTCTACACATAATTTCCAGACGCCAAATGGACCACATATATTTTCAGTCATCATTCCAAAATGATTCTCAAGTATACAGTTTCTAGTTACTGATGAACTAACATGATGTTTCTAGACATTACGTAGCTCAAGCATGAAATCTGTACATTATTTCAGTAACATTATATCCAAACGTCAATTCCCCAACAACCTCTTGTAGATATTAATATATCACCAAATCATTTTATGGACAATAATTTGCCACATAAGGTTTATAAATATAGATTCACCAAACTATATAGTTTCGAGAAAATCATTCACTATCATTCAGACCCTAGATACTGATTCAACAACCGACTGTTCCTGTACAACAGTTCAAAGCCTGTGGTTTTTCAACAATAAACACCAACATTATTCCTAAACAAATTCACTCATATAAAAATTGCAATTTTAAGCCACCAAACTATCTAGATATAAAACAGCAACGGCAGAAACTAAGTAAACTCAGGATGCAAATGACCGAGGCAATTTTGGGTGGTGAAGAAAAAATAGGAACTCGTGAACTAACAGATATCGTCTTAAAAATTGGTCCTCGTTTGTGTAGCGCGTAACGATATCGGTATATATATATATATATATATATATATATATATATATATATATATATATATATATATATATATATATATATGCATACATAATATATACATACATACATATATATATATATATATATATATATATATATATATATATATATATATATATATATATATATATATATATATATATATATATATATATCAGGACAACAGAGGACATAAAAACTAGAAGGCTAAGGGAAAGTTTGGGTAATGAAAAACAATGCATATCCTAGGCCACAACTTTGCCTCTTATCTCTACCAATAAACGGCGATGGTTTTTTCACCCCCAAACGGGAGATGCTCTTTACTGATAAGGTCACAAACGCCAAGATTCTTTTTTTTTTTTCCCACAAAAACCGTTTTCAAAACATCAAATGGATGATGGTGGCATATCCGCAAAAGGAACTATATCGAAATTTAAAATGTCCTATCTGGAGAAATGATGAAGGTAAAAAATGAATCTAATAAAAAAATGTCGATATCAACATTCTTTTTAAAACTACTGCAGATACGCGAAGCTGACGGAAAATATCTTTTAATTTCGTCTCCTGAACTAAAGAAATGCAGTTGAAAAAAAAATAGACAGTTTGATCCAGAAGTGGAATAAAATATCTTTATCTTATCTTACCATCTGAAAATTTTTAGTCCATTCTGCTAAGTTTTTTTATTTCTCTAGTTTATTTTTCCCACATATTTTCTTTTAGCGAAGCACTCAGTTAAAACCTCCAGTTTTCCCACGGACTCAAGATTTATCTGAAAAAAATGGAGAACGGAAAAAAGTTATATTTGTTCAGAATTTATGGTCAGAGAAGAAGTTCGGATTTTCCTTTGTTTTTCAATAACGTTTATAGATAGGGGCCACCATGGTATCATGCTCGTCCACTGAAAGCAAGCACTACGTGTAAAGAATAGAATATAGAATTTAGGCCACAGTCCAAGTGCTGGGACCTATGAGGTCATTTGAAAGGGAAACTGACATAAGAAGGTTTGAAAGGCGCAACAGGAGGAAAACTATGAAACAATTGTTAGAGAGGATGGATAGTCAGATGGAAGAAAGAGAACACGAACAGAGGTACAGTAAAAGGAATGAAAGAGGTTGCGGCTAGGGGCCGAAGGGAAGCTACAAAGACTCTTAAGTAATGCCTACAGTGCACCACGTGAGGTGAACTGAAGAAGATAAAGATCAATAAAGATCAATAAATCATAATGTTCAACATCAATAAATCATATCATAGGTTAAACATTCTGCTTTTCAAATAAACATAAATCATATCATAGGTTAAACATTCTACTTTTCAAAATTAAGTATACCTTAGTTTAACCAGACCACTGAGCTGATTAACAGCTCTCCTAGGGCTGGCCCGAAGGATTAGATTTATTTTACGTGGCTAAGAACCAATTGGTTACCTTTTGAAATAAACATCAGAAATAACTATCGTTCAAATAACTATCAAAAATAATTTTGTGTAGAAGATAAAGATCAATATATCATATTATAGGTTAAACACCTAGTGGAAATAATTTGCCTAAAATAGTCTTAATTTTATCTGATTTTTCAGTTTAAATAAACGTCCTAAAAATCACCCGATTTCAATTCAAATTTTGAAATTCAAATTCAAATCCAAAAGTTTCACTTATGACACAAATGGCCTGAGACAAAATACATAAACAAACCACATAACAGCCTCCGGTGAACAGAGAGAGATACATCCTAACCCAACCTTCCTTAACCTAACCTGACCTACGGTGCCTTCTCCGACTTGAAACGTATTCAGGAGCACCAAAGGGCCCATTCTACCACAAAGAAAAAGGAAACACTAAAACATACAGACAGACAAACGAATAGAACCAAAACTGGAGAAAAAATCCACTGTAATAATAAAACCCGAGTAGATTTTTCTTGTTTGTCCTCACCTAGGTAACAGTAGGGGAGACATGACACAGCCACCCACCCCGAGCAAACCGGTTTGTCCGCCCCGGGTGGGAGCAGGTTAGGTGGGGGAATGGGAGGGCAGGGGAGGCAGCCACCCTCCTCCTGCAAACTGTTTGTCCTCCCCAGGTCTGGACGGGGTAGGTAGGGGATTGGGAGGGTAGGGGAGGCATGAAGGCTCGCCAACAAGGTCCTTTACAAATAAATCTCTACAGAGAGCTTTAGGGAATCTGTTCGATTCCCCTTTTCAATCGAACAGATTCTCGAAAGCGCTCTGTAGAGATTTATTTTTAAATACATGTATCTATCTATACAAGATGTGACAATAAAAAAACAAGACTGTAGAAGCCATGCTTATGCCTCAATGCCAATTGGCGAACCGCGTATGTCACTGTGCTGCGCAACATCTCAACACTATTCTGATATAATATTATTCACCTCGCTCATGCTGTGCTTCTGTTTCAGGCTGTTATGTATCACACTGCTGTTACGCCTTGTCACACAACTGAAGGTGGCACAAACATGGAGCAGACAATCAATTTGAAATTCCTGGTTAAGTTGGGGAAGCACCCAACTGAGTGCCTCAAACTTCTCCCAGAGGCTTATGGAGAAGATGCGATGTCCTCAATCGCCTCCACGACTGGGTGCGGTGCAGCAGGTGGGCTCTGTGAGGAGAGAATTGGTGGCTGCTTCACCACGACAACATGCCTGCACACAGCGCGCTCAGTGTGAGGCAGTTCTTGGCCAACAAACAGATCGCAGTTCTCGACCACCCTCATTATTCCCTAGGTCTCGCACAGTGCGACTTCTGGCTCTTCCCCAGGCTGCAGATTGTGCTCAAAGGAACCCATTTCGCCTCTGCAGAAGAGATGGAGGCCACTGTGACCAGGGAGCTAAGGGTCCTCGAGGAGGACTTTGCTGAACGCTTCCGTGGGTGGTAGACGCGAATGCAGAAGTGCATTAACTCTAGAGGGGGGGGGATTACTTTGAAGGGGACATTGCATAATTTCTCTGTAGATTTTGTAATAAAACTATTTTGAGATAAGTCTCGTTTCTTTCTTGTCACACCTCATACATAACCTTGGATTTGTTTCTTCATTCGAGACTCACGCTACTGTTAGAACCAAAACTATAATCTCGTCAAAGACGAGTATGTTCAACATTCGGAAAATATCAGTGTACATAAAACATACAAAAATAATTTTGAAACATTTTTTTAAAATTCTCTACAACATACCTAACCTGTATGTGCGTAAAATGTGACTAAACAAAAAAATGTAAAAAGGGCAAGAAACAAACAGAACAGCAGAACAGTCAGGCAAGAAACAAAGGTGTGGAAGAGGTCTGGGCCATTAACAATGGAACGAGTGCTTCGGTAATCGAGAAGAACATCAGATTTCATTGAGTGACCCAGACATATTCACCAAGCATTTTTCAGATCATAAAAAAAGATAAGATCATTTTTTTATGTTTAGCCAGTTTTTACCCACATACGGGGTAGGTTTGTTGTAGAGAATTTAAAAAAATGTTACAAAATTATTGTTGTATGTTTTATGTGCACTGATATTTTCCGAATTTTGAACATACTGTACTGCCTTTGACAAGATTATAGTTTTGGTTCTAACAGTAGCCTGGGTCTTAAATGAAGAAACAAATCCACAGTTATGTATGGGCACATACATTTAAAAATAAATCTCTACAGAGAGCTTTTGGGAATCTGTATATATATATATATATATATATATATATATATATATATATATATATATATATATATATATATATATATATGTATATGTATATGTATATGTATATGTATATATACATACATACATATATATATATATATATATATATATATATATATATATATATATATAAATACATAAATATATATTATATATATATATACCCACATATATGTATATATATAATCTATAGAAGATAATTCCATACATCAAAACATCAAATAAACACAAAGCGTTACTCTCTATATACCTCATTTCCAAAATGAACACAAGTACCCCATTAACAATGCAAAACCGCTACAATTCTGCGATCAATCAATGGCAACTTCCCTACAGAGCTTTTCCTCTTTCCCGAAAGGAGAAAAGGAACTGATTTGTGATTGATGAACCGCTTGTCCAAAATGGCACTAAGGCTCCAGAAGCCTTGGGTCGTTTGGACTTCCCTTCCTGCTTCCGTTTTCCCAGACTCTCTTGGGCCTTTCTTCTTCGCGAAGTGGATCATCCCTTCCGGCGAGGTTAGTCCCCATATTCTTTCCTTATTCTTTTTTTTTTTTTTTTTGTATTCAGACCCGGGCTTAATAACATACCACCAGGAAGTCCTTTCCGTTTGGCTCTGCACACAAACACAAACTCATGCATACTTATATATGTATGTATGTATATATGTATATATATATATATATATATATATATATATATATATATACATATATATATATATAAATAATCTATAGATACATATATACACATTTATTAATATATATATATATATATACACACATATATACATATAATATATATATATACATATATATATAAAGTGTGTGTGTACGTGCGCGCTCGTGCGTATGTATGTAAATAGAATGAATCAGTGCGGATGAGCAAAAATAATATAAAGTAGTCTAGGGGAACTAGAAGGGGAAAAAACTAATTAAAATGACAAGGGGTTCTTTAGATATAATAAAATATTGTACTGCGAGTATGTGGATGGAGAAAGGTTAAAGAGCAAATGGATCTCAGATATTAAAATATACAAGCAGAGGAATCCTGTCTATAAAGAATCCACTCTTGTGTCACTGGAGTGAGCATGTTGAAGATTGATTGAAAGAAGAGAGAGGAAAAAAATGTAGCAGCAGTGAGTGACAAAAAAATCAATGTATTTATATGTAAGGCATTCTATATCTTAGAACAGAATAGAATATTGAGTATAGGCCAAAGGCCCAGCGCTGGGACCTTTGAGGTCATTCAGCGCTGAAACGGAAATTGAGAGTGAAAAGGTGTGAAAGGTGTAACGGGAGGAAAACCTACCAGTTGCACTATGAAACGACTGTTAGGAAAGGGTGGAAAGTAAGGTGGCAGACAGAGAATATAAACGGAGGTACAGAAAAAGGAATGATAGGGGTTGCAGCTAGGGGCCCAAGGGACGTTACAGAGAACCTTAAGTAATGCCTACAGTGCACCGCATGAGGTGCACTGACGGCGCTACTCCCCTACTGGGATTCCATATCTTGCCCGAGTCTTTTTTTTTCTTTTCAAATTATGCCTTTCTTCCCCTTTTATGCATAGGCTCCCTTCTGTATTATTTTGGCTGCACTTACCTATATTCTTGGCTATTAATTGTTTCTGCACCTACTCATTTTCTCCTGAACACCACCCATTCTCGAGAAGTTGAGTCCCAGACCACATTTGTCCATTCTCACAACTCTATCCTTAAGCTAAAGTCTCTACTTGATTAATCCTTCATTTGCTAAGATACACAGCAGGCTAGTCTATCATCCCAAGAGCGCTGTGCCCTTGTGAAGACAATGGACGCCTTCAAGATTAGTACTAATTCCAAAGAGGTAGGGTTTCCTGGCAACCAAACGCATCACAGGTGTGAATAATTGCTGGTGCGCAAAAGAGAAATAGCCAGCTAGAACCATCAGGCCAGCACTGTTCTATGACCCGAGCTTCAGTTCTGTTCCAGAACATCCATTGCCAGTTACTACTCATTCAAACCATTGTTAAGTTTCTCCGCCACTGGAGAGCTACAACAACAATATTAATCTTAGATTATTGTTGAGATCCTTGGAAGACATCACACCTCAGTCCAGTGCCACTCGCCCTATTGATTAATTAGACGTTGACTGATTGATTTATAGTTTAGGCATACATGTCAAGCACTGGGGCAACTGTGGCCATTCATCGCTTAAGATTAAACAATGAGGTAGCTAAAATTCATTAAAACTATGAATTAAGATCAAAACTGTACCAAAAAAATATATGGCCTTTAATACGAATTAAATAAATGTGTAAAATCTGATGAAAAGTTAAATTCTGAAATAAATGTTAATTTTCTTTAAAAACATTAGGTTACTGATATCACAACTATTATCAAGTGCCTCACTCATGGACCTGTATAGACGTTGAGCTGAATATGGATGTATTCACCACTAATAGCAGATATATATATATATATATATATATATATATATATATATATATATATATATATAGATAGATAGATAGATAGATAGATAGATAGATAGATAGATAGATAGATAGATAGATAGATAGATACTGTAGATAGATAGATAGACAGATAGATAGATAGATAGATAGATAGATAGATAGTCATAAAAATACGTAGGATTCCGTCGACAAACTCTGGCCCCCTTAGCTACTTCGCATCCCGGCTAACAGACAAATAACTAGTTCCTGGGCCACTGACAGGCATCAAAGGGCAGCGATTCACGCCTGCGATGCGCTAAACAGCTCCGCTCTAGCCGGAGGTGTAAACATTTCTTTGAAACGACATCCTCAGCCGTAAATATTCCAGCTGATGCTTCCCCGCGTCGTGAGATCAACGCGATGCTTTTAATCTTGCTGCCACTGAAGTCTGGGGACATCATAGGACATCATAAGTCAGGAATAAAAGGAGATATGAAAGAGTTTAAATTGCAGACCGGCTAACTTGGAACCCAGTCTATTTCGGGCATAATGCACATCGGAGTGAGTGGAGTTCTTTAGCTCCGAAACTCGGAACGATAACAGAATAGAATAGAACAGAATATGGAATTTAGGCCAAAAAGTCAAGCACCGGGATCTAAGAGGTCATTCAGCGCCGAGACGGAAATTGACAATAAGCAGGTCTGAAAGGTGTAACTGGAGGAAAACCTCGCAGTTGCACTATGAATCGATTGTTGGGAGAGGGGGTAAAATCAGATAGAAGAGAATATGAACAGAGGTGCAGTGAAAGGAATGAAAGAGTTTGCAGCTAAGGGAACCGAGCAATTATTAGTCAATGAATTACTTTATTCATTTCCTTATGCGTGGACTTATTTGCACCAAATTATTTAATAATCCTTAACCGCTATTAATTACAAATACTCAGTTTTACTTTGTTGTTCATTTCTTTCCTCTACTTTCCTAGATGTTGTCACGCCAGTTTTAGTAACCATAAATCAATCAATCAATCCTCTACTTTGCATATACTCTATTATTTTCATCGTCTTTAGGCTTCTTCATTAAAAATGTACAGTCAGTTTTAAAATACCATCAACAATCAGTATTCATCACCTTAAACGTACATAGATGGCGTTTGAGTCACCTCAGTGAGGATCAGTGTACTACTCAATTTGACTGTGCACTTGTTACTGCTTAATGCTACTTATAAACCTTGGAGTATAAAATAAAATAAGCAGTTCTAGTTTTCTGTTAAAGAAAACTATGTGAAGATGGCTATTTGTCTGTCCGTCAGCACTTTTTCTGTCCGTCCTCAAATCTTAAAAACCAGTGAGGCCAGAGGGCTGCAAATTGGCATGTTGATCATCCACCCTCCAATCATCAAACATACCAAATTGCAGCCCACTAGCCTCAGTAGTTTTGATCCTATTAAAGGTTAAAGTCAACCATGAACGTGCGCTGGCACCGCTATAGGTGCCAACAACACATGCCACCACCGGGCCGTGAATGAAAGCTCCATAGGCCGCGGCTGAGAGTTTCATGGGCCGTGGCTGAGAGTTGCATACATCATTAGACGCTGTACAAAAGACTCGATTGTGCCGAAGAAACTTCGGCGCATTTTTTACTTGTTTTCTGATAGTCGTGGTGTGATGAAGACGAATCTGAGATTCGCTTCTGTTGCAAATGCTTTGTGAACTCGCTACTCACTGAAGCAAAGAGATAATAATAATAATCATTAGGTCTTCGTCCTATATTGGCATTCCATCTCTTTTTCTGAATGACTGGGAAAACACCTGCATTTCTAAAGCAGATATCTTACAGTATTCATTAAGTGCTAAGGAAAAATGTTCTTCCTAGCCAAATTCTGCTCTACAATCATTATATATATGTATATATATATATATATATATATATATATATATATATATATATATATATATATATATATAATTCTGACTCACATCAGGATCGAACCCAGGTCTTTCAATTAAAAGACAAGACCGCTGCCAACCAAGCCACCCATACAAGTCATAAAAGAAGTTGGAACCCACGTATGGCTTGCGTGGCTTCGTTGGCAGCGGTCTTGTCATTTAATTGAAAGACCTGGGTTCGATCCTGATGTGAGTCAGAAATTGATTTCGGTTCCACGCGTGACTTGAATATATATATATATATATATATATATATATATATATATATATATATATATATATATATATATATATATATATATATATATATATATATATATATATATATTATATATATATATATATATATATATATATATATATATATATATATATACAGTAATTTTTTTAAAGTAATGAAAGGAACGGAGAAAATACCTAATGCCTCTTAAGCGCTCGCTATCGTGCGCACGCGACCCCTCACTTAAAATACCTCTCCCATCCAAATTCTCCCGTCAATGAAAAACGATATCATTTCCAAAAGCCCCCTTTTCGAAATTACATATTAACTCGCAAGAAACATCTCCTAATGGCACCTGAGAAGCGGAATATTCTCGGTCGCGTTCAGTGAGTGCCACGGGACGAGCGGAAAATCGTTCGGCCTACTTGAACATCAAAATGTGCAAGAAATCATGCGCAATTATACACACACAGACATATATATACATATACAGTATATATATATATATATATATATATATATATATATATATATATATATATATATATATATATATATATATATATATATATATATTTATAAATATATACAAATACATTTACACATATTGTATATATATAAATAAATAAATAAATACATATATATATATATATATATATATATATATATATATATATATATATATATATATATATAACATACATACACACACGAGTGTGTTTATGTGAGAAAAAGAAAAAAACTATATGAATATGAAACCATTATCTACACATCCTGCAAATACGTCACCTTGACAGAAACATCTGCAAGTTCAATTCACACAACAGAAATGCGTCAACAGAAAACGTTCAAACTTTCCCTATAATGAATACCAACTGAACGCGCCCTAAAAAAAGTGGCTATAACCTCGCATACCTAACGGATAACTTGTCATTTCTGAGATTGCAATGTCGAAGAGTTAGAAGGGCTGGATCTGACATTCGGCGTTAACAAAAATTAACTGACATAAGATGGATTTGGGCTGGCCTCATCTGCACGTAGGCTGATCTTTCTTATTTTGGTTAATATAGGCCTATATGCTAATACGAATCAATCCTCGTTTATTTTAATCACATACAAACACTATAGTATTTTGGCACTCCAAGGTATCCTTAATTTATATGCAACGTTGAAATCAGGCTATTAAACAAAAAAAAAATCAAATTATAGGCTATTTACTAACGAACTTGTTAGCGGGCGCTACGTGCGCTGGAACTCGGCGCTGCTTTCTCCCCTACCTACCCAACCCCACCCGGGGCGGACAAACATGCCTCCCCTACCCTCCCGTTCCCTTACCTACCCCGCCCCCCACCCGGGGAGGACAAATAGGTTTGCAGAGGAGGGTGGATGTCTCCCCTACCCTCCCGTTCCCCTACCTACTGCGCCCTTACCGGGGCGGACAAACCAGTTTGCAGGGGATGGGTGGCTGTGCCAAGCTTCCCCTACTGTCACCCAGGGGAGGACAAAAAGAAAAGATTCACACGGATTATATTATTATAGATGCAATAACAACAGTGAAATAACTTATACACATTCGACAGTAACAGCTCAAGGTATTTCATGCTTATTATTTAAAAAAAAAAAAAAATATATATATATATATATATATATATATGTGTGTATATATATCTATATATGCATATATATGTATATGTAATATATATATATATATATATATATATATATATATATATATATATATATATATATATATATATATATATTCCTGTTTGATCATTAATACCATTTCTACATTCTTTTCTGTTTTATGTTCTTCAAATAGCTATAACTTGTTCTTCAAATGCAGCAATAATTTTGCAAAAGAGCAACAATAATGATAAAGAGAAAAACATAAAAAATTACTATAAAGTAATAATAATAATAATAATATAATAATAATAATAATAAATTACTCACCGAGGAAAAAACTAATTTGAAAAACTGAGAAAAGTTAAATATAAATCAATTTAGTTCATGTAGCCATAATTTATAAAAGAAAGTTAATACAAAAGGGTCCTCTACCCTGAATAATAATAATAATAATAATAATAATAATAATAATAATAATAATAATAATAATAATAATAATAATAATAATAATAATAATTAGCACCCATTTTTCGTAAGGATCGTCTACCTTGAATAATAATAATAATAATAATAATAATAATAATAATAATAATAATAATAATAATTAGCACCCATTTTTCGGAAGGATCGTCTACCTTGAATAATAATAATAACAATAATAATAATAATAATAATAATAATAATAATAATAATAATAATAATAATAATAATTAGCACACATTCTTCGTAAGGATCGTCTACCTTGAATAATAATAATAATAATAATAATAATAATAATAATAATAATAATAATAATAATAATAATAATTAGCACCCATTTTTCGTAAGGATCGTCTACCTTGAATATAATAATAATAATAATCACCATCATCATCATCATCATTCGCACTCGAATTTTCATGCCCATTCCAAAACGGCGCAAAGAGAAATAAAAAAAATTAAATAAATAAAAGCACAAACAAAATCAAAGAACAAACGAAGTCGCTATTTCTTCTTCTCTTACCCGGAAACTTTTGTCAACTTCCCTGGAACTTCACGAGGCCAATACATTACCACAGCAAAGCAAACAGGGTATATAACTCTCGAGTGAAGACACGTGCGCCTCCAAGTTCCGACATTACGAAACCATCATCAAATGGAGAGAGCACGAGAAAAACATTCCCCGAGAGAGAGAGAGAGAGAGAGAGAGAGAGAGAGAGAGAGAGAGAGAGAGAGAGAGAGAGAGAGAGAGAGGTACAAACCTACAGACAGAATGAAAGAGTAGACAAAACGAATTAGAGTTGGTGAGAGTAGTAGCAGACACAGTGGAGAGAGAGAGAGAGAGAGAGAGAGAGAGAGAGAGAGAGAGAGAGAGAGAGAGAGAGAGAGAGTAGGTTAGTCAGTTGACAGACCAAGGCAAAGTAAAAGAATATTATACATAAAGAGAAACAGACAGAGATCTTGAGATGAAAAGACACAACCAAAAAGTAAAGCACTTTGACAGAAAGGGAACCAGAGAGAGAGAGAGAGAGAGAGAGAGAGAGAGAGAGAGAGAGAGAGAGAGAGAGAGAGAGAGAGAGAGAGAGGGCGGGGGGGAGGTTGTTAAGAACTAAAGTACACAACGGAAAACCGCAAGAGACCAAAGCCACGAAACCTTGTATTATTGTTATCAAATAATTCCCAAACTCACACAGCTGCCACTTTAAACCCAAGCCAAATATCTAATATGGAAATTAGGATTCCGCGAAGCTGCCAATTCAATAGACCACTTGAAAAATATGTAAAGGGGGCTCCGAGAGACAGAGAGAGAGAGAGAGAGAGAGAGAGAGAGAGAGAGAGAGAGAGAGATAAACGAACAGAGACAAGGTGGGGAATGTAGCAGAGAGAGAGAGAGAGAGAGAGAGAGAGAGAGAGAGAGAGAGAGAGAGAGAGAGAGAGAGAGAGGTACAAATCTACATAATCAAAGAGTAGATAAAAAGAATTAGAAATGGTGGGAGTAATAGCAGACATAGCAGAGAGAGAGAGAGAGAGAGAGAGAGAGAGAGAGAGAGAGAGAGAGAGAGAGAGAGAGAGAGAGAGAGAGAGGTACAAATCTACAGAATGAAAGAGTAGATAAAACGAATTAGAAATGGTGGGAGTAGTAGCAGACACAGTGGAGAGAGAGAGAGAGAGAGAGAGAGAGAGAGAGAGAGAGAGAGAGAGAGAGAGAGAGAGAGAGAGAGAAAAGGGGGGGGGGGCGGCGTCTGAATAACGTCCAATAAAGATGCCTTATGGACGCGGCTTCTCCGAGAAGAGTAATGGCTGCAAGGTCTTAATGCGTTTCTCTGAATTTCGGATTATTTTTAACGACTGAGCCACGCGAACGAGAGACAAACATTTTACGACAACGATTGTCTTCGCAGAATCGGGATTGTCTTGAACAATAATATAATAATAATAATAATAATAATAATAATAATAATAATAATAATAATAATAATAATAATAATGACGTGGAAAAAATGTAAATATATCAGATTTCAGTGCTTTGACACAGTACGGGAATTATAGAACCTAACAGAATACAGAATTTAGGCCAAAGGCCAAGCGCTGGGACCTATGAGGTCATTCAGCGCTGAGAGGGAAATTGAGAGGGAAAACGGTTTTTAAAGGCGTAACAGGAGGAAAACCTGCACTATGAATCAATTGTTAGGAAAGGGTGGAAAGTAATATGGAAGAAAGCAACTATGAAAGGAGGTGCAGTAAAAGGAGTGAAAGGGGTTGCAACTACGGGCAGAAGGGACGCTGCAAAGAACCTTAAGTAATGCTTACAGTGCACTGACGGGCACTAACCCACAACGTTGAACTACAGCAATAATAATAATAATAATAATAATAATAATAATAATAATAATAATTATAATAATAATAATAATGATAATGGGGATAAAAAATATATCAGGTTTCAATGCTTTGACAGCCCTTTGTTGGCCGAGTTGGTTGAGCTTCAGACCCGTCATTCGATGGGCCGGAGTTCGATTCCCGCCGCCGGCTGATGAAGAGTTAGAGGAATTTATTTCTGGTGATAGAAATTCATTTCTCGGTATAATGTGGTTCGGATTCCACAATAAGCTGTAGGTCCCGTTGCTAAGTAACCAACTGGTTCTTAGCCACGTAAAATAAGTGTAATCCTTCGGGCCAGCCCTAGGAGAGCTGTTAATCAGCTCAGTGGTCTGGTAAAACTAAGCTATACTTACTTACTCAATGCTTTGACACACGGGAGAAAATAAGATTATCTTGTGCTGAAGTTACCCTCCTTGTAACCATTGGGTAATAATGTGTATGACCTTGTATTCCTTGCTTGATACAGACCAACTCTTTGTAATTATACAAGACAATTCAGTCAAAGGGTTCAAGACGCCGTCTTCGGAGTAAAGGGAACACCAGATCTGTCCGGATAGAAGCAATACTGACGCAATACTGAAGCATCCAATAACTATTTTGTTAATCCAATCGCAACACAGACCTTTTTGCGAAGAAGAGGAACAATAACATCCATACGATCCTGCTGAAGCTACCAATTTCCACGCACACCGTGAGCAGCAGTGCTCGATGAAGCCATTGATTCACTCAATAAAATATTAGGATATTCATTACATGAACTGGTGAGACTTTTCCAATGCCTGACGCTGTTGATATATAAATAAATAAATAAATAACTTTATATATACACCATATATTTATATATATACCGTATGTCTATACACATACATATATATATACATATACACGCACACATGCATATATATATATATATATGTATACATATATAAATACATATACATATACATATATATAAATATATATATACATATAAATTATATATATATATATATATATATATATATATATATATATATATATATATATATATATATGTTACAGTCAACATGTGTAATCAGTCATTACGCGTAATGACTGAAATTTCAGTCATCACGCATAATGCACTTAGGGGACATTTGATCCCCCCCAAGAGCTAGTACTAAACACGGCGAAACAGTGAGTCACCTACACTGTTTCGCCGGGTTTAGTACTAGTTCCTGGGTGGTCAAATGTATTTCGCCGTGTTTAGTACTAGCTCCTGGGGGGGATCAAATGTCCCTAAGTGCATACGCGTGATGACTGAAATTTCAGTCATTACGCGTAATGACTGATTACGCGTGTTGACTGTAACATATATATATATATATATATATATATATATATATATATATATATATATATATATATATATATATATATAAATATATAATATATATATATATATATATATATATTATATATATATATATATATATATATATATATATATCTGATACAAGGTGCTGGGGCTAAGAGCATCAGCCCTGTATACTGGAAAGGTAATACATGTCGTAGGAAGCCTCCCAAGATACATGAAATAAACGCCAGATATAAAAAGAAAGTTCAAAAGAAAGTTACTACAGTTATATCACGTTTATAGTATCTTTCAAATCCTTCCAAGTGACGATCAATAGACGCATGCAAAGGAGCTATAAAGGAAAATCGATAAATGAAAAACAAAGAGAGCAATTACAGTGTTCAGAAACCCACGAATATAAAAAAGAAGAGTGTGTCAGTCTTCGCACAAGATACGAATTAACAGAACAATAACAAAAGAAATGCAAGCATAAAACAGAGCAAAGGGATCATGCACGAAGAGAAAAGTGTTTGGTGTAGCCTTCAAGCGCTTTTGACGATTAAAGCAATAATGACATCATAAAACAAGATCGTTGCAAGTGCAAAAATCTACTGTAATAATATGAATAGAATCTACGAAGAGATTCACAGCCGGTGAAACAAGGCTTTTCGGCAACACCTTTTTATCAAAGCATCGGATAAAGGTGAAAGTTGGCAAGTGTATATTTTATAACACTACCTAATTTTTGCAAGTATCATTTAGTACCTGAGTTCGATAGTTTTCATATTTATAGAGTAAAATGAAGTCGCCAATGCCGGAACCGAGAAAATCACAGAAAAGGACCCTAAAACCATTCGTGGCGTAAACATCATATGACGTCATGAGGCTCCGCCCATCCACCAGGTAGGCAATAAGTCACTAAAAGGTGTATTCGATAATGGCCGGCAGGATATGAAATTGTCCCCGTCGTTGCAAGACTGCATTTGTGCTACGGCTTGCCACTTTGTATACAAGCGAGAAGACCCGTGACAAGATTTGCTATAGTGTGAATAGGCAATTAGTTCTACAGTGGGTAATAGTTACTTGGCAACACTCATCTCAACCACCTTCCTTACCAATTTATTTCCTACTAAACTTGACTGCAGATACTGTAATACGCTTTGTTATGCAATAGTTATTGATAGTGCTAATAAAAAATAAATGGGTGGATAAGAAGTACTTTATTTTGCACAGTAAAGATTATAGAAATATGTATAATTTTATGTTTGTTCGTTATGCTATTCTAACGCTGCTGGGACCCGCAAGGTTATTATGCATATACGATTTTACATAAAAAAGGTAAATTGTAATGCGTACCGTCCTCATAATTTGCATAAAGTGTGGACAGGAACTGTTAGACAATCCCGTCATTTTGAGGAGGCATACTGGAAGTCAGACAATATCCATGAGAGCGTGGAAAAGTTAAGTATACCTTAGTTTAACCAGACCACTGAGCTGATTAACAGCTCTCCTAGGGCTGGCCCGAAGGGTTAGATTTATTTTACCTAGCAACGGGACCTACAGCTTATTGTGGAATCAGAACCACATTATTAACGAGAAATGAATTTCTATCACCAGATATAAATTTCTCTAATTCTTCATTGGCCGGTCGGAGAAACGAACGCTGGCCCAGCAGAGTGCTATCCGAGAACGATACCAACCCGTCCAATGAAGAACTATGAGAGCGTGGAACCAGTCGTCATTCACATCGCTAGCGACGATGAGGACGGGGATGATGACCTCTTCCTCAAGTGACGATGAAGACATTTTGTAAATAAATTGTATGTAGCGTTTAACGTTTTATCTGTACATCTAAACATATTTATTAAAACACGGTGATTATAACAATATGTTCCTCATTCGAACTGATTTCACTACATTTTCCTCTCATTGCATATCAATATAAATCGTTTTACATTTGGCTGATATTAAGTAGGCAAATGATAGCTTGGCCTCAGAAGCTTGACTTCTACCATTGCCTTTTAAATGCAGCGAGCATACAAGCGTTGTTTAGGGTGCTGTATGATATAAATACAAAAAAACAAAGAAAAATAGCTACGGGTTATCTTAACTGAAATAAAACAATGGCGTTGACCTTTACAACTCGAACAATTGAGGGCAATGAGGTATCATTGCTTTTCATTTGAATTCTACTTCTAGTGGCCGCTCCTGGCTTGCTGCAAATAGAAGGCTATAGTGTCGAAACCTGGGGTTAAAACAAAACGGATTGTCTTTTTGTATTTCCTCCCTGAATAGATGTAGATCTAACAAATGAGCTATAGACTGGTTCATTATGTGGATAAATTACACATTGAATTATTTGTAGAGCAGAAACAATACGAATATCAAGAAAATGGAAGAATTCCAAGCTAACGACTTAGTCCCGTAACAACTGCTGTGGAAGTTGTGACGAAACCTCCACATAATAATAATAATAATAATAATAATAATAATAATAATAATAATAATAATAATAATAATAATAATAATTAATAATAATGATTGAGAATGATAGTGCAATCAAGGAGACGATGACAAATCCTGCTCGCCATCATTGATATCGCTGAAGCCTAGGATGGGTACTAATATCAATTATTAAAAATGTCATAGGCAAGTGGGCAGAGCCACAGTGAAGAGACGTTTTCCCCTTATGTAAACTCTCTTCACTGTGGGTGGAGCCTCATGACGTCATAGTTAACGTCACTATTGTGTTCAAAAAACGAACGTAAGAAAGGAAAAAAAAACAAACTAACGTAAGAATGGGGGAAAAAAATGAAAACGAACGTTAAGAAAGGAAAAAATGAAAACGAACGTAAGAATGGAAAATGGAAACAAACGTAAGAATGGAAAAAATGAAAACAAACGTAAGAATAAGGAAAAATGATAACGAACGTAAGAATGGGAAAAATGAAAGCGAACGTAAGTACGGAAAAAATAAAAACGAACGTAAAAATGGAAAAAATGAAAACGAACGTAAGAATGAAAAAGTGAAAACGAACGTAAGAATTGGAAAAAAAAATTAAAACGAACGTAAGAATTGGAAAAATCAACATGTCAATCAATTTAAAAGATTCTTTGACTTTCCCTTGCTCCCAGGCTCCTGCGAAAAGAGGACCTAGGATTTTCCCAAGAAGAAAACGTGAGAGGACGAGGAATAAACGAGAGGGGAAGAATGACGGGAGGAAGAAGAAGGGGTAGCAGAAAGAGGAGGCGATAAGAAAATGGAAAGAAGAGAGAGAGAGAAAGAGAGAAAAAAAAAGGCCTTTGAAGTTCGATGAAAATGTTGTGCGGTTCTAAAAGATTTCTCTTGTCGGATTTCTTTAGGAGTGATGTCCAAGGAGAAAAGACAAAGGAAAATAAGCAAAAGAGAGAGAGAGAGAGAGAGAGAGAGAGAGAGAGAGAGAGAGAGAGAGAGAGAGAGAGAGAGAGAAAGCGGATCACAAGATATAAAACCAACTTCGAGTTAAAAACTGCTTGCAAAAGCAAAAAAATAAATAAAAAAAAACACTACAATAAAATACAATTCATGAAGTACAATCAGTGGAGAAGAATAAAGAACTCTCGGTTCCAGTTCTACGAATACATAAGAACAATATTATGGAAGAAGCGGAAGAACGTATTGGAAAAACAAGATCTAATTCCTGTTCAAGAGAAAAGCAACGGT
>JANJGK010000037.1:27468370-27474524 GCA_039081455.1 Macrobrachium rosenbergii | reverse complement strand
ACCCAAGCAAAGCTCCATCACATTAGGGAAAGCGTGTTAATGGGTTTCCCTTCCTAAACATATAGCAATACATGAACGTAGAGAGCTCCATATTGGTAGAGAGTTCCACTTTTATTTGGTATGTTTCGCTTTTTGCTGATAGAGTTCCTCAGTTAGTAACTGATAGAGTTCCTCAGTTAGTGACTGATAGAGTTCCGCAGTTAGTGACTGATAGAGTTCATCAGTTAGCAACTGATAGAGTTCCGCAGTTAGTAACTGACAGAGTTTCCTCAGTTAGCGACTGATAGAGTTCCTCAGTTAGTAACTGATAGAGTTCCACAGTTAGTAATTGATAGAGATCCTCAGTTAGCGACTGATAGAGTTCCCCAGTTAGTAACTGATAGAGTTCCTCAGTTAGTAACTGATAGAGTTCCTCAGTTAGTGACTGATAGAGTTTCCTCAGTTAATAACTGATAGAGTTCCTTAGTTATTTCAAATATCATTGTCTTCATAATCGCAAATATTATTTACTAGCCGATATACCAAAGCTTCAAGGAAGTTAAATATTATGTTACAGCCATAGGACAGTGTTTTTCGTTGATGTACAATACTTGTTGTAGGACAATGTCCTCATACTTTTAAGAGGACTCTGGCCTTTTCTAAGTGTTCTTGTTTTCTGACGTTAGCAGAAGCGAAAGGGAGCAACATTAAAATTCAAATGTGACCTCGGATTACACCCCTCTCTTCGGTGTGCTGTGTGTATCAGGCGCTTCTTGAAATCCCTCTGACGAAAAACGAGGTAGTTTTGAAAAGTCCCAGAACAGAAGTCGCTGCGTATCCTATTTATCATTTTTTTTTTTTTTACTTTCAATGTAAGACGCCCCGCGGAGTCTCGAAAGAAGCGTTTGGTGTGTTAGGGGGGCTGTTGGAGGGTGAGGGGAAGGAGGGGGATGGTGGAGGAAAGGGGGCGGGGCGGCCGGGGGGACATCGTCCCAACGGCCTTAAATTCACAAAGAAATCTCCTCCTGCTTCGCCCCAACTTCAATCCGACCATGTCGGGTTGTATTTGGCGCCGCCTCCTTCGCCATTCTGCCTCGCGGCGCGAAGCCTTTACATATTCCGCAATAAAAAATGAATAGATGGCGAGCTTAAATAGGTACGTGTGAAACTTTGCAGAAAATCCTCTTACGGAAAACAGAGTAAAATACAGCTTAAAGGCGGCATAGTCTTCGAACTTTGGACAAGAACCGGGGAACTAGCTTTTGCCCCCTAGCGTATTTACACACACACACACACCCACACACACACACGCGCGCTTGACCGTGCGTCCATACATAGACTAATGCACACACACATACATATATGTATGAACAGGATATATAAATATATATATATATATATATATATATATATATATATATATATATATATATATATATATATATGTATGTATATCAGAGAGAGAGAGAGAGAGAGAGAGAGAGAGAGAGAGAGAGAGAGAGAGAGAGAGAGAGAGAGAGAGAGAGAGAGAGTCCATACATAGACCAATGCACACCTATATGTATGTACGGGATATATAAATAAATATATGCTTGGATTTTAAATATATATATATATATATATATATATATATATATATATATATATATATATATATATATATATATATATATATATATATATATATATAAGAGAGAGAGAGAGCGAGAGTAACAATTAAAAAAAAGTCTGAAAAATCAGATATTCAGCGTCCAGAGTACCTAAACTATATTACCTCCGTCTCAGGTCCGAGTAAATAAACTTGTACTTAAAATCAAAGGGATTTGTATGGGAAAGCTTCCGGGAAAAGTACGCCCTTCTACAATAGGACGAAAAAGGATGCCGTCTAGGAAATCTCTGCCCCAACACTAGCAAAGGCCTGAGACCTTCTATTTCTTTATTTATTTTTTTTGTTTCGTAACATTTTGGCCCTCTGGCAGGAAAGGAGTTTTGAACACCTTTCTTCGAAAAAAAAGGATTTTTGAACACCATTATTCGAAATAAAAAGGATTTTTTTGATTATCATTAAAAAAAAGGATTTTTGAATATCAATTATTCGGAAAAATGGATTTTTTAAAACCGTTATTTAAAAATAGTATTTTTGAATACCATTATTCGATAAAAACGGATTTTTAATATAATTAAAAAAAAACGGATTTTTGTAGTACAGTTCTTCGAAAAAAAAAGGATTTTTGGACAATTATTCGGAAAAAATATCGTTATTAAAGAAAAGAATTTTTGAATACTATTATTCGAAAAAAGGACTTTTTTAATACCGTTATTTAAAAAAGGATTTTTGAATACCATTATTAGGAAAAAAAGGATTTTTTTAATATCGTTATTAAAAAAAAGGATTTTTTAAATATCGTTATTAAAAAAAGGATTTTTGAATACCATTATTCGAGAAAAAGGATTTTTAATATCGTTATTAAAAAAGGATTTATGAAGACCATTATTCGAAAAAAAGTATTTTTTTAATATCTTTATAAAAAAAGATTTTTTTAATACCATTATTCGAAAAAAAGGATCTTTATACCATTATTAGAAAAATGATTTTTTAAATATCGTTATTAAAAAGCAGGCTTTTTTTAAATATCGTGTTAAAGAAAAGGATTTTTGAATACCAATATTCGAAAAAAAAGGATTTTTTAATATCGTTATTAAAAAAAGATTTATTAACACCGTTATTCGAAAAAAAAATTATTTTTAATATCTTTATTTAAAAAAATATTTTTGAATACCATTATTCGAAAAAAAAGGATTTTTTAATATCGTTCTTAAAAAAAAGGATGTTTTAATATTAAAACTTTTTTAGTGTTATTTAAAAAAGGCATTTTTTAAATACCATTATTCGAAAAAAAGGATTTTTATTATCTTCATTAAAAAAAAAAGGATTTTTGAACACCATTATTCGAAAAAAGGATTTTTGAATACCATTCTTCAAACAAAAAAAAAAAAAGGAATTTTTGGACACAATTATTGGAAAAAATGGGTTTTTTAAATATCGTTATAAAAAACATTTTTGAATATCATTATTCGAAAAAAAGGATTTTTAATATGGTTTATTAAAGAAAAGGATTTATGAATACCATTATTCGAAAAAAAGTATTTTTTAAATATCATTAAATAATGTTTTTGAATATCATTATTCGGAAAAAAAGGATTTTTTAATACCGTTATTTAGAAAAAATAAAAAAGAATTTTGAATACCATGATTCGAAAAAAAAAAATTTTTAATATCGTTATTGAAAGAAAGGCTTCTTTTAATATCGTTATTTGAAAAAAGGATTTTTGAATACCAATATTCGAAAAAAGGATATTTTAATATCATTATTAAAAAAAAGAAATTTTGAACTCCATTATTCGAAAAAAAACAGGGTTTTTTTTAGTATCGTTATTCAAGTAAAAAGGATTTTTGAATACCAGTATTTAAAAAGATAGGGTTTTTGAATACCATACTTCGAAGAAAACGATTTGTGAAAACCATTATTAAGAAAAAGAAAGAATTTCTGAATACCAATATTCGAAAAAACAGGATTTTTTTTAAGAGAGGTTGAATGATTTGCCAGTAAACTGTCGAATTTTATTTTTACTATATAGTTACTCTATTTGTCCTACAGCCTGTAAAAGGGGGTATTAAATTGCCAATTAGTCATTTGTGGCCCATTTTATGGTTGTCGCCCTGATGATATGAATGATAAATTTGATATTAAGTCAGGATATTAGTGGGCACAAACCGGCGCGCGGTCACAGGCACAAACATCACATTTTATATAAAAAAATATAAGATATGTATATGTATATGTATATATATAATATATATATATATATATATATATATATATATATATATATATATATATATAGTTATAGATAAATAAATGTATGTATATATATACAGTATATATATATATATATATATATATATATATATATATATATATATATATATATATATATATGTGTGTGTGTGTGTGTGTGTGTGTGTGTGTGTGTGTGTGTGTGTGTGTGTGTGGGCGCGTGCGTGTGTGTGTGTGTGTGCTTGTGCATGTGCGTAGACGTGCTCCTAATAAGATATAAGCTAATAATATATATGTATATATATATATATATATATATATATATATATATATATATATATATATATATATATATATATATTTGTGTGTGTGCGCGCGCGCGTATGCGTGCTCCTAATAAGATATAAGCTAATAAGATAATTGTAATGAGTAAACATGTAATCTCTGAATTAACATTTGAGTTGCACACAAGACTGCGATTCAGTATGAGAAAAATCTTGCAGAGGAAAGTTGACATGGCATGGGGGTTGGAGGGTACTCGTTTGTGCAACGGAATGGATTGCAAATGGGGCAATTAGCCTTTGAAATGCAGTTACGTTTTTTAATCATATGAGACTCTTGCAGTGATTCTTGTAAAAAACTGTGAAGGTTTATCTACTCAGTAAACTTGTGCGATCCATTCACAATTCAGGTTTCGGGAATTTCAGGAAATTTCAAGCTCAGCTGGTTTTTAGTTCTCTGTAAAAGAAAATATTGTGATGACTTTGTCTGTCCGTCTGCACTTTTTCTGCGCGACCTCAAATTTTAAAAACTACTGAGGCTAGAGGGCTGCAAATTGGTATGAAAATCATTCACCCTCCAATCATCAAACATACCAAATTGCAGCCCTCTAGCCTCAGTTGTTTTTATTTTATTTAAGATTAAATTTAGCCATAATCTTGCGTCTGGCAACTATATAGGGACAGGTCACCACCGGGCCGTGGTTAAAAGTTTCATGGGCCACGGCTCATACAGCATTATACGGAGACCACCGAAAGATAGATCTGTTTTCGGTGACCTTGATTAGACGCTGTAAAGAAAACTCGATTGCGCCGAAGAAACTTCGTCAAATTTTTTACTTGTTTATAAAAGTGAATGGAATTCAGCCATAACCCAACTGTGTGTTTGGTTACGAAAAGGTATATAGGCCTAACAGAGACAGCAATTCCATAGATGTCTTGGCATATCGGAGGTACCTGATATGTGAGGAATTATGTTAATGGCGCTTCAATTTTATCTTCCATGATTGTTCGCTAATTTGGTATTTTGGTTTTTTTCTTTCTTTTTGTGGATCATATTTTATTATATATGTACGCTACAGATTAAGTACTTTACTTTCTCTTTCACTTTTGTTTTCTTTCTTACCGACTAAATTTAGGATAGCTTACCCATCCACTCGAAATGTAACGCACCTTATTCTCTCTCTCTCTCTCTCTCTCTCTCTCTCTCTCTCTCTCTCTCTCTCTCTCTCTCTCTCTCTCTCTCGTTTAAACGCCTTCAAAAAGGGCTTCCCAAAGCCTTATTACACAGCCTGTAGAATCAAGAGAGGTTAAGTTCCTTCCGAAATGATTATCATTTCGAGCGAGGAAACAGAAGCGGGAATTTCCCTGCTAATGATATTGTCTGTTTGTTTACGAGACTCGGAGACGTTTTGAAAACGTTTCTGGTCCTTTTCTGGAGAGGATGAAAAGGAGGAGGCGTTTAGCGATGTCTCCCGCCGAAGAAATGTTGTTATCCCTAGTGTTGGTAGATTATATATATATATATATATATATATATATATATATATATATATATATATATATATATATATATATATAATATATATATATATATATGTTGTTATTGTCCCTGGTGTTGGTATATATATAATATAATATATAAATATATAATACATATAGAAGTGGGTTGATATCGATCCTAATTAAAAGTACCTGAGTTCGACAGTGATTCGTAGGTGGGAGTCGGTATCAGCTTATACCTCACTTGATGGCCGTGTGGTTTAAGGCGTCACTGTAGTCCTGAGTTCTCGTCTTCCGTGGTTCGAGCCCACGAGACGACGAACTTATTATCAGCTAAAAATTATCCCTTCGGGTAACGTGTATGAAAATATATTATTTCCAAGGCAGAGCGAATTGGATGTTATAAAGGGCATTTGTAGCCTAATGCTTGTATATGAATCGCGGTGATGTGATAAAATTCATATATATATATATATATATATATATATATATATATATATATATATATATATATATATATATATATATATATATATATATAATATAAATATAATG